>VZRE01000617.1:0-10503 GCA_013396775.1 Cephalopterus ornatus
ACTTCCCATGATGCGGCTTTAAGCCTTTTCCTTGCGTTCTGTCACCAAACACCGGAGGGGACATCAGCACGTCCCTCACCACTCTCCCCTCTTGAGGAAGTTCTAAACAGCAATGAGGCCCCTCCCTCCGTATCCTCTAGGCAGAAAGAAATGCCATACCCTTATATGCTCTTTGTAAGTTTTGCCATCTAGTTCTTTTAGTTCTTTCATCGTGTTTGCTGCCTTCCTCCTCCACTGCCCACTGTGTATGCTGGAAGAATCATTGCTTTTGCAGCCTGAGGTTTTTTTGGTTTAGTTTGGCTTGGGTTGAGTTTTTAACCTGCCCATCGGGATGGCCGATCTTGTTATAGAAATGATAATTTTTGACCTTGGTGCCCTTCAAATAATCTGAAATGCCTGAAATATGTCGCTGTGTACAAACAAGAGTGTTCTGGAGGCAATGTGTTTTATTATGTCTATACATCCCTGTAGGTACATCTATATATACATTACATAATATATAAAAAAAAAATTGAGTTAAATTTGGTCTATTTCCTTTCCTTTTTTTAATCACTGCTAAATTTTCCCAAACCAAGATAGTTCTGTATAATATTTATCAGTAAACACTTTGCTGTAGAAAGATTTTCTTTCTCAAATATGTTTGAAAAAAATGAAATAAAATAATCATTCCTGGGAGAGGTGATATTTTTTTCCATTGGTTATCTTAATTCAAACCCATTGATCTCAGAGTCAAGAGGGCTGACAGTCTTGAAGAAATTTACACTTATTTTAGTTTTGTTAAATCCCGTCCTATATAAGGTCATGTGTAAGACCATGAATAGCAGCAAGTATCTTAAACCACCAGTTCACCCGCTGTTTTGCTGTAGTGCTTAACCTCCATAGTATTGCTTACCATTTATTTGATGTTGTCAGTCTTAAGGAAATCAGTAACACAACAAATGGCCAGAGCTTTTGAGTGATTTGTTAGCATCAGTAAGTTTTGGTCACATCACTGTATTCTGAATTAATTTAGTGGCAAATCTTCTCATCTCCTGAGTCTTAGTTCGTATTACAGTTTACATAGGTGAGCTGGAGATTCTGTGTAAAAATAAGCTGAGTTCCATCTCTTATATAATAGTTCTAAACAGGGGTAGATAATTGCACACCTTGGGAAATTTTAAATCTTTATTCTTCTTTATTATAGGCTACAGTCACTGTTTACATGCTGAAAGAAACACCAGGCATTTAGCAGCTCCCACAGACTAAGAAATGGGAAATGCTACATTGTGTACTTGAGTAAAAAAATCAAGGGGACTACTTTGTAAAAACTGTGTTGTTTTTTTCAACAGAAAATCTGCAGTAGGGCAAAAACTTCATTCATTCTTCAGATTATGTTTCCCAGGATTAAACTTCCTTAATCATATTTGCAACCAAGAAAAATCTGTGCTTTGCTTTCTAAATCACAGCATCTCAGATATCTCTCTTGAATATTGCTCCAAAATCATCCTGGAGGCTCATCACTCTTGATTGTATTATTTTTTAATAGGCACTACTTCCCTGTGATTGCCATCATGCCAAAATCACGACCACTTCGTGTCACCACTGTACACCGAACATCAAATTTATTCATCTCTCTTTCTTCATCATCTCATATGTTTCTCAGGACATTTTAAGGTGAGCCTTTTTTTATGCATTGCATAACTAAAATTCAAGACATCTCATCTCACTACTTCATGCTTGCAATGTCATCTTCTCTTGCCTTAACAAAAGGCAGCCAAGGTAGACTTGGGAAGCAATCACTAAAGGAATGTAATGTAACCAGTTTATTTAACTACTCGGTTGAACACTAGTAAATTCTGATTGTCGCTACGACTCAGAAAGTGACCAAGAAAACTGCAGGGATATCATTATTATTTTTTATATCAAATTAGAACTTAATCTTCTCTGCTCTGTGCTAGCCCATGCTGCTGTTTTTTCCCGTTTATAACTTCTGACCAAAACAGATTTCTTGGCTCTAGACCATACACCATAAAATTCCTATGAAATGTGCAAGCATGTATAGACACTGGTGCTTAGGTGATTGTGCAACGGTAGCATTTCCTACATATAGGTTTTCCGGTTTCCGCAAAGGAATCCTTCAGTCATTTCCTTGTCTCCTCCTGCCTTTTTAATTTGAAGCACTAGAAGCGATGAACAATTCACAGCTGCACTTTCTTTTCCACTCTGAGAATCTTTGTGGCGTATAAACAGTTGGCAAAATCCCGCATACTATAACCAAATGTGCGCCACCCCAAAGAGCTGAAAAATCAAGCTGCACTTAATTCACATCAAAAGTATCTGCATTCAGGTTTCAGGCCCTTGCAAGGTAATTGCCTGGGCTTGATGATATGGCCAGTGGGCGGACAACAACAGCGAGCATCAGAAGCAGGATTTGATAATGTGACATCTAGCTGTTCTGATGGCATGTTAGAGGTGTAGCAGTAAGCTCTGTGCAGCTGTTGCTGATTCTGGTCTTTGAAATCACTTAAACTGCTGCCTTCTCCCTTTTGACTGGTGATGCTGACATCACTTCTAACTTGACAGGACAGGAAGTTCTCCCAGGAACTTTCAAACCGATAATTTAAAATTCAGTTTTAATTCCCAGCAAATCGTTGCCCCTCCGCAGGAATTTTATGTGGAAAATCTTGCATGTGTGACATGCCACACGTTTCATATTGCTGCTGCAGCTTAAAAACCAGGGAATCCAAAAGAACTTAGCCTGTGAGCTGGGAAAGAAATAGGTATTTTGTCCCTATAAGCCTAAAAAATTATATCACATCTGAATGAACAATGTGATTTTCTTTTTGGCTGTTTGTTTGTTTGTTTGTTTTCCGTGCTTTTAATTCAGCATTGGAATTCTTAATCTCAAACTGGTCTTAATGATGATCTTCCACAGCACCACCAACCCAAGAGACAAACTGCTCAATTTCAATAGCTAACTACATGTGCATAGACAGAAAATAAAAGGCTCATTGTAAACAGATCCCACTTTATGTAGGTTCGACTCAGTAGAAGCTTTCAGCCCGAAAACTTATTTTCCTGAGGCAAGTCCTTTGTACATAGTGTCTACAATGTTTATAGATGTCCTTTGTAGAATATCAGCCTTTTGCCACACTTAGGCCCTAGATTATGTCCTAATCTACATATATAAGTGAAGATATAATAGATATATAAGTGCCCCGTGCTTGTTGAGCTGCAGTTTTTCTGGATGTGTTTAGTTTGTGTTTTGTTTTTTGGGTTTTTTTAACTGCTAACTTCAGTTTAACTCTTTAAGCCTTCCCTTTCATGGCTCTTCGTGCAGCATAATCTTTACTTTTCAGAAAAGAACAGAAATATGAAACCACTCCAAGGATCTAATTTGCTATAACACAGATTTAAGATACAGGCTGAAGTTTCATGTTCCATTACAGTTTTTTTGACTTACAAATCTTGGATTTCTTGTCTGGGGTAGTTTTTCCCAGAGGAATCCAGCTCGTTAATTTCTATATACTTGAAATGTGCTTCGCTGCTGTGGAACTATCTTGCACTGATGGCTCTCAGGTTTTCAATTCAAAGTATTTTAGCTTAGGGCTTTCAAGTTCAGCTCTAAACTATAATTTGAGAACATAACCTCTCAAATCATTTACTCTATTCTTTCATGGGATATATTGATTCTATGATGGAATTCCTAATCTACGTATAATGATGGAATTACTGCTCTGCAATAATTTATGAATAGTGCATGTTGGCCTTGTTGATTGTAGTAGTATGTGTAGTTAGTTTCATAAAAGCATTGTCAAGAAATAAACAAAAAGGGGAAGGGAAAGCCATGGCTCAAAGTCTGAATTAAAAAAAACCCAACAAACAATTGTAAAAAAAGTACTTAAAACTCATGTTCATCAAAAAATGTTGTGGTATGTGTATATTGCATATTTGCACAAGTGCAGTTCAACAGGCAGGTAAACCAAATTAACAGCTTGTTGCTTCCAAAGTGCTAAACTCGGTTCCCCTCTCAAAGCTTTACACACTCGTTCTTCTTCTTCACTGTCTCTTGTGTTCAACAGCAGTCAACAGAAAATATACAGCAACTGGAATAAAAACAGTATTTATCCCCAAATTTGCATTATATATTAAAGACTGTAACTCATACATTAAAATAATTAATTTCCAGAAAGTTTAATAAAGATTAATCTTAGGTAAAACAGCCTGTGGCTCAGTTGGAATTAATGTTTAAATTTTATTTTAGCTTTACTACCTACATGGATGCACTTTGAAAATTCTCATAGCTTGAATGTTTATTCGTATTTCCACTAAACCCTGAAAAAATCAGGTATTTCAGTATAAAAACATAACCACTTTTTGTCAGACTGCAATCTGTCTGTGATATGTGCATTTTCATTCTGCATTGCTGAACTACTATTGCATAAAAATGAGTGAAATCGTTCTCAGAGTTCTGAATTCGGTTTTGATGGTACTTATCAAGGTTTCTGCTTTAACCTACCTCTTCTACATTTAAGCAAAACTTCTCCTTCAAATGTTGAGCTGGGAGGTTCATCCAGCTAATTGCTCTGCACTTCTGGGGGCGGTGCTCTGAGAATATCATGTCAAAGAAACATTCTGTTTTCCTCACCAAACATCATGAAGTCAACAATTAACATTACAGCAATATCTATATAAATCTTCGAAACTGAAGAGAAGACTGATGCAGGGGGAAGTACTCTCAGATTCCCCTAAAACAAGTAGGTCCTCTACCTGAGAATTTCTGGTCCTTACGTTTTCTTTCACTTTCCTTCTCAAACCTCTTGTGCTCCTCATAATGGGGAGGATTTTACTCTTCATTTGCATAATCATGGCCTGTAGGTAAAATGGGATATCTTACACTCACTAAACTGTAACAGCCTGTTCTGTACTGGGACATTGTACCTATTTTTCTGAGGTTCATCAAGCCCAAAATGGTCCATCAGCTACCCTGTCTGAACGGCTCATCCTAGTCAGGATGGACCTGATTTTTTTGTTTTCCTGGGCATTCCGGAAGTTATGTTTGTTTTGCATCATTACCCTGTTTCCTGAGCAGATCTGCTACCAGCAAGTATCCTTAATATACTGTGCATCAATAGTGCTTCCGCAGAAGAGAGCCCAGCATTTAATTAGTTAGCATTTATAGAGCAGAGACCTCTTATGGTTTCCACTCTATCCTGTTCAAGCAGCAGCAGATCACTGTTATTGTTAGTTCAAATACTCAGAGAACCTTGCGTCTGAACCAGGAGGCACCATAATTTTATATATGTGGTAGCAATCTGCATGGGAACCTCCTCTTGCTCATTAAATTACTAGGAGAGGTCATTGCTGTGGCCATTTCTGCAGAGAAAACACTTGGAAAAACAGGCAATGCAAATTATATGAATCATAAAGACATCCAATCTCCAAATGATTGCAATTCACTTTGAGATAGTGATAGCAGCTGTGGTTGGTTAGGTTTTGATTTATGTTATGTTTTTCCAACCATTTTACTAATAGCAATAAAATTTTGTATTTCTTGATTTAACTGTTGAATTTATTCCTAGAATAAACTTTCAACCTTTATGAGCTTATTTAAAGCTTTTATGTTTCAATAGGAAACTATCTATCCATCTATCTGAAAAAACCTGAAAAACTGTTTAAAAACTTTAAACAACTGCAATAAATATGATGAAGGAAGGAATAATGCTGAAATAGTGAGCAGTTCACTTTTATTGCCTAATCATTAATGATTATACAAAAGTAATGCTTACTCTGAACTTGTCAGCAGATTAGGCCTGTTTGGGATCAGAAGGAAGATTTCTCCTGCATTTGGTTTTATAACCCATATAGTAAGACCTTTTTGGATACATCTTTTTAAAACAAAGTGTAACACATCCAAAAGAATGTTTTCATCTCCTGGGCACATTTATGAAATATTCTTTCTTATGTTGCATTTAAAAATTATTATAAACAGTATCAAGACTCATGTAAACAAACTGTCAGTAACAAAATAAATACCAATATGGGAAAAAATAGTAAATGGTGCAAAGCACAGGTTGCAGAGGTTGCTATCATTTCTTCATCTGGAACATAATGACATATAATCACATTGAAAAACTGGACTGCTAAACAAAAGAAAGAAAAAGTTATTCTGAGGCTCTCATTTCTCAGAATATACATATTTTAATGTGCTGAAACAGAATGTAGAAGCTTATGCAGGATGTTCTGTGGAAACTCAGATGGAAGTGAATTCACAGTCTAAACTGAAAACCAAAATTTTAAAATTTCCCTTTTTGTATGGAATTTGAGCAGTTGGAGAAGGCAGAATAGGGATTGAAAGTGATCACAACCTGGCTGACATTTTTTGCTCTGACAAGGTTGGTAAAAATCACTTTGCACCAAAAAAAGCCGAAAAAGCACACAGACCAAACTAAAAGCAAACCCAAAATCTAACTGTTTAAATTATTCTCCACTTCAAAAGAACATGCAGATCAGTCAGGATGTGTGGGGGCTGTGCCTATAGATCTTTGGATCTGTCATTCCGTAGATCCTTTATTCTGAAATGTCAATGTGTGGTCCAAAGATCAGAAACTGCAATAACATCTGAAAGCCTTCCAGTTGCTTCACTTAAACTGTCATCTTGGACATTGCATTCTTGCTGTTGTCTTTGCAAGGAAAGGAAATAGACCTGCACCCTGGATTTCTAAATCCTTGTCTGTTCATACTTAAGGAAAAATGAAACATGTGACACTAATGGACTTTCTGTCTCCATTTCAGCTTCCCGTCAAGGTATCCATTTGAATAGCTATGGCCCATTCTTAGCCTGAACCAGAACTAAGAGGATGAAAAAGTGGCAGTACATTCAGAAAACTTGTTCAACTCACATTCTCTACATCTTCACCTCTTAACCACAAAGCCAGTATGGCCCCAAAGCAGGAGCAGTTCGACTACAGCCGGTGCCTATTATTTCACATGTTCAGGTGAAACAAGCAAATGAAAAAATAACACTTCTTGGGTAAGCCACAGAAAAAATCGGATTTCCTCGAGATGATCAACAGATGTTTAGCAAATTTAAAATCTTAGGTGTTTTTATCTAATAATATACATTGAACACAGCACAGTAAATGATTTCTTTGCTGTTACTTGTTATAATCACTTAAGTGCTCACCTACCATGAAGCCTAAAGAACGTAAAATGCTGAGAGTTCAGGTTGTCAGTCAAAGTCCTTAATGAATCTGACATTATTAAGTCTCTTGAAGGCCCCTTCAGCCTTGCCACTGTTTTCTTGTCATTCAAGGGTTTTTTTTCAAATCTGAAGAAAGCTTAAAAACTTGGTTTGCAATGCTGGAAACCAAGCAAGATTCAGAAAGGGAGGTATAAAATACTGAAGTACTTTTTTTTCCAAGTGTGTGTGATGAACTGTCTCTGACGTAGACAAGTTAGGGAAGGGAAGCTGAGATAGAGATAGATAGATAGATAGATAGATAGATAGATACATAGATAGATAGATAGATAGATAGATAGATAGATAGATAGACATGTTTTATTTACCAGGTGCCAGCACCCATGGAATATGTGGATTTCTCTACTGGGTTTTGCCCTGTCTCACTTCTATGGAAAATATCATTAAGACATTTATCCCAAATTATGAGATCTAAATTGTCACAGGATTTCATTCTGTTAAAGCATGAAATCACAAATTATAAATTCCAAAGATACTGAAAAGAAATCAGGCAGAGAAGCACAGCAGAGAAATTAATTAGTTATGCCGCCAAATGATGCATAATATCAGCACCTTTGGAGTGGGTGGCAAATTGGGCATGCACTTTCTCTAAAAGGCAGTTGATAGGGTGAGGAATAAGCCTTTTTTCTGCTGACAGTAGTGTGAAAAGCCTGGCTGACCTTTCCTTTACAGAAAAGAACCAGTCCCGGAGAGGGGTGACTTCCTTACACTGAGAGGTGTTTGAAGTTTTCACTCTGTTGGAAGTTTGGTTAACAGTTGGCACAGCTTTTGCAGGGGGATCGTAAAGGCTTCAAATAGAAGACTAGAACAATTCGTCAAAACTTTCCCTAAGCCCTTGAGAAGATTTTCAGAATGGGGAAAACGTAATAATCAAGACAGCTTACTTGGCCAAGAATCTTTAGAAATCACGCTGCTGAAGGAGTCAGGGAGTTAGTAACATGGCTTTAACAGTATCATACAGAAACAGCCTTAAGTTGTCAGCAACACTTCCCTCTCTTCAGCAACGTCTATAAAGATGGAGACTGTAGACATTGTTCTGTTGCACCGGTGAGATCATGACTCCTTCATGTGAATTACGGTAAGGATTTTTTCGTTATCCTTGTATAATTTCTCAGATACTTCTTCCTCTTTGGCATAGAAAAGGGGATCAATATACCTGTTTAAAACTCCAGCGCAAAAAGCACCTCTGATACCCAACTAATTATAATCTGTTTTCAATGCACAATCCTTCATTAATGGAAAGTGGCTGAAAAACAATCTTCAAAAATCCTTTAAGCCGTAACATTGTAATAAAAGGTATGCTTTTCTAAAGAAATCCCAAACACAGCACACTAATACATTATTAAATCACATTCTGTGATTTGCTTCTTCAACTTTTGAATGAGTTTTTAATGCTGTATTTTTAACAGCAATTAAAAAAAAAAAGTAACTGACCTAGTTTCTAAAAAAATATTATTAAGTAGTTCTGTGTCACATAGACACAGATATTGCCCAAGTCTGTGAAGTTTCTCACAGTGCAGTGTAACTGCCTTTCTTTCCAATCTTTGACTTTTTTCATGCTCCCCCTGTGAGGATGAAGCTGATTCAGCGATATTACTTTTGAGTTCAAAGAAGAGGATATTGAGTAGAAAGACTTACTGAGAAAGGAATTAAATGAGATTAAAAGCTCTGCAGTTGCTGTGTACTAGTGATCATCACAATAAATACTGTTGTTTTCCTGCTCTAAGCTTTTTCTAAATGTTCTCTTTGCTAGGAAGAGTAGGGTTTTATAGGACCCCAAAGTGTAGTAGCAGATTTGCAGAGATACTTAGAGGCTTTAGAGCTAGGGACTGTAGCCTTTGATTTGATTTCAAGTAATAACACATAGAGGAGTGATGGTCAAGATTAATTCCAGGGAATACAAGAAGGATGGGGAGGCTGGAGGTGGAGAACCCAGCACATCTAGCTGCAAGGGTTTTCCGTAGGTAAAGACAGGGCAGACAGACCTGCCTTGGAGTTTATTTCTTTTGAGTCCATTTTTTGGGTGAATTGATATTTGTTTTTCTTGTTCCTTCTGGCCAATATTTAAAAATTTTATTTTCACTTCCATTCTCACCAAAGTAGTTTCTCCAAAATTGTACTTTTCATTCTGATTTTCAAAGGGCATCAAAATAAGAGACAGCTCTACAGTTCCTGCATATGGCTCATTATGCAGTCTGCCTACCCTGATGTAAAGGCATAATTTAAGAAGTGCCAGTTTGTTACTTGATCTTCCTGTGAGTCAGAGAGCTGATATAGCTATAATTATCTAACTGCTTTACAACCCTTTAGTAATTTCCAGGATATAGTCAGTTTGTTAATAAGAACTTCAGACTCTCAGAGGATTGAAGCAATCACTGCAAAAATGATCTCTCTACCAATCTCATCTGACAAGTCATTTGTCACTGAAGAACTTACCTGAAGAGGGAAACAAAGTTCAAAGGAGTCTGCATATTTTCTTCTCCCTGAAACAACATCTCAGCCTTGGCCATATTGATCACCATCACTGGTCTGCTCTGGCCTCCAATCGGGAGGCCTGGAGACACACTATTCACAATGCTGCAATATCTTTTGAAAATACACGCAGGATCACTCTCGAGGAGAAAAGGCAACGCAGAAAGAACCGTGTCCTTTCAGTACCACCTGGGGAGCCATTCTGCTGTGCCTTTTGCAACCGGACGTGTCTATCTCGCATTGGCCTTTTTAGCCATCAGCGCGCTTGTAGCAAGCGTGGGTAGAGTCCTTCACAAATCTTCGTTCGCGAAGCCTAGCCATGATTTGACACTTTTGGATAGCAACAATAAGATGAAAAGGATTGTCCATGGAAAAATCTAATTTTAAGTGCCGGTTTCTACAAGGGGGTGACATAAAATCCTTCAGTCTCCTGGCTAAATACCTTTGTAGCATAACCAGCCAGTCAAAGGAGGTGATTGTCCCACTCTGCTCTGCAGTGGTACAGCCTCACTTTGAGTGCTGTGTGCAGTTTTGGGCAATATAAGAAAGATATTAAGCTCTTAGAGAGCATCCAAAGGAGGGCAATNAGCATCCAAAGGAGGGCAATGAGAATGGTGAAGAGTGTTGAGGGGAAGCATTAAGAGGAGCAGTTGAGGTCACTTGATTTGTTCAGCCAGCAGGAGCCTGAGGAGAGACATCATTGTGGTCTTCAACACCCTGACAAGGGAAAGCAGAGGGGCAAATACTGATCTCTTCTCTCTTGTGGCCAGTGACAGGACCCAAGGGAATGG
>VZRE01000618.1:0-47049 GCA_013396775.1 Cephalopterus ornatus
GACTACAAACTATAAAATTTAAACATTCAGTGAAAAAACCAAATCCAAACCATTACAACCAGTAACATACAAGTTGAATATCTCAGGTGGATAAATGTATTACCTCCAGCAAAGATCAATAACAAGTGCTTTAGTTATGAAAAAAATAAAAAAAAAAATAAAAAAAATTGTCAGGCCTCAAACATCCTCAAGGGAAGTTTCAGTTGAAGAAATGAGTTCTCAGCCTGTTCTCTGATGTGCAAGAGGCTAGGTCTTTTTAAGTGTTTATTTTGTCTAATATAAAAATACATTTTCATTTTCCTATGTGCAAGAACTCGTTTAAACATTTGGTGTCAGTAATGCCTTATGACTGTGGAGTTTCCCCAGGATAAACCTCTCTAGCACCAGAGTGTGTAGAGAATGTGTGGTGAAACAAGTGTCAGAAGGATGAGGCCCTGCTGCTGGCCATGGGTCTCCTGGCTCAGTTTAAATTACTGTAGAAAGCTCTCTTGGTTACGAGTGTCAAACAGGAGAGATGCTGGAAACAGCCTTCCCACTTTGTAGGAGTTCATATGGCTTTTCCCTTTGCGTTACCGATGTGTTTCTCACAATGAATTTGTCATTTTATTTTTGGAGTCACGCATGAATTAGAAATATCGAAGCGGAGCTTAACAAAATGTCTTAGATTTCTCACTTTGATCAAAGTTCTGAGTGGTTGTATTTCAAATCAGTGAGACTTTCTCTCAGTTTTCCTTGGAAATATGCTGACCTCTAGCAAATGCTTACAAATGTGCTGACTTCAAGCTTCTCAAGAAATCTAGTGGGTTTGATATGATTTCTTGCAGTGTTTTGCTGACAAGACTCACAGTTGTCGTGGTTGTGTGGAGATCACTGTCCAAGCTGTGCACAGCTGTATATTGTAATGGAAGGTGGAATTGGTGGGTGTCTGGAGAGGGTCTCCAGCTACTTTGGCAAAATACCCTCTAGGATCTCCAGTGTTGTGTTTGCTCAGCAGAGCTGCTTAAGGTGAATTACCACAGCTCATCATATGAGACAGCTTCAATACAGAGGAGAGATGATTCTGATTTCCCCCCATGTAAAGTGTTAAGGACTGTTTTCAACAGAGATGAGCTGAGAATTTTGCAGGCCCTGCAAACCACCAACTGATGATGTACATCATTGCCTGCTGTTTTAAATAGCACCTGAAATACTTCACAGATTAGAGACTGAGAGTCTCCTTGTCAAAAGATGGTGTAGAGGCTAAAGTTTTACTTGTGTTTCAGGAAACACTGGAGAAGTTCAGAAGGGAGAAATCTAGCCAGGGTTACCAACTATTGAAAATGCCTCTTTTGGGAAGTTCCTGGGCTGAAAATAGCTGGAGACTGGAAGAATATAAGGAAGAAGTATCATACATCTGTGTGCTCTGTCTAGCTACTGCTGTGCCCACTGTTAAGGCTGGACTGCTTGCTTAGTGAGGTGTTCAGTCTGATTCAATGCAACAAACAGGTTTTTATATAAAACTTCTTCCTATTAACCTATTTTTTCTCCTTACCTTATATTCCAGTTTTAGTGAGTATTGAATTCTCATAAGATTTGGGTATGGCTTGAGATACTTCCATCCAGAGCTGAATGAATCCTTTGAAGCTGCAGACCACTGGGCATACAAGGGAATCTAGATTTGATACAAAGTTTTTGCTTCCTTAAAAAGTACTGCACTACTGCTAAAATAAAGTTTATACCTAATGTCCCGTGAATTGTGCCTCCTCTTCTGTGTGGCTGTCGTGCTTTGGGCTCCAAATGAAGTCCCTGTGTGAGTCCTATAGTAGCAGTTAACAAAGCCGCTGTCCACAACTCTGTGCTAGAAGGGCAGCAGTTAACAGGTGTTGAGCGTCCCTTTTATCTACTTTGCTAGGATAATATTAGTTAATCCACTGATTAGACCAGATTTGAGTAGGATATGGGGCTAGCTATTGCAGTGACAGAGATGAGGGCATATTTTCTCTTTGCTGACCTGCTATGCAGACAGTGACTTCCAGCTGAAGATCTAAGCAACTCCTGGTCAATGTGTGCTAGCTGTCCTCTGGGAAACTGCAGTGAGAAAGATGGTAGAGGAGGAGGAATAAAATACTGGCCTGGCGTCTTGATGAGTCAGTAACAACATATGTGAAAATTTTTTAAGTATTCAGTGATGGTTGATTTAGGCAGAGAAACTGTAACTATGAAAGTAAGCTTCAGAGGCAGGAAGAAGGCTCAATCAAAGGAGGTTGAGAAGTGAGTTTTGTCCATTCCTGCAGGTCTTTAGCCCCATTGCTGCAGCACGTTTTTGCCCACACCCTGCTGGAACAGAGTGGCTGTTTCACGTGGCACTGCACGTGATGCAGTTCTCTGGTCCTTCCTCCTTTTGACCTTCTAATCAATTTTTTCCACTTTCATTTGGGAAGAAAGAAAAGATTGAGGGGGAGGGAGAAGCAATTTCCTTTTAATTGCTTGTTTGTCCTTGTCTGTTCTCCTATCCTTTCAGATTTCTCAGAGCAGGGTTGGGGGTGTTTTGTCTCTCTTATTTTCACCGGTACCGATGGAGAAGAATGACATTTTCTGCTTGGATAGAAACCAATCGCTTCCTCAGACCCCCTTGAAAAAGCTTAATTTGCTCAACTAGTCAGTATTCCATCTTCGTTAAAAAGTCCCAGACTGGAATTTGGATTTAATCCTTTGACTCACGTTTTTTTCTTCTCTCCCTTGCCTTCCACATCCCCACTTACACTTCCCAAGTACTCGCCACCTTTTTTATTACTGTGCACTCAAGTTACCCTTAGCTCAGGAGGGATAAGGACAAAAAAATACCCCCAAAACAAGAGCAAATAAAAAAGCCCCTCACCAAAGTAAATAAATAAGTAGACAGAGAAAACAGGCTGCTAGTTCATTTTCTTCTGCCTTTCCCTTAAGGCATGAGGTAATGCCAAACTATTCAGTGTGTGATGCAACTGCCTGATGGACATTCAGAGAATCCCAGCAGTGGCAAAAACAGAGTTTACCCAAGCGCGAGTTGGCAGTGAGACCAGTTTCTCCAACAAGAGACTATTTAAAGCCACAATGTGGTGCATTTTTAACATTTTTATTCAGCACAGGATTTAATTGAGCACTGACAAACCACCTAGACATTTGTGCCTGGGTGTTTGTGACTGGAATTGTTTGCTATCTGTGGATTACTTCAGAGCTGTTCAGTCGTCAACTGAGTCTGAGGCAGGAATGAGAATTTGTTCCCTTAACACTTGCTGCCTGAGATGGATCAAGAAAGGTTTTACCCTCTGGTCATGTCTTGCCTCTTCAATTTTTCTCCAGTTACTTCTTCCCAGTGACCTTTTCCCTTCTGCCAGCCTGCTCACGAAGGGTGGTAGTGTACTTGGCTGTATTAGCTTCACTCAGAAATGAGAAGCTGTCACAGTGTTGCAGAAGGATGTGGAGGTATCTGTGACAGAATCAGGAATAGCCACAGTTCCTGACTCGGAGCCACCAGGATGCCTTGGCTGTGCAGATGAGCCTTATGCTAGCTGGCTTTGCAGCAGCACAGCCACAGCACAGCTGACGTGGCAGAGCTCTGCAGCTCTCCCTCAGCCTGTGCTCCTATAGATTATGCTGTTAGCATATCCACTGTAGCTATTTGATTATAGCTCCTCTATATCCATACACTGTGGTGTTCCAAGCCTTGAATGAGTGTCACTGCATACCAGAAATGTGTTATATGTACTCCTCATCAACGGCAAATTGTCATCCTCAATCATCTGTGCATTTCTGTCTTAAATGCTCACCTGACTCTTCGGAAATCTTGAGATTGACTTAACTTTACCAATTAAAATCCACTAGCACTTTAAGAATGTGCTGCATCAAAGTCAACTCATGTTGTTTCACAGGACTCAAACTCTGCTGAGTTGGGCTTGCCAAAAATTTTGACATCCTTGGACAGAAGTAGCTTTGTGCAACTCAATGGAAGATGCTAGAGTTGCACATGCAGCTGATCAGCTTTATTTCATTAGAGTTATCCAAGCAGTTGAGCCTTAGCAATATCTTTTCAGAGATGACAGCAGTGAGATGGTATTTTCAGCAACTAAAGCTCCGAAGTAACCCATTTTTTTACTAGTGTGAACTCCTGGGAATCACTGTCTTTTTTGGTGCCTCAGTTTCCCCACATGCTGAATGGCAGCAGTCATGGTTGTCCTCCTTTGTGAAGCACTCAGAAGCTGCTGATGCTGGGCAGGCAGACACTGATGGCTCCTAGGAGGTCGCTGTGGCTACTGATGATCTTAATATATGGGACACAGGAAGAGGGTCTAAGTCATTCCAGGAAGTCCCACTCCCAGTAGCCTCCCTTGCACCAGAACGCAACTTCCAGTACTCTTTGCTTAAGTATTAATTAACAAATGAGCCAATGCAGAAGAACTAAAGTGATTGGCTTGGGTCGACTGTTCCCTCGAGGCGTCTAGGCTTTTTACTTTTCTTTGCTTTTTTTTTTCTTTTTCCCTTTTAGATCAAGGCAACACGTTAAACATGGTGACTGTGTTGACACTGCACAATATAGAACCACCCGCTCCTGAGTCGGGTCCTTTCGCTGCCTTTGCATAGGAAGTCACTGCAGAAACACGTTGCCGGGACATTGCACTTGATGCCATCTCGTTGCATGGCAGGAGTCCAGGCCAGCACCCGGGAGTGAGTCAATGTATGAGATTAATTTAATCCTCTCTCGGAATCCTCTGATGGGGAGGGGAAGGACAATGACCCAGTGCCAGCGTTTATTTTGTCCACAAGTTCGGTTTGAATAGGGAGGAGAAGGTGGTGGTGGTGAGGAAAGGAGGGGGAAAAAAACTTTGCTGGAGTTCATTGGGTCTGGAGCGGTGCCAAGCCTGGGGGGGTGGCTCGCAAATGGCGAGTAAAGAAAAGGCGGGAAAAAAGAGTGGAATGATGATTAGAAATCACAAATGAAAGAATTTCAAAGAGGGGGGAGAAGAAAAAACAACAAAAACAACTTCTCTGCTTCTCTGAATATGGGTAGGGGGGGAAAAAATTCTTTGCCTTTCTAAGGGCCCTATTCATTAGCAGATGCACTTGCTCTGCTGCCAAGGGAAAAGGAGCACCCTGAACAGTCTCCTTGGGAGGCACCTACTGGCTCAGCCTCGGTGCAAGGAAAATACAGTCTCTCCTCTGCTGAAGCTCCTCTTGTGCTCCTGTTTCTTACAGGGCTCTTTGATCTCTATCTCCTATCCCAACCTCACTGCCTCTTGAAGGTGGATGCATAAATTTGTAGGCACCTCAGAGATCACTTAAAAGCTTCTGCAATCTGCTCGGCAATGAGGAATCACAGCATGTAAGAGGTTGCCTTCTAATGTCTCACCTCCGTGTATTGCTGTCAATGTGGAGCTATTCCACATAGACCGCACCACACATGTGAAATCATCAGTGTAGGATCCAAATTCAGGTGGGACTCCACATTCTGTGAGCAGTCCTGGATGTTTGAACGTCTACATGGTCAGTAACCCACAAGCCTGCATTGTGTACCTGGGCACACTCAGCTGAGCACTGTCTGGAAGACCCACCCTTGCTTCAGTAGGACCAGGGACAGGCCGGGCTGGGTGTCCCACGGCTCAGTCTGATAGCAGATCATCTGAGCTCAGCTCTTTCTTCCTCTGCAGATAAGCCTGAATGCGAGCAAACATCAAGCAAAGAGGCAGTGGTGCCCCTGGGAGGAGGCAGGGTGCAGGGCACGGGTGCTATTCACAGCAGATTTTGGAGGGAGTTTAAGAGGCTGCTTTACAAGGGGGCTGTTTGTGGCCCTGTCTCTACTGCAAGGAGCTTGTTTAAGAGCCAAGAGACATCTACCCGGTCTTGCTTCTCCTGTGGAGCTGTTTGCTGTGTATTTCACTCATATTTCTTTTCTGCAAGACAACTGAGGAGTGTCCTGTACACAAGCCCTCAGGGGCCGCACCATCTTAGCCTTCTGGGCTTAACAGCAGTTTATTTTTCCCCTTTATGTATACTTCCAGCTATTCCGAGTTCTTTTAAAATAGGCAAGAGCATAACGTGTATCTTGCTCCCTTCTTTATGCAAAAAGCAGCTTTTAAATCGAACTGCTTTCCCTGGCAGGTGTCAGTGCAGAACCTCATCGCTGTTGCGTCCTATCACTGCCTGTGTCCCTTGGGAAGGCTCCTGGCTTTCCCCGTGTCTGCCCTGTCCGTGCGCCGAGAGCCCCATCTCGCGGCGCCTCCCGGGCTGGACGCACCGAGCTCAGCCGCAGCCTCCGGAGGAGATTCCCTGGAGCCAGCGGGTTTCAAGGGATCAACATTTTATCTTACGTGATCTTAGGAAAGAATGATCAACCCTGGCAGTCCTGGGGAAAGAACCCCCTTAAAGAGCTACGAGGGCAGAGCCTTGAAGCAGCAGCACAGGGAGGAGGGAGTCCTTCTCATAGCGTATAAACTCTCTCCTGGCTTTATTCCGTTTCTCCCAGTAAAACACACCCCATTTTCTTTGAAAACATTGTGAGTAAAGATAAAAATTAATAGAAAATATATTATCTAGGAAGACTATTGGGTAAAAGTAAAATACATTCTAGGCATTTGTGTGTAACACCAGGGGAAGTGCAGATCTCTGTGTGTGTAATGTGTGTGCGACTACTTTATTTTCTTTAAATCAGATGTGGTGTTTGGACTCAAATTCAAATCTGGATCTGAATTTCCTCACAGATCAGATTTCTTTTGTTCTGGGACCCCATTTTAATTTGTGGATAGTTAGAGAGGCAGAAACATATGTTTCCTGGAAGCAGCCTGTGTGATGCTGGATCGTTAAGTATCAACAGAAATGATTGAAATACCACATGTGAGTGCTAGTGGACACAGTAACAGTTGTGGGAAAACTGATACCTTATTACTGGAGTGCTACAAACTGTACTTGTTTAATCCAGTAGGGCAGAATAAGTGTATTTGGGAGTGTAATTGAGGTAGTCTCTGTTTCCTGCTGTTGTCACCTCAGTGTGCTATCAGTCAAGAATGCTTAATGCATTAATTTTTTGCCTGTTCTTTTAAATTACTTTTGACCACATTTTACCACGTCACCTGGTCTCTCTGCAAGTGTCAGAACTGCAGTGGGACAAGGGATCTGTTTAGTGGCAGAGCTGTCTGATGGAAGGTAGACTCCACTGTTCTCACCAGCCCCTGCTGTGTTCCTTCTGATTCTTACTCTTCACTGTAAGTACCACGTATTTCCAACTGATGTCATTTGGGAATCAGTACTGCAGGAGCCATGTAATCCCAAAGAGGTTGTAGAGAGTTTGCTGTTAGCAGAAGTTCAGGTCCACCTGCCTATCAAAAGTCAAACTGAGAGCCCCTGAAGCACCATCCCCCAGCCGATGGCACCATGTGCTGTAACACTTAAATGTAGCACATCCTACTGTGACAATAGAAGACTTAGCTATCCTGGGGTTTTGATTGCTTCACAGGAAGTATTGGGAAAGAATATTCCTGTAGCAGCCCATCAAGTCTAGAGTTTAATTCCTCTGTATGTTTTTCTACAGTGATCTCAGATTATAACTTTGAAAGTGGAAATCCAGAGGGTGAAAGTTTCTGTGGAGTTCCATGGTAGAGTATGTGTACATGAAAGGGGTGAAGAGAGAATTCTATGTGGCTTACAATGCTCCACTGTCTGCTGAGAGCTGCCTGGGCTAAATATAGGTTTAAATTGTGTAAGATGTTATTGGTACTCAAACCCGAAACACTGTTCTCGTAACTTTCTTGTGTAGAAAAAACATACTTCAGGGACCATTCTGCTTTACATTTACATAACTGCAAGACTGACTAATGTTAAAGTATGGATCAGATTTTGTCAGAGTTTTACAACTCTTCCCAAACTATGTGCGTGACTTATTTTACATCCATATAACTGCTGAAGCAAAATTCCAGGCAGCAAGGAATTACAATCAGTGTAAACACACGGGTTTGTCTTGGGGACTGTTTTCAGAAGCAGCCTTTTTACATAGTCAGTGTAAAATCCTGCACAAAAATCAGGCAGTAATTTAGTACATACACCATTATTTTATCTATAACAAGAAAATAGCCAGCTCACATAAGGGGAACTGAAGTAGGAGCACACCATTGTTTGTTAAGGCAGAGAAACAGTCAGCATTGGAAGTGTCCTTTGGGAAGGACACTGTGGCTTTAATGCTGCAAGCAACATTTTGGACCTTACAAATACATCTAATTAGGGACTGATTAATTATCCATGCCTGTTTTCCCCCGCCTTTTTAGATAGTCTACTCCAGAGTGAAATAGTGGTTATAGCTGTGAGTAACTTGGCCTTTTCTTTGCATGGCAATAGTCTGTCGTAATGTGTGTCACTTCTATCAGATTCAGTGACACAAAGCATAAACCTTTCTTGGCATGTTAGGCACCTGCAGACCTTCTAATCTAACAACATAATAAAGAACTTTTCTCTATCCATCTCCAGTGAATGATGGGCTATGAGTGTTCGGAGTGGATACAGATGCTATGTTGCATGTTTAGTTCATGAACGTGCAGCACATTACTGTTGCAACCAGTGTCTTCTATTGCTGTAATTACAGTCAGGTTGTTACAGTGACTTACTACAAACCTGGTCAAGTTACAAACGAGTGTGCAACTCCTTTATTGAGGAAGTCTTTGGATGAAAGTTCTTTGGAGTTCATAAAACAGCACATTCTGGTTTTGGGGGTTTGGTTGTGCTAGTGTTGGGTTGTTTGTTTTGTTTTGTGTTTTGCTTTTTGTTTGGTTGGCTTTTTTTGTAACAAAGTCTTTCGTATATGTTTAGCCAAATTCTGATGCTCATTCAGGGTTTATTTACCAAGCTGCTTTTGGTGGGATTTCTTTAAAGCTGGTACTGGACTTTGTTCATATTTCTGCCCTAGTCAACTCCAAAGAATGCCATCCCCACAGCAGCAGCAACAGTGCATTTTTGTGTGTTTACACATGCTTTACCAGGTTCTGTCTCCTCTGATGCACCATTTCGTAGTTTAGTCTCACACCTCGGCCTCTCACAGATACAGCAGTTAGCAGAGGGTTATGTCACCCTGGGTAGGACAGTCTGCTGCAGATCACAAGGAAGACCCACCTGTGTGGCTATGAAGTTTTTCGCATGTGTCAAAAACACTTGTGGGGAAATTCTGGCCCAGATGAACAATAGTGGGAGTTTTGCCATTGACGTCAGTGAAGCAGTGAATTCACCCAACGCCCCTAACGAGATGCGATGGACACAGAACAGGACTCTAGAACAAGCTGTTCTGTATCCCATTACTCGCCTCCCACGCCAGCCCCTCTCCCTGCACAGCACATGGCAGAACCTCGGGATCTTCCGCAACCCGTCCGCACACAGCGCATCCTTGCTGGAAACTGGAGACGATGGCAGCACCTTGTCTAAGTGACATCCCTTTGTGTGCTCATGAGCTGGCTCTATCCTTGCTCAGGCTTCTGTATCCTACAGAGCCCTCTGTACCATGCTCTGCAGTTTTCCTGGTGCTCCTTTTGGGAAGCCCAGCTGCTGGCTCAGGCTGGGGCAGTGTTTATATTCCTTCCTCTTTCACTGCAAAAGCTGCTTAGACAACCAGCACAGCTCTGTGCCTTCCTAGCCGAAAAAGCACAAACATTTATTTGAAAAGCAGGTCACTGAGGAGTGTTTATAAGGGCTCAGATTGATTCTCAGAGGTTATAAAGCCCTTCCTAAAGCTCATTAACAACCTGCTGCACAAAGGGAGTTTCAGCTCTTTGAGGAATCGCCTCAGAACTGTCACTGCCTCAGAACTGTCACAAGGCAGTGTATTATTTAGACTCATGAGTGATGGAAGAAGAGAAGATTTGAAATGGGAAAGGGTATTAAGCTGAGGGAAACCATGTCCTGGGCTTTTGGCTGTTAATGGGCTTAAGCATATATCATTTGAATGGCAGGCTGTGAGGCTTGTTTAGATCTATAGGCTACTTAAAAATAGCAGCATCTTAATAATTTAAGAGAGTTTCAGTATCGATACATGGGAAGTGATCAGAAATAGGCTGATGTAATTCCAGGAGCCTTCCACTGTGTGGCTGAACTGGCTGCAGGAGGAGAGGATGTGGGGCATTCTTAAAAACTGGAAAACATCTAGAATGAATTAATTGTGAGAGGATTTTCAGCCTGTATTGAATCTGCACACATAAGCATACACATATATTTTAGCAAACATTTATTTTTCTGTTCTGTTTTCAGGTTTATGTGATTGATTTCAAATTTATCGGGGTTGAAAAACTGTTACAGGAGGAAAAAATATGATTTCTTTGATGCAGACAAATGACCGTCAGTTCATTTAAGGTCTGTTATTGTGAGTGATAGTGTTTGCTCCCTACAGCTCCTATACATGCAGGGAAACAGAATTATGTGGTAGACATGCTAAATATTTATTAGTTTTTCCAGGCTAACCACAAAGTGAAAATTAAAAACAGAAGTGGAATAAACTCTTGTTCTTTGGGATTTCCTCTGACTAATGGAAGGAAATGTCTCTGGGCTGGTTAGTGATTCACTGTCCACAACAGAGGCCTCTGTCCCAGCCTGCTAGTCACGGTTGGAACCAGCTGTTGAACTGATCAGATCTGGCAGTTCCTGCTGTCCTTACCAGAAGGTGCCAACACAAAGTAATTAATTGCCCTTTTGCTTTCAGCTCTGGCTGCAACTCCTTCCCCACCTCACAGAGACAGCAGGAATGCACTTCAGGGCTCCCAGATCACCATCCTGTCCCACTCTGCAGAAAGCTGGGACAGTCCTTCATGAGCTTCCTCCCAAAGCTGCCACTCGGGCTGCAAAACATACCTTTGCTTCTGCACATCTGCGCATGCAGAATCTCCCTAGGGATAGTGAGAGTGAAACAGGTTCCTCAACTTCAAAGAGTGTCTAGATACCTTGGATATTTCTCTTTGTTGCTTTGGGATCTCTGATGTATAGCTTCTTGCTGGATGCTTCTACTACCTCCTGTCAGAGGGGAGTGATGCATGTGCACACAGGTGTAGACACTGCCACTTTGCAACAGTAACACTTTGTGTTGCATGCAAAATCTCTTTTCTTCCCTAAGAGGCAGTGTGCTTCAGATTTCATTTAATAAAGTCCGAACAATGCATCTCAAAAGGATCAAGAACCTGATGGAAAAATCAGTCTTGGAAAATGTTTATGTGGAAAGGGTTACTATCACCCCAGAGGTATGTTGCATTGCTTTGCTTATGAGATCTGCTAGTGATTGAAAGTGGTGGTGCACTTCATCCGATCAGCAAGATTAGTGCCTGAAAGGTTTAGGTTTTCCCCCTTTGCTTGTAGGTGAAAGGTGGAGGAAAGAATCTAAGGGGGGAACTACAAGTTGAGAATTTGCTGCTTGCCAGCATCAGCTCTGAGAGAGATTTGACCAAAGTAAAGGAAGACTGGCACTGGCAGATGTCAGCTTTGTACTGGAGGGAGCCGAATTAATTAGAGAGACAGAGCCAGCCTTGCAAAAATCACATCTGTGCTGTCATGTACACCAAATAACCCCAAAGACTGTGGTTTGTCTCCGTGATAGTGACTTACAAGGCCAAATAACACTTCTCCAAACCTTTGGCTAACAGCCATGGAGTCATCTTTAAGCAGTTTCTGTCAATATGAAAAATCATTATATATTTTAGTTTGGAGAGGTATAACTATATTAACATTCCTAACCTGTATTACTAAAATAAACCCTTTTTGGCTTTTTTTTTTTTTCCTGTGAGTCTTACTGAGTCTTTGCCATCTCTGTGGTTTACTTGCCTCAACCCAATTTCATTTCCAAATTTGACTAATCAGTTCCCTTTTGGTCCGCAAGCCTTTTTAATGACAGGAGTAGTAAAAGGAAAAATGACAATTTTGTTGCTGTTTGAATTAATGTTGGACCAGAGGTATCTTTGGGGACGTTTTCTCCCAACCTGACTGTTTTCAGCTTTCTATGTGGTAGATTTTTTCAGCTGAATCACTACAGCACTCTTTTTCTGTTGTTTTAGCACCTGATAAGGTGATCGATTACCATGCCTCTCTGATGTGTTTTATTCTAAATTACCGGGTAGTCATTGCTGAGTTTGTAGTATCATTTTGTCTAGAATATAAATGAGCTGTTGTGTGGGACTATCTTATGCACTGGTTTTTCCCCCTGATAAATTGAATTCCTCAGTTTGACTTAATTTGGTTCTTGCCTCACAAGTTTACAGTCTAAAATAAGACAAGCCAGAAAAAAAATTAGGAAATGGAAACAGAAACTCTGTTAACTGTTCCTGAAATGTTTGAACACAGTCCTTGGCCTTTTTCCTCTCCATAAGTAGGGATGATTTTTTGCTATTAACTACACCTGCACACTGCCTGGTGCAGGTTGCATCTACCAGCCCTTTGCATTTGCATTTCTCAAGACAGCAGAGGCACTGGAACCTTTTCTTGCTTCTTTTCTAGGTGACAGTAAGCTGTGTTCTACCTTGTGATGTTATGAGGAAAGGTAAAACGTGTCCATGTGTCAGGACAGAGCTGAATTGCTGTTTTGCCTCCTGGGCTCTGCCAGTGATTTGCTCCCCACCACCTGCAGCAGGGTCCTTATCCCTGGATTTCACGGGGAACAAGTACCTGCAAGTGAATAGCCCAGCAGCCTGGAGGGTTAATGAATGTGTGCAAAACATGGCAAGATCTGTAGATGTAAAGCACTATAGATTTCCTATGACTCCATTTGGCTACAGCTCTGTGGGATTCAGTTCTTGGCTCTGATTTCCCCTTAGTGTGTTCACAGTCCCTTTTTTCAGTTTGCACATTTCTGCACTGTATGGAGGAGCTGGAGTTAGTTCTGGCCTGATCTGATCCATTACCAGTTACCTGATCTTATCTCTTTGATGTGCAGCCCAAAGTTAAGCATCCCCTTTCTGAGCAAGGGACTCCACTTTGAGACTCAGGTTGGCTGGGTCTGGCTCCAGAGGCTGCTCATTTATCACTGTTTTGGGAAAAACTCTGTTATTCTCCATCACATGAAGCTTCTTCTTGTGCCTGTTGTGTCAACTTAAACTCTTCCTCTTGGTCACAATAACCCCTCCTTGTTTTCCATTTCCTTTATTTCCTTCGGTTCTCATGTAGGGCATTTCCTGTGCTGTCACAGTTGGGTTAATTCATGGCAGAGCTCTACTGGCTCTCACCTGCTGGGGAGGAAGCTGCGATGATCTGAGGTGGGGGCAGTGCCGTGCTTCCAAGATCCTTGGCTGCAGAAAGGCCAGTGTCTTGGAGGCCTAGAACTTTCTTCAATACCAATGGAAAGAGGAGGAGTTTGGAGTGAAACCCTGTCACGGCTTTCTTCCCATGGAGGCGGTAAAAGGACATTGAGTACAGGCACTCCCTATTCCAAGCACAGGCATTTCTGTAGAAAATGAGACCTGCCTCAGAATTACTTCCCTGACATGTTTGACTGTCCCCACAGTTTTCATCTATCAAAAAATAAAAAAAAAAAGATTTTTTTTCTCAGCTATTTTGCTGAAAGAATCGCTATATTTAAATTATAAAGACTTTCATATCTTAGAAGAATCACTTTTGAGTCTATTTTCTTACTGAACTGCCAAGCCTACGGAGAAAGCTAAGGAGTATTTAAAAAAAAGATAAAGGGTATTAAAAACAAAAAAAACCAAAACACAACAAACAAAAAAGCAAGGCAGAGCTTTGAGCTATTCAAAGCGATCACAAGCACCAGTTTCTTTGGCATCAATTCAGGTAATTGTTGTGACATGTTAGTGACTTACAGTGAAAAAATCCAGGTCTGAGAGTGAGGGTGATTAGATAAATGTACGTTTATGATGGGAACAGACCTTGTTAACAGCATGTGGCATTTGTGTTCCCCTCAGATCACTGGTTTATGATCAGAAGCTCTCCAGTGAGAAACACAACTGCAGTTTTTCAATAAGCACCTGGTAACACATAGTTTCAATGACTCTTTTTCTGGCTCTGCTGCAGGCTGTGTGTTTTATTTTGGTCATCTCAGTTGGTCTCTCAGTGGTTCATTTTCCATAAATCAGGGATCTCTGTTCTCTTTTATTAGCCTTTGGAAGGATCTGGTGAGGCTGCAGTGGATTCTTCGGTATGAAACAGCAAAGTGTATGTGCAAATAGCTGTCTTGTGTCTAACTGCAATTCCCAGCAAAGATTTCCTATGGAAAGGCAACAAAGCTCAAGTATAAATTAGCCAAGAGGGGTCTAGGATCTGCAGCACTGGAGGCATTTGTCTGGATGGGGTTGACCTCCGAGATTCCTCCTGGCCCTTGTTTAATCTTGGTTTCTGTGAAACCAAGACAAATAGTGATAAGCGTAATGTCCTCAGGGGTTTTTTTACCATTACCATGGAAGAGTTCATAAATGGATTGCCTTGAAATGCTCGGCTTTCTCCTTGTAAACTGAACACATCACAGGTTATTTATCATCGTTAGTTTTTTATGCTTATTTGAGACTTCTTTCAGTCACTGGGTAAAGCCACAGACTTAAGAATTCTGTACTGCTACAAGCTTCTTCGCAGCTCAATACTATTCCTATCCTGGAGATAATATCTACCTTTAATAACAAAATACCTGAAATCAGTGAAATGCAAGCAGCAATTTTAGTCATTGGGGAAAAAAATACTAATGAACAGCCTATGAAATCCCAAAGCTTTCATTCAAATTTTGGATAAAGATTCATCTGCATCCTCTTTTTGATTGAATGTGCCCCCGCCCTGGCTATGACAAGAAAATCAGATAGTCTCAGTGGATAACTTTTGGTAGACGAAACTCATTATTGCTGTAGTATCTGATTGATCCAGAAACTAATTAAAATTGGCCTCATCACTAGACAGAGACAACATGAGAAGGTTGTAACTCAGTAAGACCCAAGAGGGTCTTCCAATACCTATTGTCACTTTGGTTCTGACCACAGACTCTCTTGTTCTTAATGTATTTTTTAATTATGATTTCTTTATTTTTCTTCAAGAGTTAGTTTATAGTTTCTGTTTTGCAGCCATTGTGATGAAATTGCTGGAGTGCATAATAATTTCATATTTTCTACATCAGAGCTTCTATCTCAAGACACTCAACTAACCTTTCTGTCTTGGTATTATATTACAACACCATGTTTGTCTTGATGCAAACTCTACCAGTGTGGATGAGGTCTCTACCACACAATCCATGGAAGTAAATAAATACGCCTATTAAAAAAAAAAAAAGCATGAAAGCTTGATTAAGAATAATATCTGAAATACAATCAGTATTGCCCTGTGTTTAGTTGTGCAACTATCAGGGCTGTTCTTGTTCCTTTCAGCTTTGGTACAATTAGTTCCCTATAAGTTATCCAACAGATTTTATGGGATTATAGGGAGTTTTAGTATCAATAGTCAACATCTGGCTTTCTGACATTCATGTCTGCATGAAGTCAGATTTATTCTGCAATTCAGGAGCCTCATTATATTATTTGTTTCAATATTTCACAAATGCATGTCTGTTCATCCTCAGTAATTCTGCAGGGATATGCACTGTTTTTGCTGTGTTTTTCGAGTTGCTGTGGTTACAAGGAGATATTCCACTTGTTATTTTCCATGTGCCAGATCTGTGCCCTGGCTATTGGCCCAATTCTATGAGGTATTTAATACCTCCTGAAAGTGTCAGAGGGCTGTCAACTCATACATAAACCAAAAGTTACTGAGGGCATGTAGTCAACCTCACTGATTGTATGTTTACTAACAGTCATGGAAGATTGCCAGTTTGATGCTCCTCTCTGGCTGCAGGTGATGCAAGTATCAGCCTGACCGAGAAAAAGATGTGAGAGAAATTACATGCAATTGTCCTCTCTAACAAGAGAAACAGATGGAAATCAGCTTCCACTTCAATATCAAGAGGATCTCTGTTTTTCCAGGCCGTGTCCCATAATCTATACCTTTGGCAGAATACCAGAAAGGGTAAATTGAGTAGGATCTCTGCAGTTAGAGCACACTTGAAACCCAGTGGTAGGCTTCTCTGAGTGTTGTCTTTGACTTTTTGGCCACAGAATCACATGTAGTAGCTGCTCTGGGCACTCAGAAAGTGTAAAGTGGGAGAGGTACTGGACCAAGTTGCCCCATCTCGTTCTTCTGCAGTTGAACTAAAGTTTCTTAACCCCCTTCTGCAACACTAGTGTTCATGTGCTTTTACAGACATGGGTCCTTTCTCAGGGTTCACTAATGTAAACTGTGTGGCAGAGCTTCCTGGGGATTAAAATATGCCATATCCAGGAATACTGAGAACTGTGTGCCTGGATAGAAGTATAGTATATATCTATAGTATCTATAGATAGATGCAGAGAAGTATTTGACAGTATTCTTATACCAGTTCCACTCTGTCCTGCCAGCCACTCCATGCCTACTCCTCGGGGTAACAGTTTGCTGCAAGACCCACCAACTTTGCCTATGGTCAAAGTAAGATCAAGTCTTGAGCTAGAGCATGTTGTGATGCTGCCTGCAGAATGTTATTCTGTCGCTATTGCTGCCCCTTCCTAGCAAAGGCTGAGGACTGACTCAAATCAGTCTGCACTGTGCATGTGTTTGCTGGGCTGGAGCAAAGTGGAGAGCAGTATGGGTGGATGCTGGAACTGGCAGCTGTTGGGAATCCTACCCTCGCTGTTTTTACTTTCTGTAAGATTTGTGGAAACTTTTAGGTTCAGATTTCTGGAAAACTGGATATCACTGGGAACTCTTAGGCATGAAGTTCCTGTGTCTACTAAGGAATATGCAGAAATACCGAGGTGTAGCACAGCATTTATAGTGTCACCAGACAATTAATGGCCTCACACAACTTTGTGTTGTGATGAAAGCATCTGACTTCTGATCTAATTCACAGTTCTCTTAGCACTTGACATAGAGATCAAACTCACTCCTGCTTAGATGTGCATGTGCTACGGAATGAGCACTGTGAACCCAAATGTCACTAGAAATCTCATTTCTTCCCATTGATCAGTTACTTGTGCAGAACAGCTTTATGCTGCAAGGTGGAATAATGATTCTCAGTTGTGTAAAACTCTACAATATTTCCCTTTTAAGAGATTGCATAAGTGATTTGATACCATGGAAAATCCTTACACAGTTTTGGCTTGCACAGGAATTGTCAGACAGAGGTCCTCTGTACATCACAACCTGCAATACATTTATTTCTAAAGTCCCAGAAACCCTGCAGTGAACAAGCATGGAATTAGTTATGCACAGATCAAAATTATTTTTGGTAAGATGTTAATTTCTAAAAGTATCCTTTCCAAGTTTGTTATTGCAAATCTGCTATTAATCATCATTAGTATAGATCCAATTCTTCCAGGAGCTGTTTAAATGAATGATACTTTAAAAACTCTTATGGAGGAGGAATTAGAGAAATACTGGTTTTCTAATAAAAGGATGCACCTGAATGTTATTTTTCATTATCAAGTGAGGGAGGAGAATGTGGACTTAGTATCTGAGATTCTGGGAAACTGTTAAGTTTTTTTACTCTGTTGTGCTTTGGACTTCTTTTGTAACTGTTGGGAAATTTCTTGGATTTGGATAAATGCTCGCATTGCTGTGACTCAACAAATCACTGTCTCGATGCAGGTGCTCAGCTCTCTCTTCATGTAAGGTCATGTTGCCTTAGTGGAGCTTCCTTTATTGAATACTAAGCTAAGTCTGACTGCTTTCACTTGCAGAGAGGTGAGAGCCTTCACGGACGTGGCTCGTCCAGATTGGGTGGATGGTATCTCACTGGTGCCTCTGGTCTCTCTGTGTGAAAAGCACTTTTCACATTTGCCACACCACATGGCAGGAGCCAGATGCAGGAGGGCCAGCCTGGATATAAGCCACGGGTTTTCCTTGCATGGCTTGTGTTTCTCTGTCTGTGTGAATCAGTTGAACTTCAGATTGCATTGAGAGTGAGTTGTACCTGTGTGGGTAATTACACAGCTTGGCCATGAGTGTGAATCCTTTCCTCAGTTTCTTCAGTTTTCCACCTCTGAATTGGGAAAGGTCACACATCCCCAGCAAACAGATGAATTGTGATGATAAGTGCTTAAAACAACAAGCTCAGAGAACTGCTAATCGAACTCTGATAATGCTGTGAAAAACCCACTCCATATCCATTGTTGGCTCATAGACTAAGAAGCAGGCCAGAATCACTCCTGGAGGAATATGAATAAAAAGTAGAGTTCTGGGTTTTTTTTAATTTGTTTGGGGGTTTTGTTTGTTTTGTTTGTTGGTTTTTCTTTTTTTGGGAGGGGGAGGTTGGTGTTTTGTTTTTTGTTTTTGTGTGTGTGTGGGTGGGTTTTTTGTTTGTTTGGATTTTTCTGTGGTTTTTGTTTTGTTTTGTTTTTTGTTTTGGTTTTTTGTTTTGTTTTTATTTGGTTGGTTTTTTGTTTGTTTGTGGTTTTTGTTGTTGTTTTTCCTGATTTTATTTAACTAACACTCTGGTTTTTCACAAACACTGACCAACACCAACAACTGGCACATAGTGATCATTTTATTGAGAAATGAAGGTGAATGCTTTAAAAAGAGAGTGCTGGCTGCCAGGGAAGGGTAGAGCAGAACCTGGATTTAAGAAAGAATTGGCTGTATCTAGTCCAGTATGTTTTACTGTCAGGCTCACTTGGAGAAAGCATTGTGTTGGGAGACACAGAAGTCCTGAACTGTATCCTTGGTGGCTGTTCCAGACCAGGTAGATGATCTTAGATGAATCACATCACATCCCTCTGCCTCCATTTCTGGCAGGTAATTACATCCCACTGTTGAGAAGTGCAGTGAGACTTTCCAGCAAGAGCTAGGTGTTATTACTGTCTTTATAGCAAACATACCATGCACTCTGCTGAGCATCATAGGTGCTCCAGTTCCAAAGGCCTGGAGCTCTTCATGGACTGGACATAAAAATTACTCGGTCACAGCTACCATTGCTTACCTTCCAGTTCAACCTGATTTCATAGGTATTTGTATGGGATAGAATGGGCTGGGCTTAAGTGATACACAAGTTAGCTGAGATCATGTCTGGGTAAGGCACATGTTGAATAAAGATCACCAGTCTCACGTTTGGTTTCCTTAGTGATTCTACAAATACCAAAAGCAAGCCAAAGAAGATTGCACGAGAGTGTTAAATCTGCTTGTCTCCGGTCATGAGGATATGAATCTGTCCAGTTTGGCATGCAGGTGTAGTTTCAGAAAAGCATTAAATATGACCCTAGGAAGAGAGTAGCACAGATGGTCCAGCTACCACTGAATCCCCTGAACCTGGGGCCTCTTACTGTAGGTGTACTCCTGTGTCCTCCAGATTTTGAGATAAACAGTGGAGCTTGTTGTGATTTGTGTTCTCAGCAATCATGTAAGAGAAATGGGAAAATAGCACTTTTGAAACTCCACAGTCCGGTAGGATGTAGATAAAATAGAGTGAAACGAGAAATATACAGGAATTAAAGCATGGTGAGATGGGGCTGCTGTAAGTCTTCAAGAGGTTGCAATACAGTGATATGAGCAATTGTTATTACAGTACAATTTTTATCAAATTTTTGTTGTTGTTGTTGATGGTAAACTTTGAATAAAGTTTCCTCTCTTTATTTGAGAATATAAGATATAATTTCAATCAACACGTGCTTTTGTATTGCTTTGCATTCTAAGCAAGTATCTTGATCAAGAGATATTACTGCTGGGATAGCCACTTAGGTATGGGAAGCATGACATGGAGTTGACAAAAATGGTAAATAGTGACTTCAGATAATGCCAAGGCTGGCAAGTTTTAAGTTGCATTTCTATCCATTTCAAGGTGATTACCTAGCAACAGAAAGAAAAAGAGAGAGAGAACTTAACCACATGGGGAATGTGGGACAAAACAGATCAATCCCATAAAAAAATCCTTATTAAAACACCCACAAGTATTGGAGAATGTTATTAAGGAGCTGGATGGGCTAGTGTGTACCATGCTGAGTACCAAGTTAGAAAGACCTGAACAAACTATTGCACCTGTATCACACAGCAGTGTCACACAGAGCCTGGAGCTCTGCCGTGGCAGCCTGGCCCTGCAGTGAATGGCTTCTCCATGTCCTTCAGCAGTGCTAATTCACCCAAGTGATGTGCTAATCCACATTCAGGGGCGTGTACTGTAGAAGAGTGTCAGCCCCACATGGAAGTGCCCTCAACATGCTAGAGCACTTTTCACTCTGATATGAATGAATAGAGGTAGAGGCAGTTCTCGCCAGCAGAGATGAGTGTGGGCAATGAAAGTAACTGAGCTTGTTTGGCTGAAAGTCAACAGCATGTGGTGAGCTGAACTGTGTAGAGCTAAGTGGTAAAACTGTGAGATCTTCAAGAATAAATTCTGTACACAGAACCCAGAAATGAGCAGTGTCCATGATCAGACTGGGGTTTGGTCCATTAGGTCAGATGGGAGCGAGCCTGATTTCATCCCAATTTATAACAGCACAGAGGGGAGAGCAACACTGGACAGCATCACCTGTGACCCAGGCTGATCTATCATTTACATCACAACATTCTTGTGTTCTCACGTTCTTTGTAGCTCATCATGGTTGCTTCTTGGTGGATATATTAATCATCTCTTCATTGTGTGACTAATGAACCTATTACCAGAAATTCTGACAGTGATTTGGGAAAATCAATGAAGGAAAGAAAGGCTGTCAGCACTTGGTATGCTTTGCAAGTACATTACCTTGGAAGGTCACTGCTAACAGAAGGAATTATTTTCCCCTTGTCAGTGGTGTGGCTGGAAGCTGTTAATGTCATGCAGCACTGTGCTGCACGAAATGATGTTGAAACCTGCCAAGTTTTATTCAAAGGGGTGGTGTCCATATCAGAAACCTTGCCATTCTCATGAACTTACGGGAAGGAGTAGTAAAGGGTAGGAAAATAATTTTTGTGCAATCATTTATTTGTGGTTGGGTTTTTAGCAAATTCTCTCTTTTTTTTTTAAATTAAGTGAAACACCAGCAGTGCAGCCTTGGATATTCAAATGTTGGTGGTCATAGGGCAGCTGCTAATGTAAGTCCAATCCACGTATATTAGGCAGGCGACCTGTGGAGATAGGGATGTTTTCATGCTGCTGTACAAGGAACTGGTAAAATATCTGGAAATGGAATTGCAGTACACAGTAGTAACTCTCTGGAAATTATTTGAGTGCTGGCTGGCAGTGTTTGGGCAGTTCTGTAGATCTGAGCAAGCAACTTGGACCATAAGTGGAAACAACCTCCCATGTTCTTTGTCACAAAGTGCCTAGGAAAATCTTACCAGAACACACTCATGCCATGTCATTGAGTGCTGCCCTGCGTCCCCTCTTCACCCGCGGTGCCTTTGAATGTGCCACAGACCATTTGGCAGGAGAATCCAGAGATACTGCAGGAATGCCCAAAGGGCTGCCCTGCGAGGCTCTCCAACGAGCTCCTGCCAACCCAGAGGAACAGGGGACTAGAAAGCCACAGAGATCAGAGCTGAATTGAGCTGCTCAGTTCTCTTAGACTATAGAAACAGGACAATTTCCTGGAACCTGGCAACTCAGCGTCATATTTGGATAGTCTGCTGGGCTTCCTGTACACCTGTGTATTCTCACTGAGCATCATGAAAGCATTTTGGCAAGCACCACAGGTAAAAGTTCCCTTCTGTTACTAATATTCTTTTTCCTGCATTTTAATTTAATTTCCCCTATCATTCCTTCTTTTTCCACTGCACGTTTCCCCTTGAAAGCTAAGATTGCACAAACGGATGGATATTCTTTCTCCCCAAACGCATGTCGCCTTTTCTCTGCTGTTTGAAGAAATTAACGTTTGGGCTGAAGTGCACCTGCAATTCCCATCAACGCAGCAGAGTGTAACTGACCCACTGGTGGGGAGAAAGGAGCTCTGAATTCCCTTCCTCTGACAACAGATCTCAGGAGGAGAAGAAAAAGCCCCAGAAGATGGCAAGGAAGTCTGCTTTCTATGCAGGGTGTCTGGCTGCTGAAGGAGCCTGCGGGTCCAAATCCTGCTCACGCTCTTAAGCCTAGGCTTGCCATCAGGAGCTTTGCTCTGGAGAGGAATCCAGTGCAATCCGCCGCCCCCCCCCCCCCCCAATTCTTTCTAGGATATTAAATCTTGTTCTGGTATCACCCATAGATATGTGACCCAGATGGATGAGCTCAAAACTTCTGCCAATAAAAATGTGTACCTTGAAGCTGTATAGATTGGAGGAAAAGGAAAAATGAGGGGATGGGAGGAGAGGAAGGAAGTGCCTTCTTGAATTTATTTCTGATGCTGAGTGGTAGGAGGTTAGCAAGACACTCTTGCTATGATTATTTATGTCCTGGTTAGCCATGTAGCGCATTTTATACCTTACCCTAGAGTTGCATTTTAGGGTTTCTGCATGGACAGAAATATATTGCATACATAGTGAAGAAGTCTAAAACAGACAGGAGTCTCACAAGAGGAACAGTGAACAAATGGGAAGTTTGCTGCTTAACAGTGCAATGCTGGGGTGTAATTTTGGTCCCCCAATCAAATAAAACAGATCAAATTCTCACAGAAGCTGTGCATGAAGAGCAATTGAAAAATTACAGTTTTAAACAGTGCAAGTACCATGTTCAAGTCAAATTATTGTTAGAAACATGAGTCAAGTTATTAGAATAATGTTCATGAGGAAATAACTGCTCTGTTTTGTTCTCATCTTTCCTAGTACGCTTGTTATTTGCCAAATAATTTGGACAAGTATGTATATAGCATGCTTCTGCTTTTGTCTGCTTTTGTTCATGCAAGCTGTTCCTTGTCTCATGTTTGAGGCATATCCAGATGATAGAGTATTTTCCTTCTTTCTGAAAGCAGTGACTGAAGTGCTGTGAAACCAGGGCACTGTCTATAAGGCTCACAGAAGAACAATTGAATTTAGGTGTGGAGTAAGACAAAGTCTCCAAATAAGACCATGGGTTCCAAGTGTTTTGCGTACTCTGTCCTGTTAATAGATCAAGCCCTGAGAAGTTATTGGGGATGACAGGTGGTGGAGGAGGGATGTCCATACTGTGCCATGCAAAGCACATCTAGGCTTTGCCTTCCAGTAACTCTTTACCTTCTTGCTCTCTTACTAGGATTGTGAAAACCCACCTGGTTTTTAGCTATCTTGGTGGCTCTGGTTACCAAAGATAAAAGCAGTGTATAGGACAAGTTTTCTCTTATCTGAATGGTGGATCTATTTTGCTTCAGGTATTGCAGGAGTTGACTCATGAGGAAAAGGTGAAAGAGCTAAGAAAGGAGATGGCAAGTAGCTGATTAGAAAGTGGCCACAGAGAGTCTTTTGCAAGAGTTGCAGGATATGGGAATTTTCAGACTGTCCACCTACGATATCTCATGCCTGGCTCTGAGAGCACAAGGGCTGTGTGTGACCCCTCAGTCCCTGGTAAGGTAACTTGTGTTAATGAGATTCCATGTAGGAGTTCATCTTCAGCCACAGTTTCTCCCAAAACTTTCTGTCATTACTACCCATTAGCATCTGTAATGTCCTCTTCCTGCTTTAGTCATTCCCGTCAGACTGCTGACAGTGCCTCAAGATTTTTACATAAAAGGCTTTTGTTCTCAACCTTTCTCCATGGTAGAGGCCTCTGTGGGATCCAAAAGACTCTTCCAGCTCGCCTTTCCATATGTAGCTGGTAGATAGTGCTGCCTCTTTGCCCAATGGAGAAGATCAACATCTTTCACATCACACCCTGTATCTTTTTCAAAGGATGGATTTTTGTGCTTTGTGCTGCCACATCAGCTGGGGATTGAGTTTCAAACACTCTTGTGTATCTTCATGGTGGGCAGCAGCCTCAAGAACCATCTCCTGCAGCACTTATCCTCTTCTGGGCAGTATTCCAATACTTGCAAGATAGTCTTCACTGTGTCAGGCAACCAGAGAAGTTTGCTTTGATGTAGGAATGGTAGGTAGGGAGAGATTTGCAGTAACATAGTCTCTGTGATTGTTATATAGGATGTGTGTTCATGTTTGAATTTCAGCATCTCAGCAGTTCATCTGAAAATTCTAAGTAGGTAGAAGGAGCAGAGGAGGCTGCAGCATTGACAGGAAAACATGCAGAAAAGAATTTCTGCCTGCAAGATAGCTGGATTCAAACTGTGGTTTTTCTTTTTTTCTTTAGAATAGGAAATGAAAACCAGATTCCAAACTGTATTCCTCATATAAATCAGAAGTAGCTGTTAAGACTGAAAAGGTGCAAACAGGAGCAAAACCGGGCCTTCAAAGTTCAATGGGAACTGTGGCTAGTGAGTGCAGTCTGTTAAAGGCAGGCTTCCTGATAAGTTGCTTCTCACTGTTGCATTATCCCTCTCAGCTGCAGGAACTGATGCACCAGTGCAGTCCAGGTTTGCAGTTTCTAAGTCTGGGAATTTGCAGACACCAGAAAAGCAGGTCCCACAAGCAGAACTGGAAAAAAAAAATAAATTGAGAATGAAAAATAAATTTCATAGTCCAGCTGGCAAATATTTCCAGGCCACAATTGTCTTTGGCACCCCTCCACCCCTCAAGGTCTCCAATGGCTCTGAGGCCCCCACCACAAGAAAATCAAGGGTTTAAAAATACAATAATTAAAGAAAATCCTGATGTCATCTAGGTTTGGGAGTATTTGGAGTTTAGTGTTGTGTGTGTGTTTGCACATATGCACCCAGTTTTGTTGAAGCCTGAGCTGTTGAATGACTGAAACCATCTACCCTGGGGCAGAGGGAGGGTATTCCCACCTACATCTCGTTCTGAGAATCCAGGAATTGGTGGGGTGATAAGGCACTTTTTGTAGAAGAACCTTTAAGGTGGCAGTCCCTCCCCTTGCTTTGTGCCAGCTCCACCCTGCTGACCTGCAAGGCCTTGGTTCCTTTGCAGGGGTGAATAAAACAGGTACTATATTTATCATGTGGTGACACAATCACTTTGACCCAAATGAAGTTGCTTGTGGTTTCCTCAAATATATATAGGAGCAGAAAGGTAATGGGGAGACTTATGTTTGTATGCAACCTAACTTTTGGAGCAAATCTTGGCAATATGCTGACTGGAGCCTCACCTGTAAAACTAGGAGACAGCACGTTCAACAGGATCATTCATCTGATCTGTTCAATGACAGTCTCGGCTGCAGTAGGGTTCCATTCCCCTCTCTGTCCTTTTGGCATCCCTTACTCAGCCTTGCCCCTGCCATCTCTTTCATTCCAGAATGGTTGGGGCAAGCAGTTATACTGGATTTGCCCTCACTTTTGGGTTTCCAGAAGGTGCCTGGAACAGACTGATGAGCAAGTAGCAGAGGCATCCCTTCTCTTTGTCTGGGAGATGCGGGACTGCCCAACACAGTAAAATTTTTGTGCTCTGCATGCTGTTGCCATTGTTGCATTTATTTCAAGAAGGATTGACTCTAAAGCAACTGAGTCAAAGGTGGCTCATTGTAACCTTACCTGATTCAAGTTTAGGATGGGGTATGTTAAGTATGCAGAAATACGATGATAGCAGGGAAAAACCATACTTCCCTCCCATGTCAGGGAGATAATTCCCTTCTTTTGCTTGGTTACAGACTTTCTAATGATGATTTCAGACAAAGTATTCAGAACCTGGACTTCCCTGGCAGCAGCCTGCCTGCCCCCCTCTATTGTTCAGGAATAGTATGTCTAGTTCAGCAACTATCTCTTTGGCTTCCCTGGCAAGGCACTTGAGAGTACAGCAGATACAGCTAATTCTTTTGAACTAATGTAACTGTTAGAGACGTTGACCAATGTGGATTCAGTTAGGAAATATCAGCTAAGATAGTTCAGTTTTCTTAAAATGTAAAATTAATTACAGAGGTTTTTTCCCAATTTGGTAAAGATTGCTTTCTTTTCTCTTGGTGAAGCCTAATGCCTTTGCTCAACCTCCCAAAACTGACTAAGGAGAATTTTCAAAGGGGTCTTTTCAAATAAAACAAGACAGAACCTATCTCTGAGAAGGGACAAGGTATATAAAATTTCTACCCTAAAAAAGGAAAATTTCAGAAATAAGCATCACAAATCAGGATTATTACAATGGGCATCACTTTTCACTCTTATCAGGGTTTGCTCACAATGAACGCTTAATTCTCCATGTTCCATGGCCAAGTGGTGGTAGTTTTCACTGATGTATATGCTGGAATAAAGTAAGTGAGTTTTCATTGGGAAGGTATAGAGCCTTTTGCAGCCAATCTCTGACTGATCCATCAGTGTTCCTGCACTGACAGGGACTGGGGAAGAGGTGAGTTTTATGAAACCTGTGGTTTCTCTTTCTTTCTTCTATTTCAGGCTATGTGTAGATTGGACTAAATCACCAGTTCTTTCATCATCTTGTGTTTGTATGAGCTTTAAAACTTTCTTGTTACTTTTTTTCCTTCTTTTTTCCAAGGACAGTAGAAAGAGTAGTCACCTGCTGATAGCATATAATTGCTGACAAAAGCCAAAGTAAAGCTGAGTCTTGGAGAATACAGACTGAGTCCAAGTTCCCTGTTTCTCTGCTCCCTGAAGGGGAGATGGCCAAATCTGCAGTCTCATTCACTGGGAGCAATCCTCAGATATCAAAGGGCAGGGAGGAGAGTGAATAGCCATAACCCTTCCTGCAGAGAGGCCATACTTGCTGCTCCAGTGAGTATGGCTCTCAGACCAGTGCCTTACAAGTTACATATCACTCATGCATGACATTTGGTTCAATCTCAGAGCAGGTTGTGGAACAGGCAGCAAAGATGCACACTGGGAACCCCAGCATAAAACTGGGAGTCAGTCAGCATCCTGCAGAATGGTTAGGATTAGAGTTTTGTGTCTCACACAAAGAGTACTTCCTTTATGATGCTCACTTCAGCATCACATGAGGGTGAGGTGACTGGATCCTTAATCTGCCTCCTGTTCATCCTTCCTGCTGAAAAAAGTCACTCTGCCTCCTGACCGGAGCCCAGCTCTGCTGCTGCCAACTGACCAGATCCAGCAGCACGTCTGTCAGCCAGAAGATGACAGAAGAGATAACTGAGCACAGCACTGTCTCTCCTGGGTGGTACAGATGGGCACAAGCCATTGACTCCTGTGGCCATGGAGAGCTGACAGGCTGCTGTATCAGACCTCTGGGAGAACCAGTTCACCTTTTGCTGCTGCTAATGGTTACAAGCAACTGATCTCTCTGTGGAAGTGCCATAAGTGAGGAAGAGTAATTTTACTATTAAAAATACTAAAATCTTCCATATGGAAGAAAGGGTTGACTTTTTTTTCATTTTTAATTGCTATACATTTTTCTCATTGTGCCCTAAATATACATAGCACTGTCCAGCTGGCTGAACCACAGAGCAGAATGAAGTATCTGCCCCATCTACAAAGGCACAAACCTATAAAGTGCAGATGACAGACTGAAGTCTCAAATCTTTGCTTTGTTCACATATATGGATGTTTAGGGTTGGCTTCAATGAGAACAGAACCAGGATTTGGCTTATGTGAAACGAGCATTAGCCAAATGAGCACAAGCACATGAGTCAGAATTTCTGGGGTGATTCTCGATGTTCACACTTTTTGCCTGGATTTCTTCACTGTTCTCTGCCTCAGTTTCCCCTATTTATCAGTGCATAATAGGCTGAAGATGTCTCACCTAATTATTAATTAACTTTGCATCTACTACCATGTTTGTAAAAGTCTTTTGAAACTCCACTAGGGGTGTCATTTTGCTGGCATAAAACCTGTTTGTATTGTAAGGATTATCATCTCTGTCAAGAGTCTGGCTGTCTCTGCTTATTCCTGACTGTTGTGTCTACAAAAAGACCTTGGCGTCATTTATACTGTAGACATTCAGGTACAAAGAAGCTGCAGTCGCTACTTTGAATAAGTGTCTGATTTTCTAGAAAAGGGATGAGAGCAAGGAGCTTTCCATTTCCTCCACAGATTGTGGGTTGGTTTTGAGAGGTGTCCAGCTACAGAAGCTCTTCAGCCACAGCTCCAAAAAAGAAGAGGTCACCACTGCAGGGATATTGCTGTGGTTAGTGCAGGCACTGTTGTGACCATCTAAGGACTTAAATCCATATGCATGGCTTGCTAGATAAAGCAAAGTGAGAGAAGCCACTCGGTGGATATAACTTAGTGTTATTTTTGGCTGATTTTAGCTTCTCTCTCAAATGCCATCTTTGTGCTTAGTGGATGCTTTATCTGAGTGTATTATTGTGGTTAGAGTGCAATACAGCATAGTTTGTGTTAATTAATAATAGGGCAGTATGTTAGTAATTGTTGTTTCTTGATTTAAGCACAGCGTCTCTACTGCTAACATAGAAGGGTTTTTTTTTTTTTTGGACTCCAGAAGCTTTGTGTCACACTTCAAAAGTTTTCTTTCCCTTTATTTTTTTTAGCTTTATTATTTCAAGCTCCTGAGGTCGCCTGCCAGGCTTCAATTATCTTTTTTTATATTTATTTGGCTTCCCATTGAAACCATCCATTCATTCAGTTTCCATAAAACCCTTAATAACTATTTTAAAGTTTTTGTTCTCGCCTCTTTCCAAACCTATAAATACTGGTTTGAAAACCCAAGCTGAATTCTCTGCAAATAATCCTCTCTACCACCTCTTTCCCTCTGGTCCTTCAGTATTTTGCTTCCCAGCACTTGCTGGTTATCAGAGGTCCACATGCCTCTTGTTTGGGGGGAAAAGGTAGTTGTGGCATATAAGCAAGCTGACAAAGGATGTCTCAGAAATACAATGTCTGTGATGAAAAAGGAAAATAGCAGCAGTTAAATTAGTTAAAACACACATGCATTCCAAACATATATTTTCTTCTTGCCCTAGTGCAATCCCACATTCAGCATTTTCATGCCTCTGAGTGAGGAGATTATTATGCTTGTCAACAGCTCTCAGCTTTTGTGTGACAAACATGAACCAAGCCCAACCCTCTCCAGTGAGTGCTGTTAGTGCATGGGGAAAGCCCTGAGAGATCCACGACTTGTCCCCAGAGATCTGTCCTCAGTCTTGTGACATGCGGAGTTGATGGGTGAGAGGAGAAAACATAGCCATGTCTGAGGGGGCTGACCTGTGCTGCTGTGTAGCTTGAGGTACAGCATGGAGGATGAAGCAGTAGAGAAATTCCAGCAGAATATCAGTGCCTTGGGAGATATGGTGCTTCTTTGGGGATGAGAAGTCAGCCCTGTTATCTTTTTCCTTAGATTGAGACTTGGCATTGACATCTAAGTTGATGTCTGACTAATATGGGAAAGTTTTGTTCTTCTTGTCAAAAAGCAGACCCTTTTCTGCAAAACTCATCCCTAGGAGATTTATTTCTCACTGCACTTGTACCAGTGATGGTATGAGCTAAATCAGGATGCAGAGAACTGTCAAGAAGACTGTCAAGGACTTCACGCCAAGTCTGTCAGGAGAAGATTAGAATCAGGCTCGTTCCTTTTCTCTGTGCTGTGTTGGCTATTTGTAACGTGTGTCTGGATCCTGGGTCCCAATGGCAATGGAATTGCCTTTACAGAATCATTTAGGTTGAAGAAGGCTTCTGAGATCATTAAGTCCAACCTTTGACCAAGCACCAGCATGTCAACTAGACCATAGCACTAAGTGCCACATCCAGTTGCTTCTTGAACACCTCCAGGAATGGTGACCTCCCTGGGCAGTCCATTCCAATGTTTAACAACTCTTTCCATGAAGAAATTCCACCTGCTTGTGCAGTCATGGACACTAGATTTATTACAGCTGACCAGGGGAAGCTCTTCACTTAATGAGTGCCCTAAGTGAGATGGATCGAGGATCACAGGTCCATCTCACATCCTTCACAGATGCTCAGATTAACGGGTATCACAAGCAGGAGGCCAGACCTGGAGCTGTTGAACTCACTGGAAAGAAATCCATATGTCTTCAGAAGCTTTGGATCCTCACCAGAGATAAAAGCCGATCTTCCAATATACTTGTTCTGTGTAGAGACTGAGTGGGGCCTCTGGCCAACAACTGAAAAACCAGGGGCTAAAATTAGACCCCTAAAATACCAAGAGCAGTGAGTGGTTCCAACTGATACCAAGTTAGGAAAAAGGGCCTGAAATAAACAGATTCCTCAGTAACCAAGATCCTGTTTTTGAGAAAAGTGTTCATTCTCACAAATCAAAATAACAAGAAACCAAAAAGAAAAAAGAATGAAAACATCAAATCAAATCCCAGCAAACCAATGATATTATCAGCTAAAGCATGTCTTACTAGAATGTTTTCCAAAATTCCTCAGAGAGTACCAGTGAGCCATGAAGAGGATATTGCTCTTTTCTAAGTATTAAACTGGTATTTTTTTGGAACACACCACATTTATTCATGTGACAAATCTGTTCTTCTATTAGGTCCTGTGTCTGCTGTATGATTCTTTTGTCCCTTGTGAAGTTTTTTCCTTTTCCAGGCCTATGCTATAAGATAGATAGATAGATAGATAGATAGAGATCTATCATTTCATCATCCTTATGAAAAGCAGCACGAGCTTCCTTTTTTTGACAAGGCACCTGAACAAGGGCTGAGTTTCTCCCGACGCTGCAGTCCCCTGATGCTGTGTATCCTTTCTCTGTAACTAGAGAATTCACTAGTTCCTGTAACTGGGGAAAGGAAAGAGGCTGAAGATTCCAGAAGCCCCATTGGCAACTTGCTTTGTAGTCTAATTAAGAGGGAGGTGGTCAGAAACTAGAGAGACTGGCACTGCTGCAAACCCCTAGATAGACCCTGACATAGAAAAAGGGCTTTTTGCAATACTCCACATAGTAGAGTATTTTCCATTTGTAGTTCAAGTGCAGTCACAGAGGCAATAATGACTTGTTCTGTCCAGTGTCAGTTTATGACAGAACATAAATGTAGTTTAAAAAATATATATTAGGTTTAAATGCAGCTCAAAATGTCAGTGTATTACTCTGTGGTTTTGTAACAGCAACATTCTAATAAAATCACAGCCCTTCAGCTTCTGGAAGACAACACAGAGAATGATACTTCTCTGGTACTGAAAAGTTTTATTTTCCCTTCATAGCTCAGATTTCTTGAAAGTTCAGTGATATCCAGACAAAAAGAATTATTTTAAGCAAACCTGAGCTCTGCCTAGAAATCCTGATGTTACCGATGTTTGGAGCTTCTTACCTCTAGTTCTAACAATGTTTTCATGATTGAAGGTGTTTTTCCATGTGTATGTGAGAGGCAGGAGGTGTTATATTCCTCTCCTCTATCTCCATTGAAGAAGCATTCTGCGGCTCTTTGACTACAGAGATATTCCTACTTCAAAGGTCTGTATTAACCTTGGTACCTCTGCCCAGCCTCGAGACTCAGAAGTCCCTTCTTTCTCTGCTTCCTAATATCTTTGCAATTTCTACCATCTGCATCTTCTCTCTCAGCTGGCAGCAGATCTTCCTCTAACAAGATGGCAGCTGGTCAAGCCTAGGGCAGTTTACACTCCCCCTCTGACTATATTAACTCTTTCTGTAAATGTTGTGTGCTGTCTCCTGCACTTTTCCCCATCTGCTTCAAAAAAGGGGGAGAATTTTTCACAGTGTGGATTTGCTACCTTCCTCTCTCCCATTCCCTGTCCATTCGCCTCTCCCTGAAAATGTTGCTCATCATCTGTGATGTATAATGTGCGCTCCAGTGTCCATCTGGATGAGCTGTCCTCAGAACCTGGACAAGCTTACACGAGACAGCTAATGTTAATTGAGAGGAAGGGTTTTCCATCCATGGGCCATCTGAAGTCATGGAGTCCATGACAAATCTCCTCTTGGGAAGGAAGGAACACTGAGAACCAGAAACAAAAACTTTGGTCTTCTGCTGGAGGTTGATGGAAAATGAGTTCTTCCTTGCCATCTGGTTACAAAAAGGCAAATCTGCAAGTCATGTAAGTCACACACTTACTGACTGATGGGAGATTGGTATTGTAGCTGCACAAAGTAGATTTCTTACAATTTATTTGGTTTTCTAGCAAGAAAAGTGCTGGATTATCTCTATTTATGTTTATGTATTCAAAGTGGATGCCTCAGCTTTAAGCTTAACATAAGTTAACTGATGATGGCTCAGCAAAATGTAAACATCTGTGATCAGCTTGGGGTCTGATGCTCTAGGAGTTTGTTAAGTGTTTAGAAGTTTCTTTCCACCTCAAGTAATGTATGAGCAGCTTTTTACTGACATCCAAGCAGATGCTGTGGTGAGGTTTCCGTAGGCATAATTTGATGGGTTTATGTGGGTCCTTTCTCTGGGTGGTGTATGAAAATTAAATACGGTAAGAGCTGAGTTAAATTTCTGAAATCTTTAAGCTGGTTAATGTGAAAATAAATTTGTTTTCACTGAGAAAGGTAACTAGTATTTTAAATCAATGCAGAAAACTTTTGAGAAAACTATCAAAATTATTAAACTACAAAAAAATCCTGTGAGCCTTTTCAATTATAGGAATATTTGCCTGACACAGAAGATTCCAACTCTAAGCTCCAATTTACTTTTTCCCTTTAGTTGCTTTAAGCATTCCTTCATTCTTGAACTAATTCTCTCAGACTTTACTTTTATGTCAATCTCATTGTATACGAAGATTGCAGCATTTCTTTCTATAACATCGGTTAAACATTTTGGAGCTCATCACCGGGGAGCAACACACTTGAAGGATTTGTGCCAACTAAGACATATAGTAACTCTCTTTAAAATAATTTATTTAATTGTGTTCTAAACATAAAAAGATGTCTTTTTCTGTCATTGGCATCATTATGTACTAAGTATCAGCTTTCTTCTCTGAAGGTAAGAGATCTTGTGTTGATGAATCAGGCTTCAGTAGACCTATGCTGATTCACACTAGCTGAAGATCTGAGCAAGCTCAAAGTTGCATGGCATTCAGCAGGAACCTTAAATCAGAGGTCTTTTCGATTTGTAATGTGGCAAGAGAGCTGTCCATTGGAAGGCACATACGTTATTGTAAATAGATAAGTGCGGCTCAGTTCTTCTGTTGAGTGGGTGCTGTAGTTCACAGAACTCTTCACTCAAATGCCATGCTGTGTCTTCTGAATCCGGATGAGTCATGCAGACTGGCTGCTTCCATCCCTAAAAAAAGGGAATTCAGCATCTTCTTCCTTTCTTCAGGGGCCTTGTCTCCTTCAAGGACATGCTGTCCCTTTGCCAGGCAGAAAAGGCAAGTCTTCACAGCAGCTTTTCAGCCTGGAACCAGTCCTGGAATAGGTGAGGCTCGGATTCTGGTAACCAGGGAGCCTAAGTCATGTCTTTGCTGCTCTTGAACAAGGTGGCAGTCAGCACACCACTTTCCGACACTTCTCTGGCTTTCTGCTTGCTTTCTGCCACATGGGCGGTGTCTAATGTAGCACTCACATCCTGTATGTATTAGTGTCTGTCTGCATGCATAGGTACCCAGATGTGTGTTTTCCTTCCAGAATTTAACACGTTCCCACATGCTGTCTGCCCAGAGCACTCCGAGCCTGGGGCTATGGGAATGTGACACAGCTCAGTTTAGTCTGTGACTGAGGAAGGTTAAACTGAATCAGGTTTTCCTATTGTAAACTAAGAGCGCACAAACAATAAATGCTACAGTCAGTTTAATGTACAGTTAGGTTACCTTGACTATGCCCAAATCCTTCAGCTGTAAAGCCATGGGACAGGGCAGGGTCTTTCTGCTCTGTTTATACAGCTTCTTGATATGGCAGGGCTGGGACCTGTTTTGAGACCACAGTGAGTGAGCTTAGCTTCTTGTTGCTCTTCTACATTCATCAGGTAAGCAGTATTGACTTGTCATCTTCAGCTTTCTGCACAAGAAGTAAAACTTAGGCTGCCCATTCAAGTCCTTGTCCTTTAGTTGAGGAAGAGGGACCTATTCTGCTCTGCAAGTAAAACTCCTGTGAAGTACAGGAGCATGGGTGTGAAGTACTAAGACATAAAGAATCCCAGAATTGGATATTGACCCCACATGGTAGCCATGGGCTAGGGCTGAATACACGGCAAAGAGAAGACAGTCAGAGCAATTCATTTCTCGCTTCAGGGTGGAATAGCAGACTTCCCCCGCTCACACGTCTGCAGAGCCAACCCCTTTTTGAAAAGCCAGTGTGTTCACACTACACAGTGTTCAGAAGTCCTCACTGTTCCCAGAATATTTCCTTAGCTTGTTTGTCCAGTGAGGGGCACAAGGGAAAGCAATTACTGCAGCGAAGGTGGAAAATGGAGGTAACGGTTCAATCTAATCACCCTCCCCACCATGGAGAAAGCTACATCTCTCCTAACCACAGAAGAGGTGTTTAGTGCTCCAGCTCAAGGCAAATATTTCCTCATCACTCAGCAGCATTTAGACAAGCTGTGCCAAAGCCAGCCAGGTCTTGTGGCATGAGGAAAATGAGCTGCATGGAACTGTCATCAGCAGCAAGAGTCCTACAGCTTAGACTCAACTCTTCTCATGGCGCGAAAACAGATGACAGGCCACATTACACAGATGCAGAGATTAAAGTTAAACAGACCTGAGTGCAGAGCTAGTGGCTGGTCTTGCATTTAACTCTTTGAAGATCACAAATGACACTTGCACCTTTCTTACTAGAGTGTAGAGGACACCAAACGTGCTGTAGCCTGAAAGTGCTTTATCAAGATGAATGTGTGGATGGCTTCAATATGCCACAGTTCAACTATGATCAAATTCTTACCCAGATCCAATGGTGGGGATCTTGTGTATGATTGGAACTAGATTGCTTCAATTAATGTAATTGAGCGGGTTTTGGCTAAGGTAGAGTTAATTTTCTTCACTGTAGCCAGTACGGGGCTATGTTTTGGATCTGTACTGGAAAGTGTTGAAAATTCAAGGTTGTTTTAGTTATTGCTGAATAGCACTTATGCGGAGTCAAGGCCTTTTCTGTGTCTCACCTCACCCCAGCAGTGAGGAGGCTGGGAGTGCACAAAAAAGGTGTGAGGGGACACAGCCAGGATAGCTGACCTCAACTGATCCGAGGGCTATACCACACCATATGACCTCATGCTCAGCAATAAACAATGGAGAAGGGGGGTTGGGGGCAGCTGCTCGGGGACTGGCTGGGCATCGGCCAGTTCATAGTAAGCAGTTGTTTTTCATTTGCATCACTTGTCTTTCCTGGGACTTATTTATCTCATTTTGTTTTTTTTTTTTTCATTAAAATTTATTGTTATTTTATTTCAATTATTAAACTGATCTTAGCTCACCAATTTTTTTCACTTTTACACTTCCAACTCTCTTCCCCATGCCACTGGGGGCAGAGAGTAAGACGGTGACTGTATGGTACTTCGTTGCTGGCTGAGTTAAAACATAACAGGAATGAGTAAAGTGAATGCACAGTGACAGCCTGGGTTCAGGCCTTGCAATAAAAATACAGACCTGCAGATGTTTTAAGCATCGTATAGATTTCGCCTTCAGAAATGTGGTCTAAAGGTTATGAAATCTTGCTTGCACTATTTTAGACTATTGCATCATTTCAGACCGGTGTCCTGAATGTTGAACTGTTTCTGCTGGCCAGCAGTAGTTAGGTTCTTTACTTTCTCTCTGGATCAAGTCCAGGGAGGTGGTATTTTATTCATGAATAAATTGCAACTTAAGTCCAATTTATGACAGAATACTTGATGTAGAGAGTGCTGAAAGAAAACCGTCCAAGTGAGCCTTCAAGAAACTTCAGTATAAAATATTGCTTCTCTGCAGATTGGTCTATAGATTTATGTACACTGATGCCAAACTGCACTCACATACACTGACTTTTCATCGGAGATGGAGGCTATATACCAGATATTGATATACCATATGCAATTTTCCAGAGATGTTTTAATTTTTAAGTCCCTAACAAGTTATTATAAAGACCTCAATAATTAAAAAGGAACTGTACAAAGAGCAATTAAAAATATCAGCTAGATATTTTCTATCTCAAATGTCAAGCTTCATACTTTTGTTTAGTGAAATCAGTTTCCAGTAGAGTTCATAACATCACTGATAACCTAAGCAGGGCACCTGACAGCTTGCCTGCCATCTCGAGCTGTAAATCTGGGTAACTAATGGTATATCGAAGAAGAAAAGGTCAATAAATGCAGAAATGTGGAGAGAATCTAATCTTTCCCTGGCACTTGTTATTCCTTCCTTTTCAGTCTCCTTTCATTCTATAATCTGTCACATTAAACTGGTCATGCTTGGCATGACCTGATCAGGACAAGTCTCTGATAAAGCTGCATCTGTTCTTGGCACACAGCATCAGATGGGCAAAAGCAATGAGTGACTGCAGCCCTGGGAACACACCAGGGGAAAACTCTCTTCTGGAAATGCAGCTTAAGAAGGAGCCATAAATACATGTAAATAAATTAAATTTGAGAAAGAGAAGGGAGATACTACAGAAGTCACTCGCTTCTTCATGCACAATTAAAAAAGTTTTTGTGAGTTTGTTTTTGTCTTGAATAAAACTGCTACTGTAGAGAACAGAAATATCCTAGGCTTCTGAGCAGTAGTTCTGGTACTACCAGTACATTTTTCCCTGTACTGTGCTTAATACTTTGCCCAGTCCAGAAAGAAATGACTCAGTCAAGAGGACTTCCTTCATGTCCCTTGGGTGATTATTCCACAGCCTGTTAGGTTTTCCCCGTTAGGAAATATTTCCAGCATCATCTTCCCTGCACTTACTTGTAAAGCATTGTTCTGTGACTAGAAATTATCCTAAACAGTGCTCTCCCATCATTAGTGTTCCCATTTCTTCCATACTCGTCTATGGCTATCATATGCCCTCTAGCATTTCACTGGTGTTCAGTTGGGCTGCAGATGTTTAATGTATTTAACCTCTCCCTGTATGCCAAGCATAGGACTGGCACCAGGATATTTACACACCATTAAACAAGGGTGGTGCCCGCTAATGTAATACTTTCTTCTGATGTTTTCATGGTAGAGGTTGTGGCAGAGAACAAGGGCAGCTTCTATTCTGAACTAAATGGAAAAGATACAACTGCTAAAGAAGAATGACTTATAAACAGACTATATATAGTAATATATTAATTTAGTATCCAGCCTTGATTCAAGTCCACAGGGGAAGCAGCTGAATTTAACTGATGTCAGCCTCTCAAAGATATTGCATGTATGTGTGCACACAAGCAATTCCAACCAAACTGATGAATATAATCAGGTTTACTAGATTCTTTATTTTAACTGTAAAGAATATCTCTAAAACCACTAGAGTCTTTTAGACTCTGGGAAACATTGCAAATGTTACCACACTATGTCTGGATACATAATATGTATGTGTTTTCATATCTCAGCATATTTGAGTTTCTTTAAACTTTAAGATTAGCTCTGAACTTCTTGAGTACACAAAGCTCACTTCACGGGTAGTTATATAATCACTCTATTGTATATTACCCTAAATTGCTGACATGTACTTTCTACTTAAACTTCAAATAATTTTTTTGAATTAAAGGATGATAGCTCTGCCTGTTATTGAAGTTGTAAACATTTAGCGTTTCCCTATTTTAGTTGCTTATGAATTTACTAAGCTTTAAGTTTTTGAATTGAAATATTCTATGCCAACTCTATTGAAAAAAATATGGGGTGTGTGTCAGTGAAAATGACCATTTCCGTGTTTTTGGGTTTTTTTTTAGGTTTTTCTGAGAACAAGGAAACAGGAAAATGTGATATAAAAGTGCAAAAACAGACATACCAGGTCAGACCAGACGTCTGTCTAGCTCAGGATACTCTCTCTGACAGTGGCCAGTACTGCAAACATATTTGACACTTCCTTCAAATATTCTCCGAGTCTCCAACAATTTGTGGCTAAGGGATTTTAGAACCAGACACAATATTTTGTGTTTAATAGTCCTTGAGGGATTTTCCTTTGGTGACTTTGTTTTTGAATCTGTGTAAGCTTTTGGCATCTAGAATATAATTTGGTGAGGAGTTCCACTGTTAAAATACACACTGGTTGAAAAGGGGTCCTTTCTGTTTTCTGAGCCTATTTCCTGCCATTTCAATTGAAAATCCCAAGCTGTTACATTGGAAGCAATCATTTTGAAGGCCAGCCTCTGCTGAACCCCCTCTTGGTCCTCAGTTTGGAACAGAAACAGTCAGCTTAAAGCCCTTTGCTATGCAGGCAAAGAAGTATTTAAGATTGTTTCTTCCTGTGTGCATCACTTCACGTTTATTGACACTCAGTGTCATCTGCCCATTCCATAATCCTTCCTTCATACCTTGGAATACCTAATTGTTGGTAGCAAACTGTCTTTTAACTACTGTCTGTCTTTTCTAGATCATTGCATAAAGCTTATTTTTCTCAAGTTAAAAATGTTAAGAGTTTTCTTTGTGCAGCTCTAGCCACTTCATATGACAGAAAAGAGGAAGGTGCGAGTCAGGACTGTCAGGAACATGCATATTGCTACGCCCATGAGAGTACCAAAATTTCATGAGCATTGTGAAAGGCAATGCTACAGATTCTTGACAGCAATGATTAAGGAAACTGCAGATGTTCTGTTTCATTGAAAGACAAGTATATTTATGTAATTTTAAAGGGCTGGCTTGAGATACAGATCAACAGATTTCAGCTAAAGAATTAAATAGCAGACCCAAAGCTGACTGACACTGAGAGTGACACTTGCTTAGAAATCAGTAGAGTGTTGTATAAAATGTAAACATAATGTTCTTGAGTTAAGAAGGAATAGGAATTAGCCCAGGAAAGCAATTAAATGAACCTTTAACTGTACATGCTTGAGTAAATATTTTCAGTGGGAATACATACCTAACACCTTTGCTGGACCCTTTGAGGAGATGTCAAGCTGTCTGTAAATATTGAATATACGTGAATTGTTTGAAATGTATGACCAAATTGAAAATAACTTCTTTATCAGTGGGCTTCTGACTATCAACCTTGACTGATCATTAGTTGTTTGCTTCTTTTTCATGCATCTCTCCCAGATTCCCTGTGAGCTGAAGACAGAGGGTCTTCTCTGGAGTCTGGTTTAGTGCCCACCAACATTTATATGTGGCAAAGTTCCCCAAAACAGTATCAACATGATTTTGTTTTCTTTTTTTTCTTTCAAAATAAAGTTTCCTAATCTTATCCATTCTTTCCCCCTGCTCCTCTCCAGGAGATCCATTCCACACAGACCATGGAATTTTGGCTTCTCATTTGCATGTGGAAGAAAAACAAATTTCAGAATGTTGGAACTTCCCACAGATCAGAAATACCTTTTTCCAGATAGTTCTTCGTTAATGTGTCCTAGTAGCTTCTGTGGCACTTGGCTTGTCTATGTAGGATTGTACAGCAACACACCCACCACCTTGCCATCGGGTGAAGCACCCTCTGTCCCAGTGATGAAACTCCCAAGCCTCCTATTCTTCAATCCATTGTCAAATCTGTTCCAGAATGATGACTCCTTTGCTGAGTCAGATTAACCTTTCCATCTGTAAAGGTAGTGGATGTCTTTGTTAAAGATGGGATGCTCAGAAGTTCTGAAGAGGGCATCTGTCAGCTCTTAGCAGCTTTCACAGTGGCTTTTTAATCCTGACCTGCCAGTAAGAGGGAATTTTGAAGGCATTGTTCCTTCACATGATAGTTTTCCCCAGCATAAAAGAAAATAAATAATAACAGAAGTAGAAGATTTCAGTTAGTAGAAAAGGAACGGTATTAGTCCTATTGTCTCCCTTTACATGGCCCCTGATGCAACTATTTTGCCTTCCAGTGTCTTAATTTTGCTGCCCGCTCTCCAGATTCTTCTGCTAAATTTCTTGGGGGAATAGAAGAAAGCCAAATTTCACTGAAATGCAGTAGAAATAGGGATAAGGGAACAGGAAGCTCATTTTATTTGGGGCAAAAAAGGTGAAATTCAAATTATCCAAGAAGAAATGTGTCTGGTGGCAAGGCATGGTCAGGGAGTGTGAGGGAGATCCTGAAGGAGTTCAGCTCCTCTGCTGCTGTGTCCTTTCCATAACAATTGTGAGTCTGTACATGTAGCATTTGAGCGTGGGTGGGACACAGATCTTCATTCTCCAAAGTATATCTCCTGTAGTCATTTTAATGAGAATATGTAACAAGCTATGATTTCACTGTTTCTGGTTATTTTTTGTTTTCCATAGTAGAAGGCAGTTATGGTTTACACTTACACACATGAGAAAGGCACCAGAATAAATTTTAAACCACTTTCTTCTATAAAGGACAATGACTTGCCTTTTCTGTGCTGGAAAACAATATTTAAAGGAGGCCTAGCTGATCGGATTTGTTTACAACACCCTTAGTCCTATGACAAAGTCCATCATAAAATGTTCTTACAGAAGTTGAGTAGTTAGGAAGGAATGATGAAATACCGAGTAATGGTCAAAAAAAGAAATAAAATTATTTCCAATGTGTCTTAAGGGACAACAATAGATATCTCAAGGTCCCTTGGATTTTCTACCTTGTACTTAGGGAACATAAATGTTCTGACCTTCATGAGTATCTCTGTGAAAGACTTATCAGCAATGGGTGAAGGATATTGCACAGTTCTACTAGGGAAAAGGAAATCGATCCTCCCCAGTAGCAACTTCCACGAGCATTAAGTCTAAATTTAAAAATGTTCGGGGAACAGCGATAAAAGCAAAAACCAAGGAAATGAGTCAGATTCCCAGAGAGAGGATGTCAGGGATGGTGGAATGAAGGTATGTGCCTTTCAGAGCCTCAGAGTAAGGACCAGAAGAGATTCTTTGGGCATGCCTTTCAGATCACTGCCTGGAAATATAAATACTATTCATGACACCCCCAAACCTGGCTGGCTGCACTTGTAATGGAACTGCCTCAATGCTCTCTCTGAGGAGCTTTCATAGATAGAAAATGGTTGTTTCCCTCTAGTTTCCTTCTATTCTAATGTGGGTTATGCCACTGCTGTAAGGCCAAAGCTGCTTGATATGGCCTAGTTCAGGCTTCGGTCTGCTTTTAACCAGGACTAACTCCTTGAATTTCAGGTTTGGGTTTTTTTTTTTTTTTAATTTTCTTTTCTAATTGACACCACTACAAAGAGAAGAAAATCAAGTGATAACAATCTCTTCCAGTAAGTGATCCTGGAGCTGTCTTTCCCATTATATTCTCTCTTCACAGCAGGGTCTTATGAAAGTTCAAGGAATGCATGTCTGTCAATTCAGGAACAGACACAAGAAGTCTAAGAGCCTTCCTGAACCGCTGCCTTAAAATAACTCCACCAGTGGCCACTTGTGCAGTGACATTTTAGAAATGTGCACTGCTTTATTAGAAAACTGGACTGTGAATACCAGGCAATCTACTGCGGTTCCTGGGATGTCAGCCTGGAATCTCAGCAGCCTTCACATCTCAGCATAGCTCAGAAAAGCAGTTTTTAAATTTAAATCTTCATGTAATATAATAGACATTGAGAGATGGGAAGCCTCATAAATTGAAAAAATCAGTTGGTTTTGCAGAGGTTGCTTGCTAATTTTCACTTCATAAAGATTTCAGAAGGGATTCTAGCACTTTGTTAAACTGTTGCAGTACTGGAGTCTTCCATGTTTATTTATACACACCTAGTAAAGTGTGTATAAAGTAGCCAAAGGGCCTGGTTTTACCAGCACACAGCTGGGCTTTTCTTTTTTTTCTTGTGCTGGATTAATGTTCCCATAGACAAATGTGAGCAAAGTGTGTACATTAAGTGCAGGTGTTTGTTCCCTGAGGAAATGTAAGAGCCTGACACTAATCTCTCTAGTCCAGGTGCACTTGTCCGAAGAGGGATGATGGTTAAATGCCCTACTTTGTGTATCCTTTCCTTTGCAGCTGCAGCTAAACCTCTGTTTTCTGTTTGGAGCTACTGGCTTGATTTCAGCCTCTGTCCCCTCAGCAGCTTACCTGTCACACTCAGCACAGGTGGGTCTAGCACTGTGTTCAGGAATTTGTTATAGGGCAGGATCCCAGCCTAACAAAGGTCGGTTCAGCTCTAGCCAGGTTTATTGTCCAAATTCTCAGCTGTTGGAAAGTTTAGTTGACTTAAACTCATTGTGAAAATCTTTGCAGAGATTTGTTTCCACTTTCAGAATATTTGTGCTTACTTGCCCCACTGGAAACGCTGCTTAAGGTGGTGGAATAAAGTAGTGTTTTCTCTGATTTCAGCTGGTCTCAGAGTCCTCCAGCTCTCCTCAGCCATATTTTCATTCCAGTTACACCAAAGTAAATGCTACTGAGGATGGAGAAGCTATAACACCATAATTGTACTGTGAGATACAAGAAACCATTTACTTATTTTGCTAGTTTATGCTTTACCCTGTGCTTATGTTCCTCATGTGTCCTTCACCTTGTCCAGTGGGATCAGCCCCAGTGTTCCTGCCCCAATCCTCCTCCTGGCAGTCAACCCTCTGAGCCAGCAAGGGAGTTTGCTCTGGAGTCACTCACAGGGGTACTCAGGGTACCCCTCCTGAACTTCCCCCCAACGAGTTTCTCAGGTAATATCAGTGGTCAAGCTTTCCCCCACTGAAAGTCAGCGTGAGCCAGCAAAGGCGGTGGTTTTGGGCCAGTGACAGGGAGATAAGTGTTCTGGGCTAAAGCTGCAGCACAACGGGTTTTTGCATGGGTGTTAAGGGATGTGCTCCTGGCAGACGCCAGGCTTGCTTAACCGTCTGGACAACATCTCCTGCATCTGGGGGTGTTTTCTACTTCATTATTTCTGTTGAGCCATATACCTCCCTCATCTGGAATATCTCAATTGATTTTAGTGAATTTCTCAGGATTTTTATCTGCACTAAAGAACACTTAGTTCATTGCTCATAATAGCGACACTACCTCAGCCCTGCAATGACTGTGGCAGATGGGCCAAATACAAAGTTGGGGTAGGCAAGAATATCCTCCGTTGGAAATTCTGGGGATAGATTTTGCAATACTGTTTGTCTGTGCAATTTAGACCCAATCAATGTGTAAGCTGGCCAGAAAAAGTATCTAAACAAAGCTGGTGTAAAGTGTGTGTGCAAAATGAACAGGAATTCTGTTTCACTGAGGCCAAGAAGAGGTGTTTGAACAGAATGAAAGGAGAAGTATAATGCAGAGTCTGTGTGTGGAGACTTAGTTGCATGAAGAACAAGATAAAATAAAACCTGCACAGAACTGTGTTATCAGTGGATCTAGCTGCTGGTATTTTGGTGAATTGTTGCTGCTATCCCAGCCATCTGGAGCATGCAAAAGGGGTGAAGATTGTGATTTTTAAAAATAGCATTTAGGGCAATTTTTTTCCCAGCTCTTTGGGGGGCAGAATCCAAAGCAGTGCTTTGTTGTTCATTGTGGGAGGGGAAGGAGTAAATGACCTGCACCTGGTTGCTGGGAACTCTACCCTAGGTGTAATGCTTGCTCCCCTCACATGCTCTCTATGAAGCTCCTCGATGCCCTCACATGCTCTCCTGTGCCTATGCTCAGAGTGTTACAGTGGCTTTTCTCAGCAACGTGCATCCGTCCTGCCAATCCTGAAATCCATCTTTGCCACTCAGATTTAACATTTGTCCTTTTGCTGTGCTGAGGACCAACTGTGCATTGCAGGTAAGGAGCATTCTGCCCTCCCTCTATAGATGTGACCTCTGCTGCCCTGGTGGAAGGCGAAGGGAATGTGTTAAGTACTCTGTAACGAGAAGGGTGATTTTTCCTGGCAGCACTTTTAGGTTTGCTTCCAAATTGTGTACAGTTATCAATTATGCTCCTTTAAATTCTTTCTTTTTCTCAGAAGAGGTCAGTGCATAAAAAGAGAATTTGGATTATTAGGCTGCTGGCACTGACCTGCATTTTCCACTGTGTGTGCTTGGAATACAGTTTAGTCTTATGCCTCTCCTCATTTGTTTATTTTTTTCCTGTCCCCTCTTCCTCCTCTCCCCTCAATAAGCTGTTGGATTCCTCTTTTCATGATAAATACTGTAAATTTTTTAAGTGAGCCATTAAGTCACTTCTTTGATTTCTCTGGAAACATTAAACTTGCACATTTGCTCTCCTGAAGTGTGAAGAGCCCAGTGAAACGACTGAGGCGTATTAGTGCTTGGGTCCTCAGTGCACTCAGAAGACACCAATTTTTGGTCCTTGCTACTGGAGCTTTGAAAACATGGGATCTAATCCTTAATCAAGACATCTCATAGTTTTCAATCTAAGGTGGTCATTTTGCAGATGGGGAAGTGCCCAGCATTTAGTGCTGTGTTGGTACAGGATGAGTAGCATCTCCCTCCTTTCTCTGTTGCTGCCACCTCTAGTGTGCTGTGAAATCAAGCCCTGAGTGTAGGAGGTGATGAGCAGTGAAAAGGTAAAAGGTGGAGCAAAGGGACCCTGATTAGTGGCTGAGCTGACCTTACTTCGGGTGTTTCTGTTCAGGGTTCCTGCACCCTTCCAAACAGAATGTGGCTGAAGAGAACTGGGCAGGGACAGGACAGCTCTGGATCTATCTGTGTTGTAGTGCTTCACATACCTTTCAGCCCTTCTGAACTTGAGCACTTGTGGTTTTGAGTATCAGTGCTCCTGACTTGGGTATGTGAGTCAAGTATTTCAATTTGAAACTCTGCATTGTGGGTTCAAATCAAGCCCCAAGGTACGGGGAACAGTGGTAGTCACAGCTTCATAGCCAGCTGATGGGTTCCTGGGAAATGAGAACTCCTGGTCCTATCATTTTGAACCATGTCATGATACAGGCCGCCTTGGTCTATGTGATTGATTGGAATCAATGTTTTTAGGAAGGTAATTTTATTTTAGAAAGGAAAATTATTTCTTATTATGAAGATAATTGTAACTAGGAAGTCTCTGTGGTGCAATCCATTGCTCATTTGGCTGATAACTGAAAAGTTGAGATTTGAGCCCACCCATCATGGGTTCCCTTTCCTCTGCCCATGTCAGGAAGGTTAGAGTTACATGATCTTTAAGGTCCATTTCAACCCAAACTGCTCTATGGTATTAGGCTTTAGGGTTTTGGCCATGCAAGGCTGTTGGCTGTAAAGTGTGATATATACTCCTGATGGCAGTTCCTAGCACAGAGGAGAAAAGGAGTTGTTCCCTGCACCCCCACAGTGAGCCCAGTCCTTGGGATTGGGGGGGCTGTGGATATACTTCTATATGAAATGAACAGGGATGCCTATGATCGAACGATAATAAGTTTTGGTTCCCAGGAACCAGTCCTATTTCAGAGTATGCAGTAGAAATAATACTGCTGCTTCTGCTGTTTTACTCTAAAGGAAATATTACTGTAAAAATAGAGCAATTTAGCAATAACTGTCTTCCCCTAGCTAGCTGTCATGGCAGCAAAAGCCCCATAACAGAGCCAGTCCCTGAGCCAAGGTTATTTCTAACCCACTTCTATTTCGTGGAAAACAATTTGCAAAATTTTAGGTGGTTTGGGAATAAGAAAAGTCACTTTACAAATCATTGTCTGCTGCAGGAAAAGCAATTGTCATGGACCCAGAACGTAAAAACACAATATGGGATTTTTTTAGTGTATCAAGTCATGTGGCAAATGAGAGGGCTACCAAGGAACACAGTTTCAACACAGTCAAACAGCTTCTGCTCTGCCTGTATGGTGATTATCCTCTCAATTCACACAGATCTTTGTGTTCCTGTGGTGCTTTAATAACACCACTTTAAAACTGACATTTGGGTAATCCGAGGAGCAGCAAATACTCGCAGCACCTACAGTCATCAGTCACTGTCTGCTCCAGGATGAGGCTTCTCTTTTCTAACCATGTGGCCAGTGTGGCTCAAATGGCTCTTTCTGACATGGGATGTTTCCCACAGTCCCCAGAGAACAACCTGGAGAGTCTCTGGTTCGTGTGCCCAGCTGCCTGAAGTCCTGAGAGCCTGGGCAGAGAGCTGGTGAAGGGAGAGGTTTCTGTTCATTAACCGTGTCTGCTCCCAGGGGTGATGCTGGCTGGTTACGTAGTGTGGCAGGAGGGTGAGAGACTTGCTTGAGACGGAGGTGAGGGTGGGACATCACTGGATAATAAAAGACAGCCTTTGGTCCAAGGAACTTTCAGGACCAAGCGGAAAAAAGGAATGGAAGAAGGGCAGTATTGAGGCGCTTTGTGTAGCGGCTGTGAGTGATAAATGCCTTGAAGAAAAAGGGTCTGACATTTCTCTCTGCTCAGTCTATGCAGCCAGCCTTTGGTCTTGTTTGTACTGGCATCAATCACAGATAGCTCAGCTGACCTCAGCAAAATGACAGCACTCTCTGCTATCAAATATTGACTTGCAATCAGTTATTCTGCTTATAACCTGGCTGAATAGCAGCCAGATGGGAAGAAACAGGAATGGCTGGTAGCTGACTGTTTCTTTCTGGCTGTTGACTCTTTATTTGATCTAGTGAGAACCAAATTCATCTCTCCGTGAAATGGGCACTATCTGCTCCTGACAGCATTGGAGCCCTCTGAGCATTTTGAAGGAGCAGGATGTACACCAGTGGCATTGCTGTGTGCTGTGTGCTCAGTAATGTCTGTAGGCAGGCAGACAAGGCATGGCACCACCCAGGGCAGGGTTTCTGCCCCACTGGATGAGCAAAGACAAGTTATATGTGGCAGTATGCTGCGTCTGTGCCTTAGTAGCCTTAGTAGCCCACCTCTTTTTTTTTAAATGCTCATTGTGTTATTTATCATGTACTTTTATTAGTTGTATTTTTATTGCAGCATTTGTAAAAAAAGTCAGCCACTTCTTCTAAGTTTACCTTAAGCACATCTGATGTGCAAGGCAACAAAACCCCCAAATAGCGTTTTTTTCCCAAAGACAACCAGGCTTTGCTGTGGCACAGCTGGGCTGTGGAGAGTGTAGATGTAACATCCCAGCTTCTGTGACCTGATGCAGTTCAGTAGCCCAGTTCCAGATCCTCTCTAACTGCTCACTGGAGTTGTGTGCTTGGTGGCAATGTGCTTGATTTGGAGCTGCGAGATAGGACTTGGAGTGCTTAGTCAGTATAATCTGCTCTGTTTCATTCCTCTGGTTGGTTGGTTTCAAATGTATTTTGGATGCCTAATAATTCCAATAAGAAATTTCTAGGAGAACATCAGAAAAGCCGTCCACAGTACTTAAATCACAGTGTTAATGTGACTGAGCTCATGCGGCTCAGAGATTACAAACTATTTTCAGATGCCATCAGCATCTTTTTTTTTTTTTTTTTCGCTT
>VZRE01000618.1:47072-94824 GCA_013396775.1 Cephalopterus ornatus
CGCTTGTCTGTGTCCTCTCGTGACCACTGCTTGGAGAGCCATGTGCACACTCGAAGGATTTGCTTTGAGGGGAGGGCTCAAATATCAAAGTGGGAAAAAAGCATTCAAACCTAAAAGCTGACCATGAAGCCCAGCACATCATTTTCAGAAGCAGAACATTATTGTTACTCTGCTGACAAACTCCTTTTGAGGGCAGCAGCACGGTCCAGCACCATTTTAGATTGGTCTCAAAGCTGCACGTAACCAACATAAATATATGGTTACATAAGAAACTATATTACGTTCTTGCTCTGTGGTTCCAAGTTTAATTGTAAAGTAAGCACAAATGCAGTACGCCTGCCCTTACAGAGGTAGAGGGCCAACCTCCTCCCACATGCAGCCCCATCCGCACCTGGGGTAAATGGGCCAAGCAAGTGTAAGGAGGGTGGTTTTGTCCCTTCTTCTAAGGTCCTTGTGTAAGATATAGAGGCCCACAGTGGAGGTGAAGACAAGGGGACAGGTAGGGAGAGGTACTGAACAGGCTCCGGAGAGCAGCCACATTGCAGGGAGGGCAGTATGTGGCTTTTGGACACAGCCCAGCTTGGTATGAGTAACTGCAGCCCAGAGGATTATATTGCTCACATGAATCAATGATGATTTATGCAGCTCGTTATTGTGCCAGCAGCAGTGTCTACAGTCATAGTGACTTACTGCTGCATGGCACAAGCCTGTTTTCTGCTGCATATGACGAGGGAAAGAGTTACAGTGAGAACCTGTGACAAACCTGCACTTCTAGAGCTAGCCTTTGAAATTTGGCAGGGGATCATTCTGCTTCTTTGCCCCTGAAGGTGTTGTGAAAATATATGAATTGCTGTTTATTTCCAAAGGGCTTGGACACTATAACTTCAAATGGGATAGAGAAACCCACAAAGAAATCCATTTTGCTTTAGAGCAGAGATCCTTCTAAAAGACAAACCTCGGCCTGCAGAGGGGAAGGGTCTGGCCGTGTTGTTGGCATGATGCAGAGACAGACAAGGAAACACACAGCAAGAATAAGCAAGCAATGTTGGGACCTCGAGTTTTCTGAAGTTGTCAGTTTCTTAGTTCTAATCAAGGACAAATTGTTCAATTCCATGCAGAAGGGACTGGATAATGTTCACTGCCCTGCGTTCCCTATGGATCAAAACTGCTTTTTGGCTAGGTTAGAATACAGCAGCCACTGAGGAGAAAAAAAACCTAGTAAGATGAAAGGGCAGTTTTCATGTAACAATGTTCTAAACAGAACTTTATAGCCCCTGGCTGTAGGATATACAGTGCTCAGTATTCTGTCTCAGTCTTTAGACCTGTAGTGTAGTAGAATAGTGTGTGTATAAGCTCCTAAAGAAAGGATAAATTAAACCAAATCTGAGACACCTGGTCAGCAGGACAGTGACTGATATAAAAGCCCATATGGAAGGGAACATTGTCAATATAAGCAGCCACATGGTGACAGGATGATATTTACCTGTGAAGGACAAATGAAATGACACCTATCTCAGATAACCAAAGTTTGAAAGTGCTTTACAAGGGAGGTCAGTAACATATAAACACCCAATGAGGGAGTGAAAGACAGAGCCAGAGTCTTTTCACTGGTGTGCAGTAGAAGAGGCAATGGGCACAAACTGAATACAGGAAATTACATTTAAACATTAGATTCTTTTTTTTTTTTTTTTTACCATGGCAGTGACTGAAGAATGAACAGGCTGCATAGAGAGGTTGTGGAGTCTCCATCCTTGGAGGTATTCAAAGCCCTGACAAAGTTGCTTTAGTTGCTTCTGCTTTGAGGAGGGATGTTAGACTAGTCAGTCTCCAGAGGTCTCTTCCAAGCTCCACCATGCTGTGATTCTGTAACAGAACACAGCTCTCCTGAATCCCAGAGTACTGTTTGAAATGAAATGGTTACCAGGATCCTGGGCATCTGCTCTATTTTGATTAAATCTTGACAACAGAAGTATATGTTCAGGTATGGGGCTGCTCATACGAAGGTGGTCTGTGCATATGTATGGATACCTGGAGAATCCCTCCATATGCAGGCAAGCCACCACATCTAGCCAGCCTGCCAGAATAAAATGTGAAAAATTGCTAAATTCCACCTAAACAGAATTTTCAGCTGGAAAAAAGAGGAAGGATGTGTCTGGGGAAACCTGGCCATGTGTTGTTCCTGCCTCCAGGATCTTGTGCTAAGTCTCTGTACAGAACAGTTTCTCCTTAAATAAATACCTATTCAAACAAGTTCTTTGCACTCCAGGAACAGTATATTCATCACTTGATTATGTAGTGGTAGGTTACTTACTATTCATCAGTCTTCGTATTCTTCCCTTTAAAACTTCCTAGCTGTTCCTATCAAGAGAAAGAAATGAGAGTGTGTAGTTGTACATACAGACTTGATGCTTTTCTCATACCAGCACATCCAGTTTGTGTGGCCACAATCAATTCATGCAGTCGTGCAACTGGTTTAGTTTACGCCCATTGCTTGTGAAAAACCAAGCTGTAACAAAAACAGTTTAGTCTGGGGGTTACTTTACTGCTGTCTATTATAGCTGGGTCATGCCGTTATCAGTCACTCTACATGTTCCACTCCTCTCTGCCAGCATCACGACTACAGAATGCATGAAGCCAAAATGCTGCAAGTTAGATGACCTCCCAGGTGAGAGAGGAAAGGAACAGTGGAGGAGCTGGGAATCAGCAGTCAGTCCTTTGTATCTGTAAGAGTACATGGATCCACTCGAACGAGCACCTTCCTCCTGCTGCAAACAGAAGCACTCAGGCTGTCAGGGCTCAGTTGCAGCAAGCCCAAATCAGCTCCACGCACAGTGTGGCCACCTCTAGAGGGCGATGACTGACTAATTAATGTTCGTGCTGTAATTCAGGATGATTACTGGATTTATCCTGGATGAATCCAGTTGCGATGCTGCAGCTGTTTAGCAAATTGCAGCTTCACTGCAGAGAGGTGCAGAGTCTAGCAGAGACAGGCGTGTGTCCGCTTGAAGTGATAGAGGAGAAGTGGAAGAAGTAATGCACTAGAATTTGGCTCAAGCACTAGGATGAATTTACAAACTGTTGTGAGATCTTTAACTCTTAGAAAAAGCAGAGACCTTAATTTCTATAACAACATTGGTTTGTGCTGTCCCTTGGAGGAACCGATCCAAAAGTGCGTTTAAACAGGGAAACAACAAAAGAGGGAAAAACCGGGGAAAAATGAAATCTGCCAGCACAAATTGCTCTGAACTCCCAGGTTTACACTAACAGCTTGCTCTGTTTGGCTTCCAGCACAGATCAGTGCTGCTGTGCAAGCCACCATCCCAGGGATGAGCTTACCAGGAATGAGGGAACAGAACCTTCCTTATTAACATAATTTGGTCCTGGATTTTTTTTCCAGGGAAAAACAGTTTCCAAGCCCCAGCTTTCATGTGACTTCATCTTCCTTTACCTGCATGCCAGGTAAGAAACTGGCAGAGAGATTTCCTGCAGCATCCTGTGATGTTGTGAGTGGTGTGCCACTGCCCAGCTTCCATACCTCTGGATCTGATTCAAGAATATCACTCACCTTCTCCTTTTTCCCCAGACTGTTGTCATCATTTTGCTGACTAGCTGCTTCCTTTTATTCTTCTGTATCCTTTCTCCTGATTCAAATAAATCAAACTCCACTGTACTTCTCAGCTCTGCACAGAAAATAGTGAATAGCTGTGGGAAAAAAAGTGTGAGGTGAGGACAGAGTTTCAGGGCAGATGTGTTGTTTTCTTCTTGTGAGCATGTCTAAATTTGAGCTGCTGCTACACATTCAGTGCTGTGCTACGTGGCCACACCTGTACTTTGCTCCGGAGCTGAATTATGTGCTCTGCAGCCAAGGTGCCTACATTGCTGCTCTGTCCTTTGTGTACTGTGCCATGAGGGTTCATGGGCCACAAAGAATTTACTTCAGTGAGAGGTGACATCAGCACACACATCTCTGACAAGGGAGATGGTGTGAAAACATCAGCACCACTCCCACTCTTCTTCCCTCTTAGCGCAGAAATATGGGGCTGGTTCCCAGTTCATTATATTTAGCACTGACTCCAAGGAGCACAGCTAGAGGGGATGGAAACACAATTTACTCATTTTCATTCCTGTGTTGCCAGTTGAGTCAGTACCAGGTTGATATTGGCCCAGAATTATTACCATTTGCTTGGTACTTTCAGACATCTGTGTATGTTTTTGTTACCTCTCGTCCATTAGCTTGTGGACCACTGTGTCTGTAGCACAAAAGGTCCTGTAGCTTTTCTTGGCCATCTTCATTCCTCACGTCCGTCTTGGGCTGGGAGCCAATAGCACGGGCACCAAAGATAAACTGTCTTTTATTTCCAAACACATCCTTCTGCATCATAGCACGCCTGCTACGGAAAAAACTTGCATTTCAATAGACTGTCCTTTTTGGGACTTTTGCTTTGTTTTGTGAGAGCTTTTTATGGATTCATATGTCATGACACAGCACCCATCAAAAGCACGTAATTCCAGCACAAAGGACTTTTAAAAAGTACATATATAGAAACTGCGAGTTGGAAGCCTAACATTCCTGAAGAATGTTACTGTCTTCAGTGTTATATGCTACCTTCACTTTGTGGGTTTTGTTTCTCTGACTCTACCTAGCTGCAAGGAGTCATCTTAAATGGAAGTGACACAGCAAAACCTACTTTGATAGCTTGCAGATTTAAAAATAGCTGTCTTAACGTAGTTTTTCCTTCCAAGGTAGAATGTACCTTCCATTGGCAAACAGGCATGCAGATTGTTAATACAGGATCTGTTTTCCACAGTTTGTCTTACAGTGAGTCATTTGCTCTCTCACTCTCTATATCTACATGCAAATAGTTGGGAATAATCATGGTTTCTGAATTTCTCTCTTCTGTACTGACTGAAAATCTGGGGTGGTTATTTTAAAATGTTTCCCCTTCTCTAGACATGGTATGCACATAAATTCAACAAAAGTAATGTTGGATGTTCTCCCTGTACCAGTGATGTAGCTATAAAATGCTGGATGTTGATTAATATGGTGGAATGATACTCCCCTTTACACTAGTGTCAGAATTGGGCCAATTTTATCTGAAGAGTTTATTGTCTCAAGAAATTAAAATAAATTGAAATCACCATAATTTGGAATATCTCAGTTTTTTATCTCAGAGCCATATGAATCAGTATCAGCTGAGCACCTCACTTGTGGAGATCAGCTCTTGATTTTACAAAGTATAGTTTTTTATTTGAAAAGAAAAAAGCTCTTGGATTATTTCTTGGAATTTTGGAAAAAATCTTTCAAAACTGGGATAAATGTCCACTTTTTCTAACTTCAGTGTGGTGGTTTTTTCCCTTGCTGAACCTAGAAATGGACTATTTCTGATGATTCACTCACTGTTCAGTATTCACATCCCAGCAATCAGAATGTCTCAAGTCACAAGTCTTTACTCCATGCCAGCTCAACCAAAAATTCCTGAGGGCAGGTCTGGTGCTTTGGCCATAACACCTGCTGGACTCTGCATGGTTCAGGTTGATTTATGCATGGTGTTGTGTGAAGAATCAGTGGCCAATGGAAAGGGAGTTCCACAATTTGAAGAGGCTGAAAGGTAGAGTTCCCATGGCACAACTTAGTGACACAACGAGGAGACTTCTGTGACTTAGACCACGGGGATGTAACAGAACTGCCACATGTTTTAGTGGGAGAAGGAAAAGATTAAAAGTGCAAAACTAGCAAGCACATGTATTCCTGTGCAATTCCTACGACTTCAAAGATGAGGTCTGACAACCCCAAATACAGCTTCCACAGGCAAGGGTGATGAAGAACAAAATTGTTCAACACTTACACAAGTGAACCCTCGCTACCTCCTGCTCTCTGAATCATCAGAACTTGTCTACTTAGGAAAAACACTGAGCCAGCTCAATTGATTTACAAACTAGTGTTGAAAGATTTACAGAAATTATCTGTGAGACCAGGAGTGCAGTAAGGAGGCAAGTTTATCTTTCTCTTGGATGGTAACAAATAGTGCTTCATGTCTTGTGTCCTTACCTTGTCCAATTTTCTTTCTTTTTTTTTTTGTTGTTGAGAAAAATCACATTATGTTTGTTTATTCATTCATGGTAAAGACAATAAAGGTTTCTTCCAAACGCTTGGCTGCCCTAACTTAATTATACTGTAAGTATAATTAAACCACAGTAGTGTTGAGGGTATCTGTTCCTTGGATGCTCTGCCAGCACAGTAACCACCATATACCTTTTTCATTGTCTGGGAAGCTTTCTTGGCAGTCTTCACTAGAAGCTGTCGAAAAGGTACCTGTGAGTTGTTGCTAAATCTAAGTCAATTTAGAGCAGGAAATTAAATGTTAATATTCTAACACACTATTCTTTTTTATTAGTAGTATTTCTTCTTTTGTTTTGTTTGCTGGTAACATATGTCCCCTTCCAAGGCCAGTAGCAGCCCATGAAGATGACTAATTACCCAGATTGGGGTTTTTTGTACCTGCAGTCAGAGTTGATGATAATCGTGTGTATCAGCAACCATTTCTGAAATCTCTTAGATTTTGTAGGAAGAATACAGTGATAAATTTTTGAAACAGTGGTAATAGTGGGTAATGCTTATTTAAAAGGAAGAACGTCAGCCTCACAGTAGGTCCAAAAGGTGGAACAAAGGTGGCTGGAGCTTTGCTATAGCATTGCTGATCAGAAGAGAGCATAAAAAAAAATTTTAATGTCAGGTCTTAGACATCCTCTTGGAGCCATAGGAGATGACAATATGGCTACATTTCTTCTGCTTTTTCTGCAGCCCACTCTCCCACTCACTCTTGTGAGCTGCTGAGTTCTAGGTGGCTGAGGCTCCAGACTTCACCCTGTGTTGTGAAATAATGAAATACCTCAGCTACCAGCACTCAGTTGTCTGTTGTCAGCTTACTCGCAGTGACACAGTCCATGTCTCCTACCAGCCCCAAACTCGGTGACAGAATGTCACCAAACATGGGGACAGAATGGAGTCCTACAGAGATCCTGCTTAAAGAGCTGAAGATAGGACCTGTAAAAACTCCCAAGAGGAGTAAGTGCTGGTGAGTGCCACCTTGTGTCTTTGCAACAGAAAAAGCAAGAAGAAACGGCACCTAGAACTGCAGCAACTGATCATCAGCACCTCGTGGGTATCTGTAACTAAGGTACCCCATAAATCTAATAACCTGGTGGTTAGATCCCAGTTCTCTTCTCNNAGATCCTGCTGACTTGTTTTATACACATCAGTCGAGTACTGTTGTGTCCTTGGACTTCCAGCCATAAGCCACCACCTAAATGCAGGTAGTCCTACAAAACAGACCACGGTCCAGTTCTCTTCCTGCAGCACCGTTTTTAGCTGTATTTCACCAGCCTGGTATTGTTTGGCTCTGCCCTTTTGATTCTACTGCTGCTCTGGCATCCCCAGAGCCCCTTTGGACTTCTCCAGCTGCCACTGAAGTAACCATTCCTCTGTTACTCCCTGCAGTGGGAAACAGTCTCAACCTGCCGGCTCCAGCCTGACACTTGTGTGGCTGCTCATGTGGCTAAAACATTTCTGCAGCTCTACTCTAGGCCGTATTCCCATATCTGCCTGTACTGAAACACAGAGTGCTTTGGGTTGGAAGGGACATTAAAGATCATCTCGTTCCAGACCGCCCTGCCATGGGCAGGGACACCTTCCATCAGATCAGGTTACTCAGAGCCCCATCCAGCCTGGTCTGGAACACTTCCAGGGATAGAATGGAAGTACTTGCTTTGCCTCAATATGACTAAACTCTTGTTTTTCTCTAATCACTCTGATCAAGACAGATGATGAAATCAAAGATTTTGCTCCCTTGTTGGCAATTTTTCCCCCAAATATTGCAAAGCTGCAATTGAAATTTCCTTTTACTGTCCATTGCTTGTAGGAAGAGCTTTTGGCAAGTCAGAGTAAAAGCTATTTTGAAAGTACTGTGCCTATCTATTTGCGGAATAAAGGTACTATGAATTAATTCTTTAAGAGTCTGCATGTGTTAGAATTTTAAACCCCAAAACAGGTCTAGAGATGCTGCGTGAATCAATTAAAAACTCAGATTTTAAAAAAGGGGCAAAAAAAAAGATAGACTTATTCTAGTGAGGCAAACAGGGAAAGAAATATGTTCTCCTCTACTGCCTAGGTAAGATAGGCATCTTCATAGCTCACGCTTTACATTTCAATAACTGAAATGAAGCATCTGAAAGACTTAAGTCTTCGTGACTGTGTTTACAAAACCCACTCCTTTTCTAATGCTTAACTTACAATAGTATTGGTTTACTACAAATACACTAATTTCTTCCTGAAGTTAATGCAGTCCCTCTGATGTCCCCAGGAAGTAAAATTAAAAAAAAAAAGCAAATGAAAAAGTAATAGTTAGGACATCAGGCTTCTGTGCTGCAGTTTACAAAAGTGAGAGTTCAGAGGAATGGTGATGCTGCTAAAAATCTTTCTACTCCCTTGGCTGTCTGAATCTTGAAATAAAACGAAAAAAAAAAGGAAAACATCCATAACAAAAAACTAGACCTTTAATTATAATCTAATCATCTTGATCACAGCAAAAAATATAACAAATTTGAGGCAAGTATGTGTGTGAGAGTACAGGACAGAGAAAGGTTTAGGGCAAGGATCAGTGGAAAATCTTTAGAAATGATGTAAGAGAAAGCAAAGGCAGGGATTGGAGTTTGTAGCCTACAGCAGAGACTATAAAAACTCTGAAAGAAAGCTGAACATTAGGGATAAGTTAGAGGGAAGAACATAGCAGGACCATTAAGGTTGGAATTGCTTGCATCCAATGCAAGGTAAGAAGAGTAAGGGCAGAGATGGGTTTGGGATGTTTTATGTCTTCTACTCTGTTTACAGAAGTTTTCTTCCCTTCTGTGCTTTCTTCCTCCTAATTTTTTTTCAATTTTTTTGTATTAACAGACATGCCCAAGGTATAAAAATGCCCATCCCTGCCCATGTGCTGGGAAAAGCACAGCTACTTTTTCCAGTTTGGGATTAAGATAATAAGGTGCCTATCACCTAGTATTTTTTATAATAGAACAGAACTAATAATATTCAATGGAAAATTATTTCTTTAAGTTAATCAGCCAATACTCAAACAGAATGTGTCAGTGCATTTTACAACAGTGATTAGTTACTTTCATGCTCTTGCTGTGCTTTACAGCAAACTGCTGTCTGTTTATTGTTATGGATTTTCCTTTGTATATGTTACTGTCAAATAAGATGAAGAGCTATGACAGAACAATTCTTTCACATTACTAAATATCGTATGTGGTTGACAAGTTTGCTGCATGTAATATATTGTAAAATAGGAGATAAATTATTCAGGAAAAGTCCTTAATTTATGAATCTGCTAAAGAGTTTTATTATATCCCATACTAGATAAATGTTGATTCAGATTCTGCTGCATTCCAGCAAAAATAGAATAACTGCAAAAACATTCCTACACTAGCAGAGTAATTATCATTATCCAGTGATCTGACTGCTTCAGCTTTGTACTGTTGGAAATGAAGGCAGACTGATTCTGTGATAGTCATTGTAATTTCTCCATTCTGAGTTCAAAACTATTACAGTGGTGTTTTTCCCCTCCCACACTGAAGTTGCACAAGTAAATTCATGCAAATAACATTTGGTTTAGATGTCCAGAGGCTACAGTAAAGGTCAGAATACACTACTTTTTGAAGCACAAGCATGCCATGCCTTTAGCTTTCCTTAGTTGGTTTTTCAGTTTGAAATTATTACCCTCTCACGTGGGATTGCACTGAAACCTGAGGAGCTGAGAGGACATTTTGTGCCCCTGCCCACTGATTCACTCAGGAAGCCCATTGTTGCATTTATCTGTCTCTGCTCACCTGTATTCAAAATGCAACCAAACCCACTTGCCTTCTAAAATAGTTTGAGCATCATGAGGAAAAACAGGAAAAAATTTCCAGCTCAAACAAAGCAGACCTATGGTGTAAATGATAGGAAAACTGCAAAATATATCTGGTTGGACCAAACATTCTTCAGCATTTATAAATACCTGCCACACTGATTTCAGCAGATGAGGGCTTTGTTTTCACTCGTTGAATGAATGACAAATGTCTGTCTTCTGGCTTCTTACACAGACAAATTCAAAAAATCGAACCATACAACAGTTGTAAGAGCTCTCGATATACCCTGGCAAAGTGTGCAAGTGATTGCAGCTTTTCTTCTTAGCCAACTCAGAGAAACGGGTTACTCTCTAATTTTCATTTGCAATGCATCTTCCCTGAGACTTTTCTTCTTCAAATAGTACCCTGGATCAGAATTTGTTTGTCTAGTAAATCAGTGTGAGTGTTTGAATCTTATTAAGAATTCCAATGCCATTCTTTTCTCTTAAGACCTTATCTTGAAGGATATTTTTTTACCAGACATTAAATAGTCTAAGTTATTATATTGATTTGCTAATATACTCTTTATACCGTGTGTGAAGAACTTCTTATCACTTCAGCACTGTTAGGAAAGAAGATAATTTTTCTAATATAGAAAAACAGTCTATTTCTTTATTTTTATTGATACAAAGTTTTCTTATTTTTGCTTTAAATGCTGAAGATGGCACTCTAACAATGAATAGTTTTTGGTTCTTGTGCTGAAGATGAAGGAAGAAAGCTGAATGTCAAGTTAGAAATGTTAAGAAAAGCTGGCATGTATAAGTAGCGAAGGGTTGAAACTTTGTTGGCAATGAAGAATAGCTTAATTTGTTTTCCATTGTAAATACCAGGAATACTGCAGCTCACTCAATTATCTTACTGAGGAAAGGTGCAAATAGATTTTTCCCACTAAGAGGTATTTTCTTACACTGCATAGCATCCTTCTTATTTAATAGTCCCTCAGCTTCTAGATGGGCTTTATCACTTCTGTTTGTGTCTCCTACTTTCGTGGTATTTACGTGAATTTGGGGTTTTTAATTTCTAAAATCCATTGCTAGAAATTGATTTATTGTGCAGTGTATTCAGCTTAGAAAGGTGTCCAGCTTGAGTCCTTCCTGCCCATTCTAAAGAAAAGTGTCCTTCTCTGTTCTGTATGGCCATTTGGTTTCCTGCCCTTTATCCACGGGCAGAGATGAGTGCCGTGACTGACTTGTCTTCCACAAGTGTTTGCTCACCTTTGTCAATTAAATTTTCCTGAATCATGCCTGTGTCTGTTAAGCAAAGGTACCTTTACATGGCTCTATTTATTTAGACACTTCTTGAACTCCACATGGAAATTAGAGGGGCACCTTTCCATCCTTTTTCCACACGAGCCATGCGATGCATTGTGCTGCTCCCACAAACATTGCATCTTGTGTGGGCAGGGTCAGTGCAGAGTCCAGTCAAGCCCTGCAGGGACTAAACCATGACTGAATCTGTTTTATCAGAGTACAAATGGTAGGAACAATTGCGTGCTTGAGCATCCTCTGAGCAAAAGCACAGCTATCAAGCAGGCAAAGGTGACTATAGTGGTGATATGAAAACATGTCAGGACCCAACACTAGAAATCATGTTCCAGGGAGTGCAATCATTAAAATGAAGACTATGAAAATCAATGACTAATCTTGAGTGCCTTCTTGAGAAACCTTTAAGGAACTTCATTTTCAGAAAATGAAACATCCTTGGCCTTGAAATACTGTGATGAGAAGCTCCATTTGGGACACAAAAATACCTAGGCCTTATCTCAAAGTAACAAAGTCATATACCTCTTGCATAAGTTTATGAATTTTAAATTCTCTCTGGTTCCATCAGATGAAACCTACCTGCATCTATTTATCTACATAGTCAGGAAACTGAAATTGCAGGGAAATTACATTGTAGCAGTGTTTGTGCCATATAGCTAATAAAATATATGGCATTTTTTAAAAATCTACACCTACTCCAGGAAACACATTATTAATAACATAAAGGGCCTGACACTGGCAGCTTACATTTCATTTTGCCATGCAAGTCCCATGCTTCAATGTCTTCCTTCAGCATCCTTTAGAAAGAGGTATGTGAGAAGTGCTCCATATCTCATCTGTGGAATGACAACAAAAACACCACTCGTAACCTAGTTTTGGGCTCTGCTTTTTTTTTTTTTTTTTTTTTTTTCCTGAGGGTGGGATTTGTTTTGATTTTTCTCTCTTTTCCTTGACATTTACATGACTATGAAATTGCACCTGAGATACACAGGGGCCCTTAGCAGTTTCTGAAATCACTAGGACTGCTGATAGGGGCACATTTTTGGCTTTGTGGTAATACATATGATCAGAGGATGTACCCTACAACTTTTAAAAGTAATGCAAATTTGTCCCAGCACTAGCAGACTTATTCTTAGAACTTTACACAAAGCACATTAAGTTGTTGTTTTGGTAAGATAATCATCCATCTTAAGTTCTTTTTGGACAATGTCTATTCCCATCAGTATGCACTCTGCGGCTAATGAGGCCAGTGTTAGTACTCAGTGGTTCATTTGATTAAGACAGGTAGCAGCAATTAATATTCTATTTTGTGGCACTAGAGCATTAACAAAATACCCAGTAACTGGCTGGCAGACACAGCTGTGATTCCCCCAGCTGGATGGAATCTACATCTGGTATGAGAGACCTTCCTGAGTAACAGCTGATGGAGGCTTACCAGTACTATTCCAGTGTTCATATAAGAGAAGGACTGGAGCCTAAGAGGCACTGCCAGGAGCTTCCTGGTGCCTATGGGACAGTCATGCCTTGGCTCTTCATCAGATCAGTTTGCAAGCATCCAGGACCAAACCTCAAGGGCTTCTGTGCTCAGCCACAAGGTGCTCATTGCAAGAGCAAGGTCCTCGTTTGTAGCTGAGCTTGGGCACATCCCGTGTTGGTGCTGCAACAAGCAGAGCACAGTCATCAATATAGTGGCAGCTGAAGTGAAAGATTATGGTGCAAGGCATGATGTCTTGCCTCAGTTCTCTTGCTAACAGGCCAGTAAGAAAAATAAGGCCCTTGTAATTTATGCTTGCAGAGTAATCTCCACAGTAATGTGAAATGTGATAGTTCAAATGGGTAAGAACAATGATAGCTGTTACCGTTTTTGACAGGCAATGGGTTTGGAGCTTGGTGATGAATTGCATTCTGTCTGCAGTTTGTTCAGCCCACTTATCTTCAGGATGTCATTTTGGTTTTTGTTTTTTTCTTTAAAAGAAAAACATCTTTTAAGTCCTTTGGTTGGATGTTGGAGACTTAACAGTTTCTGTTTGCTAAAGTGTTTTGCTTTCTTGTGATCTTTTCTTGGAAAATGGCTCTCTACAGATTCCTAAGTAAAAGTTTTGTATGTTTATCCTGCTTTGATAAGGTAGAATAATGTTCTCTCTTTTATCTTTAATTTTATTTTAATTGGACCTGCAACAAAGACACCTAATTATATGAGGAATTTCAGTTTTGACACATTTCAAGCTAAAGTATCACTAAAACACATAAATATGTCTGAATTTCAGACTTGCAATTACATTTAGAGAAGGGTAAACCATATTTTAAGTTAGATAACACCAGACCCTGAGATAATAAAGACGTGGAATTATACCCCAATCCCCTGACCTAGCTCTGTGAAATTGGTGGTGAAGAATTTTCTGGAAGGATGGAAATTCAGTACATACAGTAAGGGGCATGTCTTACAAAGGTTTGTCAGAGCTTTGCTTATTCTCATTCAGCAACAAATACTGTAAAGCCTCACTTAAGGTCTCTCTTGGAATGTGTCAAGGGAAAATATGGAGGGGGTGAAACAATAGCCAGTACATGGCTATTTTGGCAGGAGGACTCTGCTAACCCAATTATAAGAGATGAGTTCAAGGACAGAAACTAACAACTGCTTTTAACAGCTAAGGTCTGGGACATAGCTGAAGGTGGAAAACTAAGTCCCAGACTTGGAGAAGAAAGCATGATTTTAATTATATTTACACAATCCTCTTTGCACCATTAGTTTTGCAATTATTTTTCTAAAACTAAACTCCTCCCCTACAACAACCCTGCTTCTTTCTCCCACCATGGTCCTATCTCTGCACGAAGATCAGTAAAACAGGGTCTTGCTGGACTGAAGGTTTGCTCCCTTTTCAGTCAGTGACATTGACTCTTAGCTGCTCCTTCCCATGGCAACTAGAGCCAAGCTTTAAGTCCTTACAATTTCCTCTGCTTCTAATTTCACTGGCAGCAAGTTGTGACCAGTTAATCAAATGTCTTTTGTGTTGCAGGTCTTAGTGTTTATTTTGATTAGTGTACCAGTTGCTATTTTTAGCTCTTTGGTCTTTGGGTTCAATGAATACCAGCACAGATCTTAAATCATAATAAACATGTGTTTTTAACCGTGCCATTTATTTTTACATCTCTGTATCCAAATAATCAGGATGTGGTTACCTATGAAGGTAGTAGATTGCTACTTCAAATTTCAATGCACACCTACATACAAAAATATACAATGTAGAGGGTTACAGCTTCAGAAACATCCAGTCAGACCCTTGTGTTTATGTCAAGCATTGGCTGTTGCTATCAGACTGAGAAACAGTGGTACTGCCTGATTTACTACTTCAACTTTTATCCTTTGATTCCAGTGAACTAAGTCTGCCTCACCCCTACAGAGTAATCATCAGCTTTCTTCCTAACTGCTGATCCCTCATGTACAACATTAAAAAAATAAGTATATATATATATAAAAAATAAGGTAACCAAATAACAGAAGCACGTGTAAAATGTTTTGAAGAAGCTAAGCAAGAAACAGAGTTTTGAGCTTGCTGCAAGTGTTATATTTTTACTTTTTAAAACTGAACTCCAAATGCTTTTGAGGTTTTACTCTTTTTCAGTGTGGGGAGAAAGTAAAAACCAGTTTTTTACCATGTGTTTGCTGCCTGATCTAATGAGAAATTTTCTACACAAAGGATAAAACAACCATTATGCATCATATAAATGTATTTATTCACCTTTTCTATTTCTCCTTTTGCCAAGTGGAGATTCAGCAAAGAATGGCACAATCAGACTCCAATTATACTCTGGGGCAGGACCTGGAGACGAAAGAATCAGGAAATTAATAGATGCTTTTGGCACTAGAGGCTCCAGCCTAGTTCTTATTAACATTAGCTAAAACATTCCCACCTGAGTCAGTTGGAGGCACATCAGGTTTCAAGAGCAGGATCCAAACAAGGGTTTAAACAATGTAGGCTAAACCCACGGCCCAAGATAATCCCTGGAGCAAGCAGCTTGACAATCCTGAGCCTCCCCAAAACTTGTCCCTCCTTGGTAGGCATCTGCAGTTCTGCAACTGTAGCACACGGTCAGAACTCCACCACTCTGAGCAACGTATTCGCATGCAAGCTTTTCCCAATGTGTGAACTGGGCAATATTATTTCAGGATTCCCCTGGAAGTTGTGGCTACCCTTAGGTCATGCTGGCAGACTGGTGAAATGCAGCCTGGCTTTCAAAATGCTGCTGGAGAGGTATGTGATTTCTGTCACAGCTTTAAGTACCTCTCCAGCATGTGGGGAGGTCAGGGTCAACCTACCAGCCGAAATCTGCTGACAAGTGAGCATCTAGTCCACCAGGTTTTAACCCAAGATTGCATTTATCACGGTTGCTGCTGCAAGGACTGCCCCACTGTGCAGAAAGGAATCAAAAGCTTTGCAGGGCTGTAAAAGAGCAGAAGAGGGAGCTGGTTCTGCATGGAAAGGTGAAGAACATTCAGCTGATGCTATCTGGTTGCTGGGATTTATGCAGTGACTGTTGGATAAAACATATTAACAGGCACAGGAAGAGAGCCTCCCTTTGTTTTTACTTCTTTAAGACCTTTGGAGCAAGATTCCTCAGGGAACATAGCTGTGCAGTCATTAACAGACTGTTCTCCTTTGCAGATGCTGCAGTTCCAGCTTGTGGTGGTGCATTTGGCCCTTGTGATTGCCCTGCTGTGGTGGCACTCTAGCTCAGTGCTCCTTGCAGAGGCAGCCCTGGAGGTAGGTGTATGTTTCTGGTGGTTGTCATGTAATTGCTCTTCCTTGAGTGTTTTTGGCCACAGAGTGTGGAAGACGCCAAGGTATCCAAACTATGCTGGAGGATATTGACTCTGCAAGGGCAGAGGAGGAGCTCTAGTGAAGAGAGACGCAAATTGTATGGCTCTGCGAGGACAGACAGAATGAAGTCCCATCCAAATTCTCACAATCTCTCCTGAAACACCATGGGATCTCCTGTGTGTTAAAACATTGTCCAGTGGATAGAGAACTTCCTGAAGAGGGGAAGGACATGATGGCAGGGGGGAAAGTAAACTCCTCTAACACTGAAGGGGAAGTTTAATTCTTCTTAAAGAAAAATAATAGCATGAGAAGGCTGCAGCTTTCAGAAGCCATAAGGAGATCCCTGAGAGGAGATCACCTGCACAAAAGTTACAAATTAAAGGAGACAGAATAGACCAGGAGGAGGAAGGAGCCGAGTCACTTGCCTGAGCTTGCAAAGGAAAGCAGCAGATGAAATGGGAGAGTTGTCTCATGTTTCATCCAAGATGACATGCAGGGGTTGCACCTGAAAATACTTCTACTGCATTCTCTATTTTTAGTTAACTTGACATATGCCAGATTTGGCAGGAAAGATATTTATGTAATGCCATAAAAAAAAATTCAAGTATCTAAAAGTTTAATCAAAGTAGCACTGTTTGGCTGTAGGGTCTTTATATAGGTTTAAAAGTTAGATGCATACTGAAGAATACTGGTGGATCCTTCCACCTCGCTCTCTGTCTTCACATAAGGATGTCCTGACTGTACAAAACCACTGCAGCAGCAGCTGCTGTTCTGGTGCCACAGAGACCTGATATCCTGTCTGTATCAGTGGTGGATTTTTGTGAAAAGAATATAAGAACAGAACATCTTTGAAGGCTTCTTGATCTAGAGACTTGCAATGAACCAGGGCATGTTTTAGCTGCTGATGGGCCAGAATTTGTCTTTGAAAGAATTTAAAATCTCAGTATCTATGACGTCCTTTGGCAATGCATTCCCCTTCATCTAGAGGCTGCGTTTAAAAAGTAACTCCTTATATTTATTTTAAATCCACCATCTGGTGACTTCACTGGGTGGACTGACAAGCTCTTTTTCTTGAGGAAAAAATTACCAGTCTTTATTCACCTCATTGCTCTTCATAACTTTATAAATCTGCATATATACATAACTGTATCTCTGCACCCCGCTCTCATCTCTGCTTATCTGTGAAATTTGGTTCAGTGGTTCACCATAGGAAAACTCTTTTCTACTTCTGATTACTATTTTAGCTATCTCTTTACTTCTTACAATTCTGTTATATCTTTTTAAGACAAACTAAGTGGGACTGCAAAGTACTGCAAAGAACAGAGCCTATTTTTGACCTTCTAGTTTCAAGTGTAATTCTAGATAGTTATTCCCACTAACCGGAAGGGAGAGTTGAGTCTTTTTTAAAGACATGATTTTGTTGCAAGCTTACATAAAAGTTTTATAAGCCTGAAAGAAAACAGCTAGGATTGCTCTGTGTACTTGGGGCTCATAAAAACTGGAGTCAGAGGACAATGTGAGATCCTTTACAAAAGAATCAACAGTGCTACATCATTTGTGTGATTGTTGTGGTCCTGTGCTCCTTCTCATATAAAGGTCACAGTTTTATACACTCCATCACTGATTATGCCACCCATCAAGTGGTGGGAAACATCCCCACCACAGCTACGGTGTGGACCACAGTAGACAGGCACATTGCATCATCCATGTGATGTCTTCTCTTTACATTTGCACTAAACCCACTGTGTATGAATAAGAAAGATAGTGGTGTGCTTCTAAAGATAGAATAAAACCTGTTCCAAGGCACAAGTTGTAATTTTTTTTATCTAATTCTGTGAAGATCAAGTGGAGCAAGAAGGCAAACATTTCATCTGAAGAGAGAATGATTTGAGTTTGCTTTTGCAGACTAGCTGCTGCACTATATTTTTCTGTTATATGCAAAGCAAATATTTAACTTTGGTTTGTTTAATTTCTCTCTTGATAGACCCCAGTATTCTCAGCTATTCTGATAACAAAGTAGAGTTTGGTTTTGAAATGGTGTTAAGCCTAATGTTGTAACTAAGGTTCAAACTTTTGTGTCCACTCAACATACTGTTCTTTCCTTTCCTCCACCCCATGTAGTGTTACTGCATAAATTCCTTAAATGTCAGTACCGAGCAAGTTTATTTTGGGATATGTTTTGCATAACCATTAATTAATTTGTCATATTTGGATGGAAAATTCTGTGTCAGTTTTCATTACTACTTATTAGCATTCATTTAAAAAACAAAAATCAGTTTCCTGAAAACTATCAGGATAGATGTTGGCGTTGGGCAATGGTGATTGTATTTTTTAGAAGTATTAAATTACTCAGCTCATGCTATAAGTGATACTAATCACAGTGCTGAGATAGGGATAGTGGGATGGCCTGCAAAAATAGGCTTTGTGAAGGAATAAATTTTGATATTTCTTGGAATAATGATGAAAGCAAGTCCAATTCCATAAAAAAATAAATTTGCAGACTTTGATGGCAAAATCCTTTCGGTGGAAAACAGCCACATTTCACAGAAAGTCCCAATTTCAGTGTCCTAGTGGTTATGTATTTACAGGACTGCTGACACTGGTTGAGATGGTTTTTCTGGAACCCAAGCAGCCAGAAAACTTTATTGCTTTCTTTTGCAGCCTTTGGAGCCTTCTGCTGCTCTGGGCAGGGGAACACCTCCCATTGCCAGTGAAGAGAAGTCAGCCACCAACCTGGCAGACAAACTGTTCCTTCTTGATGACTTGGTGTCTCTGGAGAATGAGGTGACTGAGACCAAGAAGAAAAGAAGCTTCTCAGGATTTGGCTCTCCAATTGACAGAATTTCTTCAACCTCTGTGGATGCTAAAAACAAACAGAGGTAAATTCTTAGATGCTCTTATCAGTGATAAAGGCTGTTGGTAGGGGCTCTGGATACTGATGGGTTGGCTTTAGCCACCAACAGGTTTGCTGATCAGTTGTGAGGTGCCTCTGATCAGGAACCATTCTGGCTGCACTGTCCATAATCCTTCAGCTGTGCTGCATATAACACATGAACTAGTTTATTTATCCCTACAGTACTGTGCAGCTACCAGAGAACATTCATAAATACATGATTTTTCAGCACATTGCTTTCCACTGATATGAACTAAACTTCAGTTTAAAACTACGTTTTTGATTTTGAGATTATTTAAAGCAAAAATATGCCTGAGGGGCAGGGCTAGGTGCTCCTGTGGCTGGGGTGAAAGAAGTTATGGTGGTGTGAATGTTTTAAATAGCAACACGAAGGACACATCATGAAAATGGGCACAGACAGTAGAATGAGCTTGATCAGCTTAGGGTAAGTAAGGGTTTAATCAATACATCAATACCTTCTTGGCATGTGTTTGAAGATAAGCATGTTTATAACAGGGCTAAGCAATGATGCTCGATACAGCTGGGGAGAGACAGTGACTTTGGGGCAAAGTTCAAGGGGCTCTTTGCTGTGTCTGAAAGAGCTTAGCTGTCTTGTTCTGTTCTTCTGGTAACTGTCTTCTTTTGGATGGAGTCCCTAATGCCAAAAAGTATTTAATAACATGCTTAAAGTTTAATCTGGAAATGGAAAGTATTCACGAGAGCCAGTCAATATTACAAGTATTTTTTTCAAGCAAAGTTTTGCAATATTTTCTTGTTGTTTTTCCATTTATCCACCCAGTCTGCCTCTAGGACTGTTTGACTGCAGCCAAAAGCGATAAAATACAAAATTTTTAAAACCTTGAGTAGAATTCTTCTGTTCTGTATGTCTCTTCAAAAGATCAAAATTACCAAAATCAGCTCACTCTTTATTTTTTAGCATGTTTTCCATTTTCAGGGGAAGAAATAGGAGGTTATTTTTGAAGCTGCTGTACTTTTTTGTAAAGGTACATGGTATTCCCAATTTGTCTCATGGTTTTTGGATGGAAATCTTCTTTCATTCTACGTGCAATACAAGGGGAAAAAAAAAAATCAAAACAAACACACACAAAAAAGAGAAATTGTGGTGAAAACCGTCCAAGTTTTCTAGCAGCTTGTCTCTGAATACTGAGCTCATGCACAAAATTCCACCTTTTCTAGCATCATCAGCACAGTTTGCAGTTTTGCATTGGGATTACCACCTTGGGAGAGCTGATTAGCTTTTAAGTTTGGAATTGAGTTATATATGAGAACCATCTGAGCTGTCTTGATCAGTGTATTGATGGTCTGGTACTGCCATCAGCATGGAACGCAGCTCAGGTGGGTGCTATGAAAGAGTTGTAAGGCTCTACCTTTTGATGGAAGCAGGCAGAGGCTGCTGCTCTTAGAGGAATAAAACAGAGGACTGACCACCCCATCGCTGCTGCTCACCCAGAAGAGAACAGCTCATTTCTATATGAGCTGAGACAGTTACCTGTAGAGACCAGGAAATGACTTGGTGAAAGCTGATAAATAGATTGAGCCTGCTGAATCGATAGAGTCGGTGTGTGTAGTGCCTGGCACACAAGAGAAACTTTTGGAAAAGAGCAGATCAAACGTAAATCCACCGAACAGATTGTTGTGGCACCTGCTGGTTCCACGAGAGCCCAGATCCTGGTCTTGCACATCAACATCGATTTAAGGCTTTAAAAGCATGGGAAAAGCATGCAGGAAGATGGAAATCTTCAGGAAAGGTAAAAAGATCCATAGGCAGAGGGAGATAAGGAGACTCCGGGAATCTTAGATAAGGCTGTTTTAAGGCGGAAACGTCACGTTGTTCCTAGCAAGTGATGAAAGAGAGCCAGCGTGGTTTGGAGGGTGGAGCGGAGGCTGTGCTGCTCTGACGCAGGGTGGCCGCAAGAGGGGAAGCTCCGCTGCGCTGGCTTTCTCGTAGGCATGGCTTCACAATTTCCCTATCTATTTAAGTACAGAGCATGACAGTGTCACAGCTAATGGTGCAGAAACACCACCCCCTCCTCACCCCCGCAATCCCATTCCAATGTGGGGAGCTAATTCCCCTTTTATCCAGGCAGGCTCAGTATGGCTCTGGCAGCCCAAGTCTCCCCCCCTGCCCCCCCATAGGTTTGTGCCTACATCTGGGGGGAGCAGTGTTACCCTTGAGGCAAGAGGCTGAGGATCAGCCCTTGGCTTCCCTTCCCTTTGCCTTCCCTATGGCTTAGTGTAACAATGCTGGATAAGTTGGTGCCTGAGGAAGGGACAGAGAGGGCCATACAATGGCTCCCCCTTCATTTGCAATGTTCTGTAGCTGCTCCAGAGTAACCTGTGTGGTGCTCCCTACATACGAGATACACCAGCAGTTCCCATTTTGTGACCCCATCTGCAATGCAGCTAAAACAGAGGCAGTGGGGCTGCAGATGCTGGAATGGTGGGTCTGGACTTTGGCCCATGCCTAAGAGGTATGGGGAAAGGAGCCTGCTTGGATAAGACCATGGACTACACAATTCTGGCTGGAGTGTGCAGAGCTCTGAAGCCCCAGTGTGAGGGAGCATGGCAGTGCTGACACAGAGTTAGACTTGAGAGCACCAGAGCATGCTCTCCTGCTAGTTACTTTGCAGCTGACAACTTACAGAACAAGTTCTTAACAAGGACTGATAAAGAATTAATCTTCCAGGGCTTCTCTTGAACCTGCATTTCACTGGCAGTATTTCTAAAGGAAAAGTTGAGGTTATTCTCAGCTGCAGGAAATCTTGCCATTTTCACAATTAATTAAAATAAAACTTCTGCTGGTAGAAAAAACTGTTCCAAAAATGCTAAATTAAGATGGGAAAACTTATTGTATATGAAAAGAACCGTGAAAAATATTTCTGCATAGAAATTCTTTCACACTTTCCTCATGCCCTCATTCATCAAATTGTCAGGAAACTTACCACATGGAAGAAAAAAACCCAACAAAACCTTCCCATTTTCAACCTCATCAAAAGATTGCTAGTATACAATTTTGATGAACAGTCCATAGCCAGAGACCCCATAAGAAAATCCTGCTAGGACTTTTTTAACTTGTCCCCTCTATTACTGTACAATACTTTCTATCTCCTTGCTTATCTTAGTCCCAGCTGACCCTGGAGACTTCGAAGATCCAGTCTCATGGGTCACCTGCAGTATATGGTACTGTGTATGAAACAATTCCCCTTTATAAAAGCAGTGTATTGCCTTTCATTTATGAATAGCTGTTCACCTGTGAAGTTATTTGTTTTCTGCCAAATAAAACCAGGGATAGTGGATCAAGCTCAGACAGCGTGTAAGAGCTGCAATTTCTGCCTAGTGTTTTGTAAGACAAGTGGAGCATCTTATTTTTAAACACTCACATCTCTGGCTGCTTCTGCGTCACAGTTCTGTCTGGACAATAAGGTGTTAGTGGGATGAATAGAGGAATCAAACATGTAGTAACATTTTGATTATTCATAGGGTGTCTTTTCCCATTTCTTTCCCCTCCTTTTTTGCTCTTTTTCCCCATGCAGGAAAGTGCTTGAGCTGCCCAAGAGACGATTTGGAGTTCCTCTTGACCGGATTGGAGTGAGCCGCCTCAGCAACACCAAGGGTTAGCAGTTCCTGCAAGTAAGCCAAAGTATTCCAGGTGTGGGCAGGCTCAGAGAACCCACCTCTTCTCAGTTACTTGGAGGTACTCGAGTCATACCAGTAGGCTCAGAAAGAGCGGCTTAGGAAATGATGGCTTCTTATAACATGGAATGCCCTAATTTACCACTGAATACCTCTCTACAAGAAAACAAGTATTCCTAACATTTTCATCTCTTCTAGACCACCTCATAGTCTGTTTTTCCAAGCTTTGCGTTTCTGGCATTGGAAAATGTAATTTTTACTGCTTTTTTTGCCTACAGGTACTTCTATTCTTAATGACTGATGCTGTATTGGAAACGTTACAGAGATACGGAAGATGCATCACAGCATGTCTTGTCATTGACTAATGATACAACACTCAAGGAATTGACCTCCGGCAAAATCTGTTTCACATTGCTTTTACAAATGTTGTATTTACAGTAAAAACAAATTCAGTTCATCAGGTCAGAATGCTCTCACAGCTGTGCACAACATCACTGATAGGAGGGAACAGAGAATGTGTATATATTTTATTGCATGGCATTTATCTGTTAAACTCGCAGAAGTTTATTATCCTAGCTAGGACTGATAGATTTTTTGGGCTGAAAATAAAATTTCCAGAGATGCCAACAGCAGTCCTTGAAAAGCAGACAGTTTGCTTTGCACATTTCTTTCAAGGGGGGAGTTGTTTGGTAGATGAAGGGAGGATTTAACAGTTACGGGACAACACTAGAATTTATTTGAACTGCTGTTAGAGAGAATGATGTCTTTTGCCTTTACTAGGAGTCAGTCTGAGTAAGAACTGTGATGATGCCTTAGTATTTGTCCTGATGTTTTGAGTAGCCTTTCTCTTATCTCTGCACCATATTTACACATGTTTTCATCGTATAGCATGTCCTGAAATGTGGCGAGACTTTTAGTTTCCTCCTCTAAGCTGATGAATACATTTCACCCCTCCCTATGCATAACATAGGATAGCGTCCAAATATGAAGTCATCTACTTCCTAGCCCATCTGCATCATATGCCTTATTTTAGCCTCTTGATGTGTGCACAGGGCATAATCAGACATCCAACTCTAAAAGTTCAAGTATTTCTCTCTCTGGTAAAATGTAAATATATCCTCTCCATTGCAGAGTAATACAGTTTATCTGAAATCCTGTTTCATGCTTTTCACTCCTTTCCAGATTATAAAATATAGCTGAGAAGAGCTGTTTGCTGATATATCAATGCCCAGATTCCTAGCTGATGTTTTCTAAACATCACATTCTCCTTCTTGGACTTTGGTCCATGTCAGCTAAATTCCTCAGATTGCTATTCTTGGGTATAAACCATCTTTAGCATTGCAAAAGAAGATCCATTGAGAAAGGGATTTTGCAGGATTAAGAAAAAAAGTTAGTCTTGCCAAACACCCTGTGTTAGGCAGAGAATTAAGAGTTAATTTCCTAAACCTTTTATGAAGCACAAAGCACCTGGCCATCAGCCTGGTGCCTGGCCAACCAGTAACCCCAGGCACTCAGTCCATCATAGAAACAAGTCTCCAAATGCAGTCCCAGGCAAGCCCAGAGCCTGTCCTCTGCAGTGCACTGCCACCACCCATCCTGAGCCTGCCCTGGGGTTTAGGGAACATTTATCTTCTTGCACTGAGCTCATCCAGACAGTCTGCAGATTATCTGCTTGCAAGGCAGCCATATGTAGGGGCAGGGGCAGATTATGGAAGTGATGACCTGACCACCCAAACAGCTGTCAGTCAAAAGCAGCATGGACAGAGTCATTGCATGACATATTTTGGGAGACTGAGAACAGTGCTAACACAGCAGCTTTTCAAAGACACTAGTGGGTCATAAAATTATTTAACAGTTGGCAGGTATTAGCCTGGGCTTTCAAAAAAGGGGGAGTTCTAAACCCTGAAAGTTGTGTGCAGAAATGCCCTTCATCTGAAGGGTAATGTGGAAGCAAAGCAGGACAGAGGTGTCTGCGGTGGTGTTGGTGGAACTGGGAGCTGGAAGCTTCAGTGCTGCTCCCACCTCACTCTGTGGATTACCTGGGAGAAAGGAACAGTCCTTCCATTCCTCTGCCCCATCTACCACAGAGTACCTTGAGACCTCCTGTAGCTCAAAAAGCATCTTTGAAATCCATAAATTAGCAAGCACTGTTTAAAATATGATGATGTCTGAAAGGCTGAGCACCGCAATTATTTTTTGTAGACATTATTGGCCATTGTGCATAGCATGGAGATCAACAAATGTGAAATGAGGATATACTGCAGCATCCATTGCACGCTAGATTTGTCCTGTGCTGCTGGATTTGCAAATCCATTCAGATGCCTGTGAGGATTTTCTTCTAATAAATCAACATGGTTGGCTAGAATATTCCAGGGAAATCCCTTTAATTACTGCCTGTGGGTCATTAACTTTAGCAAGAGTGACTGCCCAAGCATGGGTAAGGAATGAGCAGACACTATGTGAAGGTGACACCTGAGGAAGAGAAGGGTTTCTGTTCTGTGTGTTTAGGGGAAAGGACATGACCCCCACAGTGACATGTAGAGGGGGAACATCACCACCTCTGCTTCTAATTAGTCAATTAATTGCATTCAACACATGCTCATCACTGCAGCAGAAGCAGCTAATACAGCAGTACGGAATGCCTGTGAGGAAACAGTTGGGTAGTTTGGGTGCCATGAGCAGTTAAATAACTGCATTGATGGGATGTACAACAAAATCACTGCTACACAGCAGGATGCATTGCACTCCAGGGAATTCCTGTGTCTCGGATGAGAGCGAGCTGTTAAATACCCACAGACACTGTATTCCTTTTCCTGGCTTGCTGGTGAGTTGTCACACTGGGTCAGGAAGGCTACAGCAAGCAGGTGACAGATGGAGCCCACTGTGCTGGCCTTTCATTGCACTAGGATTTCCTGCAAGCTGAAATCATCTGAGCTCAATACTACCTTTGGGCATTCAGTGCAGCTCTTGGAACACACTTCCCTTTCAGCTGGAGCACCAAACTCTCAAAGAAAGAGAGACCCTTCTCTTGTCCATAGGGTATAATTTTTTTCCTGGATTTGGTGCTGATGTAAGGGTATGTGAAACTGTGCTCCCACGTTCCTTTTTGCTTGCACAAAAGCAACAGAAAATGGGAAATACGTTCTGAGTCACTACCAAGGAAATAACAAATAATGGTAAGAGGAAACTGTACTTTGCATGTCATTAGACTTCACTGATATAATGAAGCTGGTTTTATTCCATAGATGCTGGCTTTGGCCTGTAATAGGATGAACAGATCTCCTGTTAGTGAAGTACATGCAAGGTACTGCTGTGGTAAGCGTGTTCTTCTTGCCAGAGCCCAAGGCAATGAGTGTAGGATGGTAATTACAGCTTTGGAAGAAGTAATGTTTTGAAGACTATGTAGTATGCAAGCTACATGGCTCAAAAGAGCTGGAGAGAAAGTTCAATGCTAGTCAAAATCATTCCACATATTCACAGTGGCTATCAGATCCTGCTCTCATTTATAGTGTTGCAAACCTCAAAGTTAAAATCGGGATTTATTCTGAATTTACACCTTCAGGAACGAGGTCCTTTGTTTTTGCAAATAAATGTGGATAATGTGACTTAAGATTTATATATGTAAGAATCACTGATGGATTGTGGTCTCTTCCTTTTGCTAGTACCTGCATTGACCAACCAGATGAGCCAAAAATCTCTGCTGAAAACATCTGTTTGGGGTGAGTAGGTAGAAACCAGTGGTTCTGGTCTGGTCCTATGAGGACAACATCCCACACATATCTGTGAGGAAGACCCAACTCTCAGTCCTGATCCAGCTCAAAAGGAAGGGTCTGTCTCTCAGGCACATTAAAACTCTAGGTGTTTAATGGGAACCTTATTTCCATTGTAAACCTCACATGAACCATTAAGGTAACAAAAGCCTACATCAAGGGAAATGTGCTACCCCTTGGGCCTCTGCAGGGGCTGAGAAAGCAAAAACCACATGCTTCTGTGCAGCAGAAAATCTTTATTGGAATGATATCCAAAGGATCCAGATTTCTGTGCTTGCCCTCCCCTGTGCACACTGATAGGACACAGCGAGGAGCGGCTCTGGCTCAGCAAGCTGAAGCAGGCAGCCTGAGCCCTGAGCCCTTCACATCACACCCATCCTGCCTTCCTGTCCCAACAGCGGCCATTAGGTCACCAGACCTTTTGTAGGAGGCAACAGGAAACCCAGACGCCACTGTGAGCAACATCTGCAGGCGTGGGCAGAGGCCCAAGCCCAGGGAAGCTGTTAGTGTTTGGTGCCTCAGGGGACCTGGTGAGAAGGGAGAGAGTGTACAGTGGCAACAGCCTGAATGGCACACACAGGACAGCACAGAAGGTTTGGAAGCATCTTCCGAGTAGAAGACCATGGTGGGTTAAACCTGGAAGGAAGGAACAGCAGAGAGTGGCAGTGGGCTACCAGCTCCTGTCACAGTCCCTGTTAGACTTGGCTGTGGTGTGGTCATGGAGGATGGCATCCAAATTAGCAGCACGATGAGAGAACAGAACAAACTCTTAACATATTAATACCCAGCAAGGCAGTTTGGGGAAGGGCTCATCTTCAGCCTCCAGTCCTGACGAGCCTTCATATGCAGTATTTCCAAAAGCAGGCTGGAAAGGGATGCAAGAGAAGGATGTTAGCACCCGAGGGACTTTTTAGCTTCCCGCTCTGGAATAGAGTTTCAAAAGACCCATGTCTTGAGAGAGTTGAGGTGTGAAGGCAGCACATCTGTGTTTTCTGGGCACGTCTCAATTTTCAGCTTTGACTTCATATAACAGTTTTAGGTGTTTCCTTTAGCTGCTCATAGTGCAAACATGGGATCTAGAAGTTTTTTCCATATTGCTGGATTTAAAAGGGTTCCTTTTGTTCTACTTCAACAATGTCAGGAACCAGCTTTTTATTTCTTGTCTACTGGCCAGCAGTTTTTCTGCCTCAGAGGTGTGTGTGGGGGGGTTTTCACCTGTGGCTAACTGGAGCAGGGTACTGACTTGAAGAGACTGGATCTGTTCCTTACTAATTTTTTTTTTTAAACCTAGTCACTATCACTCTGCTACTAACCATCCTGCACACAACACTGATCTCTGTGGCTCTTCTAAGTAGACTAGATTATGGAAGGATGCATATTTTGGTGTTGGAAAAAATAGCCGTATCACCAGCATGAATCCATGAATCCCATGTGGGTCTCCTATTATCATGTATGAAAAGAGATTTCTACTTGATTTTTGAAAGCATGATCTTGGAAGGAAGCTTCTACTGAATCAGCAGTGCTCATGCTGAGACACGAGCTCCTCCCAGACTGGAAGGACTTTAGATGAAGACAAAGATTCTCTGTTTTAATTTCTGTCAGAATCTGATTTAAACCTGGCAAGGGGAAGTAGTTTTATCTATGTTTAAAACTTCCAGGACTGGTGGGGGGCATGAATTACATTAGCCAAATTAATGACAGCCTCCAGGGTTGCTTATAAATTGCATATTGCCTAAGGATCACCTAAGCATTTATGCAAGCCTTGCACAAAGGAATTTTCTCTTGGCTGTCTGGCAGGTTGTCAGCTTCCACATGCACAAAGCATGTGGGCTAAGGGCAGAACTAGCTCTTTTGTTTCTAGGCCGGATCTGTCATCAGTGACTTCTGGTTCACAGCTGCTGCTGCTGCTTTGTGGAGGAATCCACAGAAAGTCACTGTGACCAGAATTGTCCCTGTGCTTGTCGGGGGCAGCCTCGCAGGAGCACTGGTACAACAGGCTGCTGAGCCACTGGTTACAGACTGGACAGAGCTTGGAGACCAACTGGGAGACCTGCAGATCTCAGTACCCTGCATTCTTGGTTGATTTTCATATCCTTTTTAGCTGCTTTTCAGCAGCACAAACAAGTGCTCCTTTTTTCTCTGTAGGGAGGCATTGACCTTGGCAGAGGGGAATGCATGCAGTCCACATGTCTCATTATGCCTTCAGCACTAGCTTTGTGCCCAGAGCAAAGCGACGGGTGCACTGTGGGGACATGTTCACACAGAACTCACCCCCTCCAGGGCAGGCACTCATTGCTCATATAACCCCATGTTCCTCTGTGAAAAGTGGGATGTGACACTGACTGCCTCCATGAGGTCCTGGTGTGCAGACCCAGTTGTATCTGCCTAGACAGCAGACAGGGTTGGGTACACAGTCCTCACCAGCTGCTAAACCAGCCAGCCACGAACAAGAGAGGGCCAGGACTGCTGGATAAGCTGCCAACCAGCTGTTTTTCAGCATGTCTGGGGCTTATTTACTGTCACTGTCTTTGCTGTAGAAAGGAAGCCCTAGAGATGAGAGAGGACAGGATGGCTGCAAGGCTCTAACGCAAAACCTACCGCGTTTTTTGGGCTGGGATGCTGAGAGACTTTCCAAGGCGTAGGCCACCTCTGACCCTTCCTCAGTTGAGAGCTGATCCTTCAACTTCTCCAGCTGTTTAAACAGAAACACAGCAGTAAACAAAGGCCTCATTATGAGGAGCTCCACAGAGTGCTGGCAAGTGCAGGGCAAAGGAGATGTAGACTGGCTGTAACCCCTGGGGAGAGGAGGCTGTGTAGGATATTGGACTAAGAGTAAAGACAGAGCTGAGGCAGGTCTCCAGGCATCCACCCACTGCAGCAGAGAGCATCGCTCTTCCAGTGCTCTGGGTTGTTCCTCCCCCCTCTCCCTCACAGTTCTTGCGAACTTCCCCTGGTTATGATGTGGGTAGTCTACCATATTTGTCCTTCATCTGTGGCTACTATTTTCCAGCAGACTGTGAACATCTACAGCCATCATCCTGACTTCTGCTCTGGCAGAGTTGCCTGCAGGAAGTCAGTTTAATATCCCTCAGCACTGGAGCGAGGGGCTAGCATTGGAGTTGGCAGCTTCCCCTCGGGCATGATGCACCATGATTTTTCAATCTGAAGTGAAAAGTGCCATGTGGAACTTAGCACGACCTCCAGGATCCATGCAAACAGCTGGCCTGGGAAGGGGAGAAATAGCACTTCCACTGCTCATGGGGTTTGGGGAGTGGCAGCCATGTCAAAGTTGCTGCAGATCTTTCCGTATTCCTGGGCACTCTGTGTAGGATGGGGATGCTCTGTGTGTGTGTGTGTACTTTGATCAACCCCAGAGTTCTGACCTTGGGTAGGGCCACCTTTACTAGCAAAGAGTCTAGAAAAAAATTCTGGTTTAGATGGGCAGTGGCTATCCCTCCAATGTCAGCCTGTTATCTACTGCAGCCAGCTGATACAATGCCTAGGAAGGAAGCATGACCTCCTCTTCCCACTGATTTTCTTCCGTGGAGGTTTCCATTGGTGCTTAATTTTTTCCTGGCTTGGCCTTCACTGGCCTTTCACTGGTGACAGAGGCAGGAGCTGCCTCAGCTCTTATTGCACTCATCTACAGGCTTGCTCTCTTTCTACCTTGTGCAGCTGTTTAGCCCGGGTTCTGCTTTTATAGCCCAGATCTGCCTTTTCTCTTTGTGCAATACATGCTTACATTATATCATCAGGATGCAGGGTAGCAGGATGCAAAAACGGAAGAACACGGCATAAAGACAGTTTAAACAATCATTTAACTATTCATACATGTATGCATCTATGTGTCTGTGCATTTGCTTTTCTCACCTGTTCAAGCTCTTCAAATTTCTTTGCCAACTCCCAGTCTGCAAGAGGGGAGAGAGTAATATCAGTATCTGCATTGCTTCTTGAAGCTCAAATTAAAAGCCATTTCCTCATTTGTTCTCTCCAGGGGTTGACATGAAAAGACCTAGTTATCATTTAATTCCTACTAGTGATCTCCAATTGAATGACAGCAGAAACTGACAGAAAAGTAGGTCTTCTCTGCTGAATCCTATTGGACTTTATCCTAATTCTCCATTATGAGGGAGGCTTCTTTGCTGTTCACCAGGCCATAGGGGAATTGGCCCAATGAGGTCACTTACTGTGTGACACCAACTCAGGTGAACCTCTTTGCTGCTTTTTAATTTTATCCTGCTAACATCAGATCTCTAATGCAGGCTTTTCTGCCACTGGCCTTTATATGAAATTTCATTGCTTCCTTTAGGACTTGTTTATGCTCACATCACCCATACGGGTAGAAGTCAGAACACACAAAGTTAGCCTAACAGAACTTACTGCTTTATAAGTCAGCAAAGATCTGGGCTAGCAGCGTGGAGCAACAGGAAAAGTCACATAGCAGTGAGCGCACAGATTCCACACCTCTAATTGTTGGGGGAGTGCAAGGACCTGGGGGCCAGCTTCATAGATCAGACTTAGAGATCTCAAGGCTAATCAGTAGTGTACTACTGTCAAAAAACTATGCAGGTGGATGAATGAACTGCCCTGAGACATCCTGTTCAGAAGGAGGAGAGAATTAGGTGCCTGGAAACAGGATTTAAAACCTCCAGCTGAATTGGGAATGGCCTGGACTAACAATAGGGAAAGCTGCAGGGATAGGGGATTTCAGTCTCGCTACTCTTGAGGACTGAGGTACCTCATTCCAGACTCAAACTGATGTCAAAACCACTTAATTTTATAATAAGATACACAAGCTCAGTTAAAGCTGAGTGACTGGCTGCAGTCATCCTCCTGGGAGGGGAATACAAAGTGATCAGCTGATTTTAAGTGCTAGTTTGGGTAAAATACACTAAAAGAAGCAGAAGAGCCAGGAAAGAGCTGAAGAATATGTCTGCTGGGCCCCACAAGCAAGCCAAAAAACAGCCCTGGAGCTGCCTCTTTTGTCTGCTCCTAATGTGGCACCAGGCATTGGTCTGGATTGTCAAGGGGATTTAGGATATAATTCCCTTTGATTTCTGATTTTAGATAAGACTTCAACTCACAGACACATTGCCAGACTTGTTTTTTGTGGTTTGTTTGTTTTTGTTTTGTTTTTTTTTTTTAATGTTTGAAACTGAGCAGGAGGGTTCCAAGAAAGAGCTGACTGCTTTCTTGGTTTCTCCTTCAAGAAGGAAACCATTCTGTTGAAAAATCTGGAATATTTTCTGACAGATACTTAACTGCCAGTAAAAGCAGCAGCTCCTAAGCAAATCCATTACATCAGAACTCAGTTTGAGAGATGTGATGGGGATGGGAATGAGAGTCAGGAGATGTGGGCTCTGTTCCTGGCACTGTCAGCAATGACCTCAGTCAGATTCCTCCTAACTATGTCTCTACATATCCATAAGGTAGAAAGACAGATCCTGGCATATCTATAAGTCAAAAGTGCCACTTTAGAGATGTTGTTGTTGTTATTATTATTATAGACATTTTTACCTTTTTCAGTTTCAAGTGACTATTTTGGCTTGACTTTCTGCAAACTGTAACTTTGGCCAATGACTGCTATGAATAGAAAATGAACAGAGGTCGAAATTTGGAACAGATTATCTCAGGCAGGGAGAAGGAAGTTAATTTATGGATGAAGTCTTGAGAAACTGCCTGCTGTAAATCCTCTGTCTGTGCTCTGCTCAGAGATTCATTATATTCAATTGTCTGGCATAAAATGCAGCCTTTCCTCCAGGAGTAATAAGTGCAATAATCCATAAACCTATCATAAAAATGTTATTTCTTGAATGCATCCTCTTTGCAAGAAGATGCCTTTGTTAGTATAAGGACTTGATTTATTTGTGTTTATTTATTTGTCCCAGGCTTGTTTAACCAGTGCCTTGCTGCATCTGGGGAAGAGCACTGAGTGAATTTGATGAATGGATTTTCATAACAAAATTTTTGATGGGCCCTGCTCTCAGCTGTTTTCACAAGGAAGGGAAGCTTCCTGCTCTGACACCACCATGTACAGCTCCAACCCTCCCCTGCGTGCAGTGGCCTTGGGAATAGCTGACCCCTGTAATCTGTTTGGTGCCCAATGTCAGGGAAAGCCCATTTCTCTTCAGCAGGTTTGAGTTTAGCCACATGGTGGCTTTAAATTTGGTGTCTGTTCACAGAGCACAAACAGGAAAATTTCCCCATGGCCTGTTTTCGGTGTCTCCACTGTGTGGGAAAAACTCGTTGTCTCAACCTCTTCCAGCAATAGCAGGGGCTTAGGCCCGGGCAGGAGCTCCCACTGCCCTTGTCCCAGCCTACACCTGACCCCAAGGGAGCTCACCTACACAATCTGTCCAAAATTTTGGTGCCACCCCACTGCCCTACACGCTCACAAGATGCTGCTGGTTTCAGCAAAATACTGAGCTGTCTCTCAAAAGCCCATGGGGGTGTGTGCGGTGTGGGTGGAGAGGTGACTCCCAAAGCTGGCCTGTAGCCCAGGCATTGAACACAATGTCTCAGGGATATCAGAGGTATAGGAACTCAGCAGAATCTCTTCTCGTTACTAGTTACGTACACACACATGCTCCCTTGCCAGAACAATGTTCAGTGTCTGAGGATCTAGGGTACGTGTTTTCTGGCATTGCAAAAGCAGGTCCAGGAGCCTCAGGATGGAGAACATCTGACATTAATCACATGTAGGCACCATACCAGGTGCTTCTGCTTTCTGAGCAGCTGGTATTTCTGAGGAACCTGAGAATCAGGTTCCTTGCATTCATGCACACACAGATTCAAAAAGTGGATATCTCCCATCCCCTTTGCTTACCAATATTTTCTGGCCTCCGCCATGCGAATTTCTTATTAAGAAGCAGATTCAGCAGTGTGTCCTCGTGATTTGTGTCTTCTCTCTCTGGAAGCACTCGGTTCTCTGAAGCCCATAAAACACATCTTTCTCAATCTCATAAAATTAAGAATCAATTAATCAATTTATTCAATTAATCTCTTAATCACATTAAGAGGGCTAAGAAGTGGAAGGAAAATGTCTCCTGTCAGCACTCATGAGGGTGGAAGGAGCTGGGGGGAAAAGAAAGGTGTGTGAGCACAGAATGAAATGTCCAGGCAGTGAGGGCTGCGCAGTGAAAGGGTGTGGGATGGGGAGCCCTCCCTTCCAGCCCCGGGCTGCTGGCCAGCTTCTGTGCAGCTTCATCAGCATGGCTGGCTGCAGAGAGCTGGAGACGTCGTCTTCATTCAGACAGTCCCAACCTCTTCTGCAAGGCTGGTGTAGTGGATGCCTCTGCAAAGGCAGACAAGCAACCCACGAGATCCTCTCTTCTCAAAACTGCAAGTGTTCCCCCTGTTCACACCATGCACCTTCCCAGGTTTGATAGAGGTGGGAACTCACCCCTCATGAGGACTGCTGTGTGGGTATAAGAGCTGCAAAGCCCTGAAGCCCCACAGCCCATTCTTGTGCTCACTCAGCCTGAGGGCTGCTCTATCTGACTGCCAACAGTACTGCAGGATTCTTCCTGAACCAAGCATGGAGGAGCTTAAAGCAAGACCATGCAGAATTTTTCTGTTTTCCAGGAAAAACTTCCCCAAGCTGCTGTTCTAAAGAAATCTATACCTCTCTAGGAGGCCCCTTTAGGGAGCTCTCTCAGAGGTTTTACTTTGTTGGTTGTGGCTATGCCCTCAAATGAATGGTTGTGAAGGTCAAGGGTTTGGCAGAAACCAACAGACACAGGGGATGGCACTAATCAGTTCCCTGAAGAGACCCTCCCAGCTCTGCTCAACAGATTTCCAGAGTCATCTGAGACTAGAATGTTTTAATAATGACAGAATAAGAGCCAGACTTTATAGGTAGAGTGGCCATTCCACAAAACCTTTGGTCTGAACATCCTTGCTCCATACCCAGACCCTACAAAGCCCTAGAAGATGCCTACAGAATCCATGGAAAATACTAAGAAATTATATGGAAAGGCTTATTTTCTCTTCTTCCAGGATCTTTAAGACTGACTTCATCTCATTGGCTTCAGGGAGGTAAGAAAGGAGAAAACAGTCTCAAATAGCCACCAGCCCTACAGAGCTCTGAGGGGATGAATGCAATTATTTTTGATACATGTAAGGCAAAACACTACACCAGGTGAGCCTGAAGGATGCTCAAGAGTATGTGGGAATCAGCTCTGTTAGCTAAAGTCACATAAATCTGCAGAAGCAGAGGGATGCCGGACAAAGGGATGCTCCAAGTATTTGGCCATACTCAAGCCTGACTCACGCTGCAGCTGAAGCCTCTGGTCCTGACTGTGATCTCTAGAAATAAATCCAAGGGGGTGAGCAAAGCTACATGCTGTGTAAAACTTGCAGTTAGCATGGAGCGCTATAAACCTCATTCCTAAGTATGAAAGATAGTTATTATTTTAAAATACCTACTTTTACTTGTTCAGGGGATTTTCTACAGGAAAAAAACCCACCCTATAAACACTCTAGTAAAAGCTAAACACAAGCAGTGTTTAGATAGCTTGGCCTTGGGAATATTTTGGTTGTCATTACAAAAATAAATAGGTGATATAAGATGAAAAAACATTTGAAAAGCAACATTATTTTCAAGGCTATATTTAGCTGCTCATTCTTTTTTCCACTGCCAAGTCTCTTTAAGAAAGAACATTAATGATTGACGTTTCCCTGCAGTATAAGTTCAAGCTAAGACTAATTTAAATTATGTGAAAAGAACATAAAAAAAGAAGTTCTGTGAAGAAAAAAAAGTTCAGCTGCACCCTACTACTGACATTTATGAGCTGTCAAATCTCATATGGTACAATACTGGAATTTCTACTCTCTGATATTTTAATGTTTTTATTTGGAGATTTTCTTATGGGAGAGAAAGAGCTACCCTTACCAGATTTCACCAGATCTGATATTTTCACTCATTAGCAGAATGTGTCATGCAACCAGCTGCAGATTAGAAGAACAGCTTTAGCTCATGCTGATATGAACAAGTCTCTCGGTAGCACCCATGTTAATTGATTGTTTAGTATAGCCTGAGGTTCATTTTGTTTCCTTTCCCAGATAAGCGAGTGTTGCATTGGCCATGGCAAGCAGCAAAGCAAAAGCATAACCACCTACCTGTGTCATGTAGTCTGTATTCCAGCTTACCTTGTAGTAAAAAAGGTTCTCCATGTGTGGATGGGACACACGCAGTCATGGTCAGGATGGTTAGCACTCCAAGACACAGCTGGACAGACCACATCTTCTCCACGTTCCCACCGCCCAGAAGCATTCTTCCTTCAGGCACAGTGGAGGACTTCAGTGCAACCCAGCGCCAGATGAGCTCACTTTTAAGAGGCAGTGGATGTGCCGTGATTGCAAATGGCCTTTGGAGGAGGGGAGAAAAATATCTCTTGAGATATAATTCAACCTGTCAATATGATTCACTCCTTTGGGAGTGGACAGAACAACCCAGTAACATATGTCAGATGGAACCTGTTCAATATATCTCATATCAGACTGATCTAATGAATTCTGATGTTCCCACAGGCGTGCACTGTTCACGCACGTTGATATACATTCCATACATACGTACATTAAAAATATTTTTTCAGGGCTGCTGCTTTAATGGAGTTCAGACATGAGGACTCCCACATTAGCAAGGAAGATTTGTCTAATGCATAAGTTGCCGTATTTTCCCAGTTTGGACAGAATCAGGCTAATGGGGTTTTGTAATTTATCATCTCACTTCCTAGCTCCTATATTAATTAATGTAAGATATAATGAGTGCTGAAGTGGTGGGAAACAGAGGGGTAGAGCTCTTTTCATTTAACTGATTGGAGAATGTCGAGTGTGTCTTGCTCACTGTGACTTATGGCTTTGTCAACAGGAAAAGCATCACACCCTATTTTGGGATGATTTTGAGTGGGGGAGTGCAGATTTGGCAGTGATATGGAATACGTCAAGGATGGGCAAGTGTCTTCAGTTTTTTCTTGGGGGAAAAAAAGAAGTAGAAGGTCAGATCCTGGTTCTGGCTACACAGCCTTATAATTTTAGAACAAAGTATAGAGGCACATTGTACATATTCCATGTCTTCTCAGGTCATGACTACATTTCAGTTTGACTTCCATTTGTTGCTTATCCATCACTATTGATCAGGGATCTCCTACTACTTTTCTATAACCACCTTGCCAAGAAAAAAGTTGTAATAGTAACAGCACTAAATTTTGTTCTTCACTTCTGCTTTTCATGCAGAACTGAATCATCTGTACTTGCCGTGGTTTCACCCCAGCCAGCAGCTAAGCACAACACAGCTGCCGGTTCACTCCCCCCGTGGTGGGATGGGAGAGAGGATCAGGCCAAGCTCTGACTTGTACATACACTCCTAGTGACTCACTGTGTGTGCTTTTTTGACACCACGTCATGCCAGATTACCCAACATAGCTTCATCTGATGGTACCTGCACTTCATCTTAGTATCATTTCCATGTTTGGGCTTTTGGCTTCTGGTCCCCTGCTCTTCCTACAATTTGCTCTGTGCCTTGGATAGGTATAGAATGACTAGCCTTTTAATAACCCTTGTAATATTTTTTTATTTGATATCTCATTAATAAAAATATAGGGGGAGAGGCTTAGATTTTTTGCAAGACATGTTTATAAAAATGAATGTGATGCTTTTATTAATGAATACTTTTCTACTGAGAAAATATTCCAAAATTTTCCCTGCAGATATAATATGTAGAAATAAACCAAACTTGTATTTTTCCTCAGACTTCTGTGAGACACTGATCAGCTAGCTGAAGTATTTCCCTTCTTCACAAAGTTCTGTTTGGACACAAAGACACCTATGTCCCACTGAGAACACTTTTCCAGCCACCTCTGTCTCCCTAAGCTGCCTGTTTCAAACTGGTCAGAGCTGAGTAGCCCCCCACGAAGCAGAGGCCATAACGTGATGAGCACCACCTTGCACAGGAGTCCAGTGTGGACAGTAGTAGCTGTGACTCAAAACTTAAACTCTTAAGGTAAGGTCAGGTCCATTTGAACTTGGTGATAAATGGCTTTCCGGGTCTCTATCAGCTTGTCTTGAGATCTGCTGTGAAATTGACTTTGCCTTGATGCAGACGGTGGGTTTTTCCAGTTTATGAAGAATCCACAGATCTCTGACTGTTTTTTCCTACCCTTGGCTATAAGATCTCATGGGCTATTGGCAGGCTCTTTCAGGAAGATGAGTTATTCCTGGGATTTCCTCTGTCACTGCAGAGAAACCTCAGTTCTGGATCATTGCAATGTTCAGCCCCCAAAGCAACTCATGTATAGAGTGTGCCAGACCTTTCAAATGGGGGCTCTGGTGAAGGTGAGGAACTGCCATGCTACATTTACATATGAGAAGGAAGATTACTGGATGCTGTGAGGAGTGGATGCTTTCATCTGATGGGTTGGTGCATAGATGTCTGGCAGCTGCTGCCAGGCACTGGTGCAATTTTTGCATTTTTTGTAGTTGTGAGATGGTTGATTTGCAGTGTTGGGCTTCTCTAAGATTTTTACCTGGAAAATTCCGCTGTCCATTTGTCCAGGTGCTGGAATACTATTACATTTTGTTCTTGTGTATGTTATTCTTCACAGGAAAACAACATAGTCTCCATATTCTTTCTATTCCTTCACCCAGTGGTAATGTCTTCTACATGCTCCACTGTGTGGGGGGCCCCAGCTGGTCTGGGGTCTCTAGAAACAGTAGGAACTAAAGATGGAACCTCTGCACCCTGGCAAGGTGGCAGACACGGAAGGGAAGGCTGTGACACACAGTGGATTTCCTCTCTGTTTTGCTGAATCATAGTTGTCTGACATGCGCAGTGTACATGTCCAATTGTGAATTATTTATGTTACTGAAAACCAATGATGCATGGACATGTGTAGATAATAAAGTGTATACAAGTCGCGGCAGCGTTTGCAATAAAGGTCCAGCTTTCTGAAGAAGACGTGTCGTGTTTTGACCAACCCCGACCGCGACACCACTGAGTGCTTTTGTCTGGAGTTCAAGGACAATGAGAACATGAAGATGTGAGCTCCATCTCTATCTCCCAAGGTCCTAGTCTGTTTTAGCCCCTTCGTGTAGAAGTTTCTCTTTCCACAAAGCTATGCAGACAAAGCCAACCAGTCCAGATGGCAGGAATGGAGAAAACTTGGCCCAAGCAGATGCCATCAAATTCAGCTGCACCAGCTCTGAGTTTGAGAGAGGTGAATAAGTGTGTCAGGGCCCAGAGGGTGTTAACAGTCCTAAGCATCCTCAGCTGGGGCCTCACCATCCTCTCTGCCCATCAGCTCAGGAGCCCCATTTAAGCTCAGCTCTGGTCCACTTCTGTTTTCCCCTGAGTTCTGCTGGAGGAATGCTGGTCTGGGGCTCAGCTGTCTTTGCCTGCACATGGTCCCTGCTGATTTGGACCCAGACCTGAAAGTTGACTTCCCTGCTTGACCTCTGGTGTGTCCAATCTCCGTGGACTCTCTGGTGTTCACTGACCTGTGTTTGTCCCTGACTGCTGTCATCTGGCCTGATTCTGGCCAAGGTATTGAGTTCCATCTTGACCTGGGATCTGGCTCATCATCATGGGCTTCTGTGATCACTGGGAATCTTGATTGAATCTGGCTGCAGTCTCTGATCCTGCCCTGCTTGCCCCTCTTGGGATGGGTCCCTGTCCTGCTGTCAGCACCACGGCACTTGGGCTCCCTGTTCCCTGAGGCACAGCTGGCCCTCTGACATCATCTTCCTCAAAATGTTCAGTTTGTCTCTGTGCACAGACTCCTCTGCCAGGTGGATCTTGGAGCAATGAAGGCTTTCAGGTATGTTTTATAAAATCTCACTTTTTCTGAAGCTACTCTGAGCTTTGCCACTAGCTCTAATGAAACTAGGGCTGCCTCTAGAAGAGATGCAGTCCCCAAATAACCTAACCTGAGTTTAACCCCACTGTTTCAGAGCAAGCCTCAGACAGGTGGCATTCAGTGTGGGGTTTGAGTGACTTGTAAGATGTAGGAGGCAGTGTTGAGCTGCTGAAAGCAGAAAATAAAAAGGCTATTTTACAGAGCCAGCTTGGAGTGGCAAGTTTCCAGACCACTTTGTATGCTCTACATTTGAGGTTTGGAGAGAGAAAGAGAGAGAATATTATTTTCTTTTTCAGAGCCTCCTTAGGGCACATAAAAACAGCACATGCATCATGTATTCCAGGTAAGCCTCATCAGCATCCACAAGCTTTGCCGTGGTCTTATGGTCTCCACTTAACCAGAGCTTGTTTTGTCCCAAAGCAAACAACCTGCTGAAGGAGGGCCTGTCGGGGAAGTGCCTTTACTCGAGATTGGGAGAAAGCACATATGAACTGTTACTCAACCTTTGCACCAAAGATGGGACTTGGCTGCAACTAGTTAGTCTCAGGTGGTAGAGACAGGTTTCATGCTGTGTGGTACATATGGGGAGATTTCATGCATCACTGTTTTCTAGCCTAGAATGTTCCTAAATAATAAGATGAGGGTGGGGAACTAGAACAGATTTGGAAGTGGGGAGTGGACATGCCCTGTAGAGGCAAAGACAGAACAGGGGCTTGCAAGTGCCATCAAATCAAGAAGAAGTTGGTGAGCTTTTTAGCTGGCAAGAAAAGGGAGTTGCATGCACAGCAGAGGTGAAGTGAGCTTCTTACACAATATCAGAAAGGCAGGAGTCATCTTGCTCCCCATTCTGGGCAGTGACTTAGTGTACCCAGTACATACCTCTATCCCCTCTATCTATTTACATAAGCAACAAGCTGTTTCCATCTTCTGCAGCCAAGCCCTTTCTGTCTTCCATAGAGTCTGCCTTCCTTGCTTGTATCACCATTGTAGACTTTTCCCCATTTGTCTCTTCTGTCTATATTCCTATTGCATCTGTGTGCTTCTCTGAGTCTCCAACTGTGCTTCCCCTGGTAGGAACCAGAGGAGAAGGTATTGAAATGCCTGTCCTCTTCAGCTTCCATCCCTTACATATTTAATGTCTGATTTCTCCTCTGCCTGAGCCACCTCTACCCTGGGGCAAACTTGAGAGAACAAAGCCCACTTCAGTCTGTTATTTAAAGCACAACTGGAAGGTGCTCAGATACTCTGCTGATGTGTGGTGTGAAGTCCCTGACAGGGCAACTTGACTGCAGAAAGGAATTAAAATATTGTGCTCATAAGCCAGGAGAGTAGTCCCCCTCACAGCTCCCTGAAAGGAGGGAGTGCATAACAGGGAGGGAGATGTTGTTATAAAATGAGATTCTCTGTTCCTTAGGCGATTGTTAAAACCAGTCAATATTTATGAAGCTTTTAGTCTGACTCATACAATTTGTTCCCCCTTCTATGTGCTTGTCTTTGGGACTCAGCTGTTGCTTGGCCTGTTACTGACATAAAATAAATTGCTGTCGTTTTACTGTGTCTTTGCTTATAGAAAGAAAAGGGAAAGGTCCAAGGCAGAGTGTAGAGCAACTCAAGCTGCCACCTCACTTCAGGCAACCAAGGGCCACAAAAAGGGAAGCATCACCAGCTCCTATGGGATGGGCATTGTACTACAGAGAACCAGTTCCTCAAGGTTAAGGCAGTGGAGGATAAGAAGGGCAGCTGGGCTGCCTTGCCTGGCTTTCAGATCCACATTGGGGTCTGTCAGGAAACCATCCAACTTCTCAGAGAGCAAGTCAGCTCCAAAATATCTTCCTGGAGTGAGGGACTGAAAGAGTAAATCAGGAACGTAAAGGCATTGGACGTGGGAAGAGGCAGCCTGTGGAGAAAAAGTAGGGAGCAGAGGAAGTTTGTGGTACCATTCTCACCTCTGCCTCTTAATCCTGAGCTGAAGCACCTCCTCCACATTCAGCATCTTGTCCCTACTGAGTGGGGTTACTTGGCTGAGGTTCCTGGTGAGGAGAGGAAGGCGATACAGAAACCTTTTCTGCTCTGAAATGTGCCATGACCTGCTGGTCTCAAAGACATTTCCAGTGATGCTCCTGAATGGTAAATATTGGTGTGGGTGTGTAAGGACTAACCTGACCCCCATGCCAGGACAGTGTCCTGAAGAGGTGTGATCTGGAATGACCTGGTTATACCATCAGATCTACCCTGAGCTCGACCTCCCCCTGTTCTGACTCACTTTCTGCAAGGCCTGAGTTCATCTGGGATGATGAATGTAGCTTGTGCATGCATTAATTTGAGTAACATGGCTGAAAAGACAAGGCTGGGTAATTGCCTACTAAAAATGCTGTTTGGGGCACTTTTAAGGTTGTAGATGTCAATTTTATCTGCTAATAGTGCCAACTTTCACACTGTTGTTCCCCTTTCTCACTCTTCCTGTTCTCAGTTACCATCTGGTTTTTTGGCTTATTGAGAAATGTTGCCCATTTTTTCTGGAAAACTATCACTACAGGGAGGCTTGGAGGATACACAGATCTGTTGTGTTTCGGTGAAACTTGTGCAGATAATCACAAACCTTGCCTTTTGGAGAGCCTGTCTGTTTACCTAGTTTTTCATTTGCACTGCGAGCTGCTGAGAATCTGTGACACTTCTGCACATGCAAAAGAGTGTTTTGTTGAGCGAACACCACTGCTTTTTGAGTGCAGATTTGCATATATAAAATCATGACTTGAAACAAGGGCTCCAACTGAGGCTGTAGGACATATCCATCCCTCACCTTTTGGCCTGCTTACCACCCTGCAGCTTGGGAAACAAAGGTGGAACAAGCGATAACACAGGAATTTTTTATTCTTTTTTACTTTTTTTTTTTTTTCCATCCAGGAAAGGATGGGCAGGTGCAATGATAAGAGGTGATTTGTTTACGTAGAGCTAGAAATTTAAAGTCATTGCTAGGCAAGAACTGCAGTGACTTCAGGCCCTCTTACAAAATCAGTGTGTTGTGGTTTCATCCAGGTGGTAGTGACTGACTAGCTGAGAACGGCCAAGGTGCTTCACCACAGCCTGCCACATTTGTTAGGATTCCTGTGGGCCTGCAGGCAGCTCCCTGTGGAGCACCAAGTGACTAACATTGTTTGGGTGGGTTCTGTTCTTCTGACATAAGAGTAAGGAAAGGTATACAGTGGATGAGGAAGAAAAAAGTAACAAATGTACCACTTCTAGTATTACTTCTCTCTAAAGGGGACTTTTGGAATGCGTACCTGACTTCTGATTGCGAAGGTTTACTCTCCAACTTCACAGTCAACAAAAGCCCTTGCTCTGTAAATGCATGGCTTATGATTTTCCTAGTGCCCCTCATTATGTTACATGTAAGCCAAGTTTACTTTCCTCTTTGCTCATTCTTTGCAATCACCCCATTCACTGCCCCTGGTGAGTTTTATAATACCTTAATCCTTGCAGGTTTCTGCTCTTGTTGTTCTTCAGGAAGCTGGAATTCCCACAGGCGCCATTCAGCTACCTATGGAAATTACACACCTGCTTCTTGGTGCTCTTTGCCAATGCTGTAATGTTTGCTTCCTCTCATTCACCCCTTCTGGCACAGGACTTCAAACCTCTCTTGAAAGTGTTTTAGCTTAGAAATGCAGGGAGGTTAATGTCTGAAGCGTTATTCTTTTTCTCCTGTCTATTTTTCCCCTGCATCCCTCCATCATCTGCCTCCCTCCCTGGGAGGCCCTGCAGCATCCCTGCCCCAGGTTGGGGGAAAATCCTATTTGAGCCTCCAAACCTTGATTTTTATTCATCACAAGGGAGAATAATGTGCTTGCATCCTTTAGGCTTCCTGGAGATAGAAGGGAGTCCTGTGCTGCATTTTATACCATGAATTTGACTTTGGAGAGAAAAACAAAAGCCCATATCCCCAGGAAGGTCAGTCATTGCTGATCCACAGTTTGCACGTGGGCTTTTGTGGCTCCTGATGACAAGAGACACCTAGAACCACTTTTTCCCATCCCTTTGCATTGACCATTAATGGATGCACACGTTCCCGCCTGGGATTAATGGATGCACACGATCATTATCCTCTGTGTCTATTCCAACAGCAGCCTCATCAGTTGGAAGTCAGCTTTGCCATCATTAAGGAAATTTTAACAAAGACTGTTCTGTTGAAAGTGAACATCTTGATGAGGCTTAATTTATTTCACAGTTGTTGTTATCCTGTTGACCTAAAATGACAGCAGGAGACTTGGAGAGGTGCCCAGTTTATTTAAGAAGCAAGAACAAAACTGTCTCTCCTGCCTGGAGTTTAGCAGCATAAACCACTCTTTGCTCCTAGTCCCAATGCTCTGCCTGGCAGCTCCTGCTCCTCAAAGCTCTCTGTGGCTTTTCTGAGGGTTAATCCAGATTGTGTTGCTTTTGTCTGTTTTTAACAGTTCCAGCCTCTACGTTGCACATTCTTTCAGGAGTGTTTTCAGTGCTGTGAAAGCTGGGAAAGTATTCTGTGATGCACCAGCCTTACAATCTCAGTTTACTACAGTTTGGGGGCAGGATCAGATGCCTGGATGCCAAGTAGGGAAAGTGCCCAGTCCTGGAGCTCCCTGGTGTTTAACACCTGTGTGGTGGCACAGTCCCAGCTGCAGTGCCATTTCTAAGCCCCTGCCCACAGCTGTCTGGTGGAGCACACTCCTCACAGATCATGGTGTGCCTGGTACATGGGCTCTGTCATGGAGAACAGTTGCTGGAAAGCACAGAGCCAAACAAGGCACACAGTGCAAGGACAATGGTCCAGGGTCACAGGCTGCAGCAAGGATAAGTCCACCTGGATACAAAGAGAAAACTTACAATGAGATGTGGTATGATTTCTAGCCTTGGAGATTTTCAAAACTCACATGGGCAAGACACTGAGTAACCTCATCAGATTTTGAAGCCAGTCATGCTTTGAATAGGGGGCAAGTTTAGAACCCTGAAAATGATCTTCTAAGTGAAGTTACTTCATGGGAGAAGACTTAAAGATGTGTGTTGTGCATTTCAGCTCAAATTCTGCATTTGTCATGGGAAATGATTTGAACTTACCTTCCAAAAGAAGCTCCTGTGAAAATAAGTTCCTGCTTTTATAAAAGATTGAAGAGTTATTGTCTTCTTACCTTAAATAAAAGAAAGCAGATTGTCTTCCCAGCTTTATTGGGATTCATCTACCCACTGCAACACGTACTATTTGTCAAGGTGTACAGTTTGCACAGGAATGTCAATCCAGCAAAACAAACACCTTCCATGCTCTTTGCCTAGAAGCAGCAGCTTGAGAGTTGCAAGGGTGATTTGAGATTAACCACACTGAGGAGACCTTTGGGAGCATAAGATGTGATGCTGCTGCAGTACTAGCGTTACATCAGTAACTTGTTCCCTGGTTTCTCTTTGTTTCCACCTCATCCTCAGTCCTGCTGTGGTCATTTTTGGATCTTCTCTAATCCTCAAGTGATTCATGCCTTCTTCCAATCTCAGAGATTTCATCTGAGTACATCTCTCAAAAATCAAACTAAGATGAGAGGGAAGTCTGATGTCAAGAAGGCAGAGAAAATACTTTGGTGTGTAGCACACTGCCTTAGGGAACAGTATTGACAGTTGAACTTGTGTTACCCCTCCCAGAAGCCTGTTCCATCCTTTCTGTGCTCTGACAGCTAGAGGTGTTTCTCATTTCCAGCACCAAGAACTTGATGTCACTTATTTTGACTCCTTGTAGTTTTCTTAGGTCCTTGCAGAGCTTACCATCCAACAGCTATGACCGAGCTTCAGCACATCGTGCAAGAACAAATACAATTGTATTATTAAGGGAGCTACAGGAAGGTATGAGGAGCCCATGTAGTAGAAACCTGAACTCAGGGACTACTCTGGTGTGACTGTGTGCATCAGGTTCCAGATCTTGCTTTAGTGTAGCTACACACAGCCAGGAACACAGTGTGCCCCATAACAGCAGCTAAAGTCACATCAGTCCAACATGGCATTTCTTGAATGCAGTGCAGATTATGACTAATTTATGTTGCTGGTTTTCTCCCCAGACAGACAATTTAATATGATACAAATTCATTACTGAAGACTAAAGCAAAGAGCTGTGTGTGGAGTAAAGTGCACGATCACTGGAATGGACAGCTTTAAAGCTTTGTTCATAAATGTAGGGTCATAAAGGTGGCTCTGTTGCATTAAAGCTGTGTAAATGTGAATGCTCCAGCATTTCAGCTTCCATTGGTCGGTCTGATTTGAATATTTTTAGACAGAAGTATTCAGGAGAGAAAGGCAGGAGAAAACCATATTCCAGATTTGGAAAGCTGTGACCTGTGTCAGGTCAGTACATTCTGTGCCAATTCTCCTGTATATTCCTGGTTTCTTGGGCTTTTCTTTTGTCCTTATTTTTGTCCAACAATAAATCTTAAGTGATTAAAAAGCTTGATTAGTAAAAGGTGAAGGATGTCCAGAGGAATACACTGAATTCAGAAAAACTCTAATTTAGGAGAAGCTAGAAATGAACTTTCAGTCCCTTCCTTAGCACAGAGCTGGCTGTAACCACAGGGAATATTTGCAAGAAGTCCAGTTGTATTGCTTGTGTGAATGGCAGAGAGATTAGAGGAACAGGGCAGAGCTGGGACTGTGACAGGAGATAATCTGCGTGAGCTGCCCCTTGGAGGGGCAAGACCCTGAGACTAATCCCCATCTGTGTAGTGTGGGTCATCCTGGCACTGTTCACCTCTCAGTAAGTGAGCACTATGGCCTTCTAGGCAGAAGGCTCATCAGCTCTCAGTGTGTCAGCACACAGGAGAGGTGTGCTAGGTGTGTGTGAGAAGGGATGCTTCATGAAAGGATAGCCCTGCTTATCAAACCGGATTTCTTTTTATAACCCACCTGTTCGATCAAGGGAAGCCAGTTGATGTAATCTTTCTGGATTTCAGTAAAGCTTTCAATACTGTCTCTCACCGTATCCTTCTGGACAAACTGTCCAGCACACAGCTGAATAAACACACCCTGCGGTGGGTGAGACTCAGGGGAGACCTTACTGCAGTTACAACTTCCTCGTGAGGAGAAGAGGAGGGGCAGACACTGATCTCTTCTCTGTGGTGACCAGTGACAGGACCCAAGGGAATGGCCTGAAGGTGGGATGTTAGAAAAAGGTTCTTCACCCAGAGGGTTGTTGGGCCCTGGAACAGTCTCAACAGGGCTGTGGTCACAGCACCAAGCCTGACAGAGTTCAAGAAGCGTCTGGATGGGCATGTGGTGGGACTCTTGGGGATGGTTCTGTGCAGGGCCAGGAGTTGGACTTGATGATCCTTGTGGGTCCCTTCCAACTCAGCACATTCTGTGATCCTGTAATTCAGTGACTTTCTCTCTGGAGAAGGCTGAGTGGTTGAAGGGAAGGTAAAGGCAGTCAGATTAAAGACAGTCTATGCACACCTGCTTTTGTAGCATCATTTGAAAGGAACAGAATTAAGGACAGACAGTTCCTGAGTTTCAGAAAACAGGACTGGGAAATTCTGGAGTAGCACAAGGCGAATCCTCTGGAAATATTTTTTTTTAAGTCAGTTTCTTTAATGGTTTTGCTTTTTAATAAAATTGAAATATTATTGCCTTTGATGTCTTCTTCTGAGATCTGACATCCACTCTGTCTCACACTCAGCTCCCGTTGCAGTTGACCAAGAAATAGAGTTTCCAGGAGCCTGTTGGAGAGGTGGAGCAGGAAATGGGCTCAGCCTGTGTATCCCCCTACTCCCCAGTGGCACAGGGGCCATGGGCCATTAGAATAAGAGCTGGAGGACAATCATTTCAAATGTGGCAATAATGACCATCTTCTGCTTGCACAGTCCTCAGCTACACAGTTATGATCAAAGCACTGAACAGCTGACATGAGTGACTGGTTTTGCTGAACACAGCCCAGAGAAGCTCAGACATCCCTAAACCCCAAATCCTCTTCCTCTTATCTCCTCTCCTTTGCCCACGGGACATCATCTCATGCCGTTCCTCTGCTGCTGGCAAACAAAGGTGGGCTGCAGCTGTGAGTCCTCCCCGTCTGTGCTGAAGGCTGGCACTAACGCCCACATGGCAGAGCACTAGAGAGGTTTAAAGGCCTCTCAAAGTGCTCCTTGATGAGAAATCTGTCGCCTGCACTGCCCTGATCGAGAGATGCCCGTCCCAACACACAAACTGGCCATCCCTCGCCCTGAGAGACGAGGTGCAGGGGCCGTGACACCGCTGAGCATTTTCCTCTGCCGCTCGACCGGGACACGTCTGCGTTTCCCAGGCCGGAGGAACAGCAGCGAACAAGGGGGTGGGATGGCTCTGGGATGGGGATGATGGGGCAGAGGCGGTCAGATCCGGCACGGGGGACTCGAGCTGTCCGAGCGGTCTGACAAACCACCCCGACACTAGGAGGGGATCTCCAGACGCCTCCTCCAAGGAGCAAAAAGAAAAATAAAAGCGAACTATAAATAAACGCCCCCGCAGCCCCCCGGTCCCGCCGAGCTCCTCCTCGCGCCCCGCCGGCGCAGGGGAGGGGGCAGCA
>VZRE01000618.1:95410-163296 GCA_013396775.1 Cephalopterus ornatus
GGGACCCGTGCGGGTCGCAGGAGGGGAGGGAAGGCGGCGGCTGGCGGGGGAGCAACAGCGCTCGCTGGACTGAAAGCCTGGCCCCGCTCCCGACTCTCCCCTCCCGGGGTGAGCGGCGGGGGGCGGGTTGGAAGCGCCGCTTCCCCCTGGGAGCAGGCGAGGAGAGGCGCTGGGGGAGGGCGCAGCCCTTTGTCTGCGCCGGGGCCGAGGCCGCCGCCGGCGCCTGTGCCGCGCTCCCCCCGCCGCGCCCGGGCAGCCGGCATGGGGACACCGGCGTGGGGACACCGGCATGGGGACACCGGGCTGCGCTCCCGCGGGGGGGGGACGGCCGGGAGACCCTGCGGGGGATGGACGGGCGGAGATGCCCCTCGCAGTTATGGCTCGGCCGTGTTTGGAGGTTCCGCTCGGGGCACTGAAAAAACGGGAACAGAACTGCGAACATCCACAAATTTGAGGGGGACTGGTGATGTTGAGGTCCCGGTTACAAGTACTTAAGCCCACTGGTATTTATGGAGACTGCCCTGCGTTGAGCTTTGGAGCTCTCCCGCGCCCTGCCCGACCCCCCGTGTCTGCCGAAGCACAGGGCGGGGAGTGCCCCCTTCGCTTTGCGGGGATCCCGCTGGCTTGGCCTGTGCTCAGAGCACGGATTCACCTTCCTTTGGGCCGGGCTGGACTTGGCTTCCCTGTTAGCAGAGTGTCTGCCTCACACGTGTGTCTTTGAGCTCAGTTAAACGTGCCCTGGAGCTACTTTGGGTTTAAAAAGCTTCGTACGAGATAGTTTGTTCTTTTTGACAGTGATTTGTGATATAAACCAGTAGAAGTTTGTTATAATCAAGTTAGTTTAGATTTACTCTCTGGTAATAGAGAGCACTGTGTGCCTGCCTAAAACAATCAAAATTCCTTAAACTTTTTTTCCTTGCCACTGGTAATTTTTTTTTATTATTTTTGGAGTTTTTTTTAAATTTCAATTCTTACAAAATAACAAGTGTGAATTTGATGGTTCAGCTGGTCAAGAGAAGAAAACATACGTCTGTGCAGGCAGCTGGATGTTCCTTTTGACCTCTTGTCATCCTTCAATGCTTCACTCAGTGCTACTGGAAGGAGAGTTGAAGTTTTAGGGGTTAATGTTGTCCCTGTTCAGTCATCAGCAAAGTTGTTATTGGTCATTTTAGTGTGGTCAACATCTCATCTTAAGGGTCTGTCCACACATGGTTATTCAAGAAAATGAATCCAATTAACCTTTCCTGTGGGTTGATTAAAGTGAATTAAATCCCTCATATTCAGAATTTAGGTACCCTTGATTTGATTTGTCTTTATTAATTTTTGAAGTGAGCTAAGTGGACCGAGCTAAGGTCACTTACATGCCGAATGAAGCATATTTACAAGGTTGCAATATAACTCAACCAGTCCTCGGTAAATTTGCACCTATGGTATAGCGTGGATTAAACTTCAAGAGTGTCCTGTTACAACGATTTGTTGTTACATGATAGCAATGGGATTAAAGTAGAATCCGAGAGCAGCTCCAGCGTGCAGAGTAAATGAGGTTTGAGCCATGTTCTCAAAGTCTTAGGCATTTGTCGCGCAGTTCAATGGCATTAGTTGTTTTTATTTTGGAAAGTGTTGAACCTGAGCTATGCTTTGGATTATGTCTTTTCATGCTCTGGGTTAATGCCAACCAAAGAAAGAAATGCATTGCCTTCCACACCTAGGGAAATATTTATTGCTCCTGATAGAGAAATCACTCTTGATCCTTCTGGAAAAAAACATTCCCTTTCTTCCTTTGGGGTAAAGGTCGGCTTAGTCATTCATTAACAATGAAGAACATCGTTTCAATTTTGAGTACTTTGTTCTTCACCAGCTCTGCTTCAGGAGTGGAGGTCTGGAGTTCAGGTTCTCCCTGTCTACAGGTAGCTGGGACTGCTGTGAGACAGCGCCATCCTCCTCTTCTGGAGTGGTCTCAAAAAACTCCTCTAAAAAATGAGATGATTTCAGTGCAACGAGGGTAGTGAAAATCTGATAGCTGTAGCTAGCTGCTGCAGGAAGTCTTGCTTCTCGTGTTTACTTTCCTTTCTTATCTCTGAAAGCATTTATATCAGCTGAAGGCCTGATATAGATGGCATTTTGCTGGTGAAAACTGCTTCAGCTGGTTCAGTTTATTTTGTGGACGGGGGTTATGGGTGTAAAATACACTCTCAAAGCATACTCTTCCTGCTATAAACTAGAGCTTGCTGCTGCAGCCTGGTGTTACAGAACCACCATGAGTGGTAAAGGGGATGTTCTGACCACTGTGGTCAGTAAACCTCTTGTAAGTTATTTGCTGAAGGTTTTGGTTATTAGTTGCAATCTATGGCCTGAATTTCTCTGCCTGTATTTCTGTTCACCTCCCAAGTGTCTGTGACATATTTGCTTTTCACAAAGTAGGCTTTGCTATTTGCTCTTTTGACCCGCCTCAGGAGATTGCTCATCTTTGTGTGTAGATCTTTTTTACCCGAGGTCTTATTTGTGAGCCTTTTGGTGATAAAAAAATTCCTAGAAACATTATGCTAATTACTTACTTCTAAAGCAAGTACAGTAAACTGTCTTGGACTCTGCTTGATCTCTGTCTCACATTTTTGGTGATTTGATGCATTGCTAGCAGCTAAATTTGGGAAGGGCTACACCCCCTTCTTGGCTGCTTGTTGTAAGTGAGCTCTTAGGCCTGAGTGTCATTTGTGGCTTCATGCAGGCAAGTAGATCTGCACGGGAGGTGTTTCTGAGGAGGTCTTCTGGAGTTCTGCAAACCTTGGCCCCCTTTGGAGGATGTACCTGTGGTCCTGTCTGCTGTTGTTGCCTTTCCAAAGGGCTGAAGTGTGTGGCAATGGCTTTGTGAAGGAGATACCTGTCTGCTAGGACTGAGACTTAGATGTTCATCCATTGCAGTCTCTGAGAGCCATCAGTTGTTAGCGGCAGGAAAAACCCAGGGTTGGGCATCCTTGCCAGGGGCTCCTAATCTTCCTGCCTGTTTGAATCCTTTGTGAGGAGAGAAAAGGGAGAGGTGTGGGGGAACATGCCTCAGCAGCATGAAGCTCTGGAAAATTTACTCTGGAAATTTGCAGTGGCTAAAGTGTTTTTGTTGAATTTTATTTTTAGTAGTGATATAAAGACATAAAAGGCAATACATCTGTGCCAGTCATTAGAACTGGCCCTGCCATGCTGGTGTCTGGAGCTCCAGCCTTGACAAAAGTCGATTGTGGCACCTGTGCTTGGAGAGACACGGCAACAATGCTCATACTGTGGTTTCTACTCTTTGTTTTAAGCATCTTATTTGACTTTTGGGAGCTCCAGAGCTGTACATTTGAATGCTGGTGGTTGTAGTCTGCTGCCCGAGAGGCCAGTTTCCCAAACGTGGTAGTAAAAGATACAGCTCTCACTGTGACCTTGGGCAAACAGGAAGGGTTGGAATATTTTCTGTCTTGGCAAGGCGTTCTCTGGGGCAGGCAGCCTGGCTGTGGCTGCCTTTTGCCTTAGCATAAATTGAATATAAGTTTGCTGTTAGCATCAGTCTCTCTTCCTCCCAACTGCAGACCTTCCCACTGACCTCTGCAGTTTAACATGACCTCTGCTGAGACTCCTGCAATAAAAACCTCCTGGCTGCTGACATTCCAAGTGACTGGGGAGGGGGATCAGCCCTCAAGTGCAATGTGTCAGGCTCTCATGGAACAGACTGAGCTTATTGGCTTATATTGGGGCCTTTGGTGCCTGTCTGTGCTCAGCAACACGACAGTGGACAAGAGAAATTTGGTGTGTGTCAAAGGTGGAAGGGGGTTCAGGAAGTGTTGATGGCTGGCACAGTTTCTGATGAGGAGGGATTTTGCTTAAGGGTTTTTCAGGGAATGGTTTTGAGGGATGAGCTGTCAGCTGTATTCATGTGAAGGAAGCATTGGCCTTTAACTGGATTAGTATAATCAGGGCAACAATTTTGAGAGCAGCTGAGGGTCAGCCAGGTCATTGTGAAGCCACCTGCCCCATGCCCTTTGGCTCCAGCTGGGATTTTTCCTTGCAGCATCATGGTTTTTTACTTTTGTGACTTCCTTGGAGAAGGGTTCTGAAAAATTCAGGCAAGCTGGATGGCTTAAGGGCAGTGGGGAAGCGGAGAGTGATGGAACATAGATGCAGGTCTCTGGGTAATAGGAGGTCTATTTTTCCAGCATGCATGAATTCAGTAGCTGAGGCTGTGGTACTCATTTCACTTCTGGTTAAAGCTGGGTGAAAATTTTATTATGCATTCAGTGGTTCTGGGTCTGCAGTGCTTGGCAGAGATGGGCAGGATTAGCATGTTTCATGCTCTTGGTTCTGAAAGGCAAATGAGCAAGCAGGTCTGCCTCCTCCCATCCCTAAATCCTTAGCACTTGTCCTTTGCAAGCTCCTGTGGAGGTTGTACTGAGGTAAAAAGATTGCTCAAAAATCAGTCTTTGGCAGAGCAAAGCTTCCAGACTCCTGTTGATGCTTTTTGCAGAGAAGTTTCCCTAGCTTCTCACAAATTTTTGGACTGGGATAAGAGAAGGCACAGTCTGTTTTGCACCGATTCCTGGGGATATGGGGCTGTGGTGGGGGGTTTGCTCTCATTTGTGATACTACTGGGGCATCATCCATCACCCATTGCTGATCTCTGAGTAGTGATCCCAGCTGAGTGGTGACCACAGGCCTCTGTTTAATCTTTAATTTCCTGTGGCCTTGGAAGGCCAGAGGGTGCGTACGTGCCAGGCAGGAGTTGGAGATGGCTGCTGCAAGGAGCAGGAGAGGCCAATTGTGCTCCCTTTGGCACAAGGAAAACCCTGCTTGGAGAAACAATGGGCTGTGCCTTGGGGCTGTGTGAAACTTCTGTTTTGCTGAAATAAGCTTTCTTTTTCTTGCTCAGAGTCATCCAGTTCACATGAATGTGGTGATTTATGGGACAAAGCAACAAGTTCCCTGCCTGCTTCCTTGTCCCCCTTCTCAGAGTGTCCCCAGATGGCTGGCTTCCCGCTTGCTTGCTGCTCTTCCTGCTTTGTGCTGGTTTGAAGGCTGAAGGACTGAGGAAGAAGGCTGGTCTGTTGGTAAAACTGCCTTAAAACTTGAGAAGCTTTAGGTCCATTTTCTGGCATGGCAGTCACTGCTGGCTTGTCCTTTCGTCGTTTTCCAGAAAGATGATAAAGATAGTTGCCATTCTGCTGCTGGTGGATTGCACTGCAGGGAGTAAAGGGCATATTTGCTGGACATTTCCACCGGGAAAGCCGTTGTCCCCCTGGAGGCTCCCGTGTGTCAGGAACCGTCTCTGTTCACCTTACAGTGCTGGCTTTTCCACGGGACACATACAGGACTTTGTGGAAGTCCCTTGACACTTCATCAAAAAGCAGAATTTGGAACCTTCCCGCTGTTTTCTTTCTCGGTATTTAAAAAGATATCACACAGCTGGCTGAGTGAGCACTATGTGGCCATGGCTGGGAGACACTTCTAGCAGGGCTGGAAAGAGAGCAGGAGAGTGCAGCACCATTCTGTATGTATGAGATGCAAGGCAGGGCTGTTGTGAACTTTACCTTGAACAAAGGAGATCAGTTTAGGCCTGGGTGCTCATAAAATTTACCCTGTAACCCCAGGCACCCTGTGAGTTAAGCTTGCCAGAAGTGTTACTTTCCCTGGGGAGAAAGGTGTAGATGAAAGCCTGCGCAGAGCCTGCCACAGCCCTTCTGCCCCTGCCCAAGGATTTTGTGTCAGGCTCCAGAAGCTCAACTGATGATTATTTTAATTGCACACCATCCCACAGTGCCACCGCCACAATGCTCTGTCAGCCAAATAAAAATAGTGAGATCTTTTTGTCTCAGGCCTGGGTCAGTAGGGGTTTGGTCCGTCTGCTCTTGATAGCTCTGCCCTGCGGTGAGTGCTCTTCAGGATAGAAAGTCAAAGTGGGTTTGTAAAGTGAATCACTTTTCTTCGCTTCTCTTTTCAAAGGAGGTGTAACAAGCTGTGTGCAGTAAAATGGAGTTCCTGTGTGCATTTTCGTTCACTTATTTCCAAGCCCTTTTGCTGAACCAGAACTTGGTGGCTGGAGGAATCAGCTCTAAGAGGAAATGTTATGTGGGCTCAGTATGAGCTGTTCAGAAGTGATGACAAAGGGGAAAAGGTTGTAAATGAGCAAATATCTGAAAGCACTGAGACACAGACCATAAGGACATTGACAGAACTAACCTGAGAAGTAATGGGACATAAAGGAGGGAAGAAGTTTATGCAAACGGATATTTCCTGGCAGTGGGGGTTTTAATTTCTTTCAGCAGAAACCTCTCCAAAAGTTATGATGTGTGTAGCACTGGTTCTTTACACCCAGATGGTACCAGAGGCTGGAGTGTGCCCCAGCTGGGAATGTCCTTTGCAGAGGAACTGTTGCCCCTCACCTGACAAGTGTCGGGGTAGTGCTGGACTGGCTTGGGGCAGCCTTCCCTGGTGTAGATGGAAAGCTTCCCCATCTCTGCACAGCACTGCAAAAGCACCTGAGCTTGTCATATATGTCTGTTCTGGATGTGACAAACATGACTTGTGGCATCCTGCTGGAAATAAATGTCTTCTCCCTCTGTTCTGATGTTAGCTTTATTATCGGGCTGCCAGCTGGTCAGTTGGGAAGGATTTATGTCCTAAATTCACCAGTGCCTCCTGGAGCCTTTGGTAGTGCTGCTGGGGGCTGGGGTGAAGTGTGGAGGACAGCAGGGAAGAGGCCTGGGAATTTTCCAGGCTGCCAGGGTGTGGACTGTTTTTGTGGCTGGCAGAGAGCACTGCCGTTCGCAGGACTGTGCTCTCCTGCAGGCGATCTGGTCGGCGCCAGGTTTCCGAAGGAAGTCAGTGTTGGGAAGAGGCTGGGCTCTCCTGGCCTTATTTGCAGTGCTGGAAGGACTGTGTCCTTGGCTAGGGCTGCACAGCCCTCCCTGGATTCTGCACATCCCTGATAGAAGGTGGAAGAAGCAGGTTTGTCTCCAGCTCAGTGCTCAGTAGTACCTGGTTCTCCAGGAGGTGGGCATTGCCCACAGCATCAGCTCTGGCTGTGTAACCAGTGAACTTGTTTTGTCCTGATTTTAGTTGTTTTTTTATTATTATTATTCCACTGTTTTAAACCTGTAGTTGCACTAATGGTGGTGTGCCAACACAAGGCTGTGACAGGAGAGTGGGCTTGTATTGTTAGTGCTGCAACTTTACCAATTTGTGACTCTTTTGTAGATGGATCTGGGGCCAGCTTTGGTACTTTGTGTTCCCCAGAGCTGACTAATAAACCTGGAGAACTTAAACACAGGAAGCAGTGAGGGAGAGGACAGAGTTCCCATGAGGAGCTGCTGGAGCAAAGAAAAGGGGATTTGAAATGAAGTAGAGCATCCTCAGTTGATTGGGTAGAGGAAGGTTGTTCTTGCAGAAATTTGCAATGCTGGCAGCAGCTGAACATGTGACAGATAGGAGTCCTTCCTTACATCCCAGCAGCCACCTTTCTAGAGAAAAGAAAGCTGATTAGGAATCTCTGCAAGAATTGGAGCTGATTGCAAGATCAGTTCAGGTACCTTCAGCTTCCAGTGCAGCAGCTGCCTGGGTTTCCAGCAGGGCCGGGACGCTGCCCAGAGGCCCATCCTACGTGAGCTTTGCTTCTCTTGGTGTCTCATCTGGATGAATAAAACCTGGCTTGTTCACATGCGCACTGATACTGTGGTCTGCCTTTCCAGCTGCAGCTCTGCTTTAGCTACAAGCCTCGGAACGGTGTCAGGATTGGCTCTAGTCACCCAAAGGCTGAAAATAAAGTGGTGTCTCTGGGGGAGTCTTTTTTTCTGCTTATTTTCTCCAGAGATTCTTGTTCCTCCGTACGAATGCCGGTTGCTGTTGTGTAAAACCACACTGTGGGGTTTTGAGAGGAACTTCAACCTTTTTTTGGCACTTGGCACCCTCTGTGTTGGTGTGAGGTTTCCATCAGTCAGCCTTTTTGTAAGCAGTCACTAAACTGAGTCAGGGCATGAAGTTGTATGTTAGGGGCATTGAGAGCTCCTGTTCCGTATCCTGTCTCCCTTGTATTTTGCTAAATTATCTTTTAGGATTAAGCTGGAAGAGAAGCCTGGGAGAGCTGACACTTTGCATTATCTTTGTTCCCGTCTGCCTGCCTGCTTCTCTAGAGCTGCTGTGGTGTTATTCACCACAGCTTGAAACTGAGGGTTTAGAAATGCTGGTGAAATATCTGTGATCCAGAGTGCCATGTCTCCTGAAAGCCACTCTGAACCACAAAGTGGACCTGCCGGCTTTCTGCAGAGAAACTACTGAACTGAGCAAGGAGTTTAGGTGTGCATTTATCAAAGAATGGAAGTTTTGCCTATCTGGGTAATTCAGTGTGTCATTCTAAGAGTTATGTAGTGTAAAAATGCCTAAAATGCAGAAACAAAAGCTGAATTAAACAGGTCAAAGCAAAATACAGTGATTATTGTTGGAGATGGGTGTGGGGAATGGAGTGTATGTAGTGCACATCTCTTGAGATGGAAGCTCAATGCCCGAGCAGTTTTCTGAGTGGGTGGCTGTTGTGAGTTGTGCATGAAAGAAAACTTATTTTTCTTTCCCCTTTCCCCCCCCTTACACCAATTTAAAAATGAGTACTGTTGGGCTTAAAGCTAAAACTGCCATGATGTCCTTTCATCCTGCAAAAGAAACAAAAAAAAAACCTCCCGAAAAAGACAGTTTTATACAATCCATGGGGCACAGCTGAAGGCAGATTTGCAGCTACAGTGGTGTTCATGGGGATGTCTGTGAGAGCCACGGCTTTTGACCTCTCTTGGTGAAAGCAACTCCTGCCCTACTCTCCAGTGACGTGTGTGGTAGTTTGCCTTTGGGCAAAGTGAGGATAAAACACAGCTGGTGGAGGCAAGTGTTGTTTGTTTTGCTGTGGTCCATGGTTGGGAGGCAGTGGTTAAAACTGACTTCTAGGAAAGCTTCTCCCTGTCTCTGTTGGTTGATCATTTTGCACATATGGTATTAGCTCAGTCAACTGAAGCTGTGTCAAATGCTGGAGAGAGAGAACTACACAAGCAACTTTAGTTCTCACTGATGATTGAGATTAACTTCTTCCATACACAGACTCAGTTCATCTCGGATGTCAAGTGAAGTGTTTGACTGCCTGAGGTCTGCTATTTGGCTGTGGTGTCAAATTAGCCAAGCCATCCCTGACAAGTATATATCTACCTTGAGGTTTTTGTACCTGCCCTCCTTGGTTTTACTGGTGGGTCCACAGTGCGGTGGCTGAGCTCACTGGTGAGCTTTTGGGTGTAGGCAGTCATGTACAAGGTGACAGACACTGGGAGACTCAAGAAATTTCTACAGGGATGAGTGTTCTGAGCATGGCAGCTAATGACTTGCAGACATGAACATATATTGTCTTACCTATCTGCTCTCTGCTTTGAAGTGGCAAAGTACTGTACATGTTAGGCCTATGGAATAGAAAGCAGCAGCTATAGGAGGAATATTGGCTATAGGACTTACTGGTATTGGAAAGTTCTTGTGACTTGGAGTACTCTGTTTCTGGGAACCCAACAAGACATGGCTGAAAAGGACAAATTTTCAAAGCATGGGTGCTACTCCTTAAGGCTCGATGCCGTTTTCAGGTATGTCTGTATGTCCAAGCTTGAACAAAGTCTTGGGGCAGAGTGGCTGGAAACCTGCCCAGCAGAAAAGGACCTGGGGGTGCTGGTTGGCCGCTAGCTAAATATGAACCAGTGGATGCCCAGGTGGCCAAGAAGGCAAATGTATCAGTAGTAGTGTAGTCAGTGGGACCAGGGCAGTGACTGTCCCTCTGTACTTGGCACTGGTGAGGCCATACCTCAACTGCTGTGTTCGGCTTTGTATCCCTCACTACAGTTAAGACAACTGAGATGCTGGAGTGTCCAGAGGAGTGCAGCAAAGCTGATAACGGATGTTGGGCACAAGTCTTATGAGGAGCGGCTGAGGGAGGTGGGTGTGTTTAACCTGGAGAAGAGGAGGCTTGTGGGGAACCTCATTGCTCTCTACAACTATGTGAAAGGAGGTCGTAGCCAGGTGGGTGTCGGTCTCTTCTCCCAGGCAACCAGCAGTAGGACAAGAGTCTTCAGCTATGGCAGGGGAGGTTTAATTGGATATTAGGAAGAAATTTTTTACAGAGAGAGTAATCAGGCATTGGAATGGGCTGCTCAGGGATGTGGTGGGTTTACTCTCTCTGGAGGTTTTTAAAATGAGACTGGATGTGACACTTAGTGCCATGATCTGGTAACTATGGTGGTGTTGGACCAAGGGTTGGACTTGATGATCTCAGAGGTCTTTTCCAACCCGGTTGATTCTATGATTCTGTGATTGTGTTTTAAGCTTTGAGAATAAGAAGAGTTGCTCTTACTTGGAAGCATTGCGGATGGAAGTAGGTAAGGTGGAATTATCCACTGATGAAAAAGATGTCAGCCTTCTCTAGAAAAGTGAAATGATAAATTTTATCAAATTTCGTGGCTGGGGCATGCCCTAGGATAACCTTTTGAGGTGCCTTGTGGTATTTTTTCACTATCTTGAGCATTTCCATCTTCCTGTTTATACTGTGCAAGCACATCACCTTCTGTATTGAGGTGTCCAGCTGATGCTCTCTGAGGATTGCTCTGTGGTACAGTGTGCAGAAGTGAGAATGCCAAATTAGCAGCCTCAGAGAAGGCATTTTGTGTATGCTGATGACTTCTCTTTCAAGACAGGTTAACAAAAAGAATCAAATTCTGAGGATTTGTTTCCAAAATGCATACAGTCTTCCTTTTTGAAGCATTGTTGGGCAGGTGAGAGCTTATTGTTGGAGAATAGTGTAGACAGAGCAAAAAAATCTCATGGCCTTGACCTCAAAGCATTTAGCTTAGACCAGAGAGGATAACCTCTTTCCCAAATCCCAAGCTGTTCTTAGCTTCCAGGCCAAGACTGCTAGGAAAAAAACCATGGTGGTTTGGTGATTTTTTTTTTTTTCTTATGTGTGTTTACACATTTAAGAATTAGGCCAAGATCCTTCAGCTTGGTTCCCCATGGGGTCATCCAGTGTCCTTGTGCTGCCTCATAGCTCCCAGCTATGTGTGATGCTCTGGTGCTGTGGCTGAGAAGCAGAAATCGTTCCCTTTCTCAGGCTGCCCAGACCTGCCCTCCATCTGGGATCCGCCTTCTCCCTGCGCGAGTTTTCTGATGTCCTTGGCGCTGATGGGACCCGGTGAATAAGGTCCTAGGAATGTCGTCTGTGTAACTGCAGCAGAGGAGACGTGTCCTGGCCAGCCTCTGTCGGCACCTGTGTGTGGTAGCAGAAGCTCGGGTGTCTCCTGGTGCAATGGGAGAGGCAGGGCAGAAATGGGAAACGCTGAGGTCGGGCCGTGTATCTCGTAGAGCAGTGTTGCTGGTTCTGGGAAGGAAATGTCCCAGTTGTGTGTTTTATCTGGAACCTTTCCTCGGGGTAGCCACTCACCTCCACCTGGGTGGCTGCTTGGTCACGTTGGCTTCGTTTCAAGGAAACCATCTGCAGATTTCAGAGGCTACCTGTCTTGGAGTGGCCTGGCCAGTCCCTGCTGGTAAGAGTCTCTGAGAGGTCCCTGCTTGCCTTCTAATCTGCAGGAATCTTCATAACTCAGCATCCTCCTGATTCTGCTGGCTTGTAAAAGGCTGCATTTGCTGTTTGCCACATAATTTATCAGCTCTGTAGGCCATAAAGAGTGATTTTAAGTGATGAAACTTTTTTTTCCTGTTACTTCTGTCTTTTCTCTCCCTCCTGACCTTCAGATCAAGATTCAAAAAATGCAGATGCTCTAAACTAAGCATGACTCACACCTTCTAGTTTATTTTGTGAATTATTCAGCACACGATGCTGACAGGAAAATGTTGGGAGTGGAGGGGGTGGGGAGCAAGAGGTGATTTTTAAGACCCAAAAGGAAATGCTTGGAACATGCATCTGTGGTCCCTGGGTCATTGAACTGGCTGATGTCCCAGAGCATGTTTTATGGGCCACGTGAACCAAGGGGGCCCTTGGGCCCTGTAGTGGATGTCAAAACATGGTCTAAGACTTCAGTCAGAAGGGACCGGAGTGTTTTGCTGTGAGCCTTGCTTGAAAAGGCAGTGGGGTTAAACCTCTTGTCGAGACGGTGCATGTTCCACACCACCCGTTCCTGGGTGTTACCTACCTCTTTGTCACACACCTGAATATCACTAACAACATGTAAGGCTGCCTTTGCTCCTCTGTTGTGGTTACCTTACTTTTTTGAAGCAGTTTGGTGTTTGAAATGCTGAGGTGTGGAGCTGAGGTAATGCTGGAGGAAGCCAGTGAGGCAGGTGGCAGAATATAAAAAGGACAAGGTTATTTAATGTAATTTTGCCAAGTTCTGTACCTAGGGACTTCCTTATCTTTGTGATGAAGGCAGGGCTTGCAGCCAAGCTTGCAAGAGCCTCAGATGCACTCATGCATGGAAGGGTATATTTTCAGAGCGAACTACCAGAGGGGAAGACCTTTGCCTAGAGCTTGCAGAGAGGCTCTTGAGGATCCCTGAAGCAAGTGAGCTCCCTATTCCATGCCACTGCATGAATTTTGGATTCCACCACTGTTTGCAAAAGATGATGCTTCTGCCCTCATCCTCCCCTGCTGGCACCTCTGCTGGCTGTAGCAGCAGCTGGGATTTTTGGGCTGGCATTTCTTTTATGGACAGCTGTGCCAGAAGCAGGTATTCCAGGTCTGCTCTCTGCTGCACCAAGGCTGATCGGCTTAATCAGACTATGGTAAACCTGTTGTGAATGTTTCATGCTTCACTGGACTTGCCAATTGTAACTGCTCTGATTGCACCCCTGCTGCTTGTTTGACTGCCTGATGGCTTCCAGCCAGGGCCCAGGGATGGGAAATCAAGTTGATTTGCAGCAGTGAAGGTAACTTTGATCTTACCTTTCATTTTTTAGGGATATATTTAGGAAGTAATGAAATGGGCTTCTTTTCCCTCAGTACGAAGCCTGTTGGAGAGGAGGAATTGTGAGTCTCTGTTGTCATTGGGGCCATCCTATTTCTGAGCACAAACTCAGTGCACATAATACCTACTAATGAGTGTGCTGGAGCCACACTGAGACTGGGCAGGCAATGAGGACCAGTGCTGGTGAAATTCATTTCAGACCATGCCTGGCCGGTCCACATCTCCAGTTATTTCTTAGTTGCCTCATTGTTGGATGTGCATCTTCAAGGACAGGAGGGTTGGTTTCCTTGGCCTCACTTGCAGCTGCCGTCATGCTTGACTCTGTGCCACGGGTGCTGGGTCTAGTCTTGAGGGAGTGCTCTGCACTGCCATCACCCCCAGATTTGCTAGGGGGTTGCAGGTGTCCCCCATCTCTTGTCACTTGGCTGTTTGACAGCACTTCGTTGTGTTCGTAATGAGATGTTCTCATCTTCCTTTGCACGTTGTTCTCAGGCTGATGGGACTAGGGAATAATGTGCTTAGATGAGCTGGAGTCAGTCAGCCCAGCCAAATTTCTGACAGTGACGAAAGGTCTTCTTGTGCTTCTTGGTCTGTCCTGCCAGCAGCTACAGCAGCACAAAGAGAGGGCTGTGTGCTCGAGCCGTCTGTTTGGGTTTGTAAGAGTGGCTTCACAGAAGTGTGTGTGCAGCCAAATGGCTTCTTCAGCAGTGCATAAATAAACGAAAACGTGTGAGCAAACCCAAGGCTTGCTGCTGCCCCACCAGTCTGCTCCTTGCTGTATCCTCTGTGAAATAGGAGCTCTGGGGAGCCCAGGCACTTGGGACCTTCCAGCATGCGTATCATGTAACTGTCCAACTTCCCTGTCTCTCTGTACTGGATCTTGATGGGTTAATATCACTGTTTTAAGACCCAACCCCTGTATTAATGTCTAAACTCTACAATTTGGGGGTTCATCCCAGGATATTGTCCCCACTTGCTTTGTCACTGTGTGGAGACAGGACAGGTGATGGCTGGACACGGCCTCATGTCTGGGTGCTGTGTGGCTGTGTTGGCACTGGATCTGAGCTAGGTGGCTTTGGGTCAGGAGCTGGGAATTGCACCAGGGAAGGTGGTACACGGCGCTGTGTGTGCTTCCTGGCCTGGGCATGGAGCTCCAAAACAACTTAAACAGGAACCATGGTCCCTGCTTTGCATCTCTTGACATCCAGCAGTTTTCAGCTGTAGTCTGTAAGAACTGAGAATCTGAGGAGTTTGTTTTGCTTATTTGTTTGGAGACCTGTGGACTACTTTCTGCAGATCTCTGGAGCAGCAGCTAGAAGAACAGGCCCATCTATGCAACACAACAGTGTTTGGACTTGGCCCTGTTATTTTCAGTCCATGCTTTCTGTAGGAAGTTTTTAGTGGCCCATCAATCCAAAAGGGTTAAACAGTCCTTGCTGTATTGTAGAAATAAACCTCACCAGAGAGATCAGACTTCCCTCGGGTTGGTGCAAAACTTGTCAAAAGACAACCAGCAGTGTCCTACCACGGCCCTCCCACTTTCTCAATGAGCATGTTTCTGTCAACATGGTTTTTCCCAAACAAACAGAGATTGTGTCTGGGTGTGGGTAGAATGGAGTGGAAAAAAAAAAAACAAACAAAAAAACCCCAAACAACAAAACCCTGAACTCCTCCTATGCACGTGTGCTTCTCTGGGGAGGATGGAGCAAAGGTCTGCAAGCACAATCAGCAGCATGAATGACAAGGCAGAGCTCTCGAATACCACAGGGATCAGGGCAACATGTGAGCCTGTGCAGAAAAGAGTTGAGAAGGACTGGGATGCAGTTTTATAAGCCTTTCTTACAGCAGTGATCTTTATGCAAAAGAAAACGTAGCTCTGAAATGTTCATCCTTGCTCCTGTGCTTCCTGCCTTGTCTTGCTAGTACAGCTGTTTGGGCAGCTGTGCAGTGGACTTGCTCAGAGACCTATCGCAGTTAAAAATAGCACTTCCCTCCCCTTCTCTCTTGTTGTTTGATTTTTTTTTTTTCTTTAACAGTCAAGAGCAAGTTCTGCTTCCTGAATACATAATGGTAATAGCACAACCCTAGATTTGGGCAGACTGTGGCTCTGTGCTGAGGTGTCTGCTTCACTCCAAACTGATAGTACGGCTCCAACCTCCAAGTTGGATATCCTTTCGTTTTCCAGCAGGCCAGATGATGCTTCCTGTAAGCAGAAGGTGGTTATTCCACAGTCATTCTAGGAAGCTGAAGTAGTATTAGGGACCACAGAAATCAAGTCTCTGTGGCCAAGATTCCCTTGCCCTATCCCATAAAAATATGTTTGTGACCGCCAAGCACCCTGGGTTTGTCACCTGAATAGAGCTGCTGCCTGCAACACAGCTGTGGCTTTTCCAGATCTGTGGCTGAAGGCAATGTTTCTTTCTTTGTACACAAATGCCCACTTGGAAGCATTTCAGTGCTATTTGATGTTTCATATAGTCTTTCCCTTTTTAAAAGAAGTTGCAATAAAAAAAAAAAAAAAAAAAAACGGCAAACCCAAAACCTTAATGACACAATCCAGAATTGTACATGCTTAAAGTGAGCCACTTTGGAATCATATAACCATAATCTTTGTCCTCATCTCCACCCTGCTGCTTGTCACTGTCCTTCCCTGGAGCACTGCTCTGGCTGTTAGGAGCTCTTGTCATCTCTAAAACACCCTTCAATAAAGAAAGACTCAACAAAAAATTCTATTGAATATGATAAAACATTTATCTGACCTCTTAGAACACACAACTCGAAAGTCTTCATGATATTTTTTGAGGAAGCCTGGGTGTAGAGGAATGTCTTGATGCTTCTCTAGCGGAACATGTTTGCGAGAAGAGGGAAGGCTTGTGGCTCAGGAAAGTGTGCCTACCTTCTCATTTCCTTGTTTTTTCCACCCTTTGCAGTGATGGAAATATTTTATCTTTTCCATCTCTGAACCCTTTCTTAAACAGAATCCTCGTAAATTCCCCTTGTACTTTTGATACACTCTGGGGGTTTTGGGGTTATTTTCATTTTATATTCTAGGCTGTGCCTGTGCTCTGCTAAAGAGAAACCTTGGTTTTCCGCAGAGGTTTGCCCATGGAGCGCAGCAGCAGGGGTTTGTACTTCCCGCTGCGGCTTCAGAAGCACGTTGTAGTTCTCTGCTTTGTGACCTGTGTTTCAAGTGTGAGGTATTCCCCTCTCGGGTCCTGTTTAGCTTCGTAGCTTGTCATATTGAGGGGAAAAATAAGTGACAGACTACTCCAGTATAGATTTTTCAGTGCCACTGAAAACTCCCTTAAACTCCCCTTGAAGGAGACAGAAACCCCGTGTGAAGTGGGGCCCCATCCTGCAGTTTGGAGGCACAGGTTGTCCTTGGTTCACGGAGGTGCTGATGTGTACGTAGCACCAAAAGGCTGAACCAGATGCTGTGTGTCTATCCCTGTCCCAGTGAGTATGGGACCTGAGTTTTGTTGCCCCACTGCCTATTATAAGTTAAAAATACACACTGGTGTTTTTCTGCAGTGTGGGTAGAGCATTCCTTTTTTGGAAGTTCAAGTGTGAAAGTGATACGCAATGGCAAATATTTTGCTTGTCTCTAGGTCATTTTCAACATCTTTTTAAGAAGCTGTAGTTATTACTGCCCATAACACTGTGGTCGATCCCATATCTGGGTCTTAGGTACAAATCCAGCATCTGCACTTAAAAAGTCAATGAAGCTTACAAGAAATAACTATAAAAAGATGCCTGCGCTGGTAGAAATGCCTTGTAGGGAGAGTCATGGAGCTCAGTCTGCTCAGCTCTGGAGGGGTGGCAGGGTGCATGTACCCTTTTGTGCCATGAAAATACTGTTCCCAGACTCTTTGATGTGGCAGAGAAAGTCACAGTAATCACGAACGCTTCCCCTTGTTCTTAGCTGAACGAAGTCAGCATGGGCATGGGTATGAATTTGAATGGAATACAGGTTTGTACACAAGATCTGATGTGGGGTGGCATGGGCAGTTCTGTTCTTGAAGTGGAGGGGAGAGTGAAGAAGGCCTTTTTATGCCAACAGGGACAAAGTAGTAAGTGCATGCAAAAATAGACAGGAGTGCAGGAGGGGGGGAAAAACTACAAGCCCAGAAAGTGTGTCAGAAGTCTATATGAATGTTCCCCTGACTCCTATAGCTCTTTTGATGCATTTTTTGATTTTTTTTTTTTTTGTGATACTAATTCTCTTTAATTTGTTTCCCTGTTCAGTATGTCGAGACTTTGCTATTCTGGAAGATCATACCTTGGCCCATAACTTACAGGAACAAGAGAGTAAGTAGCAATGATGTTGAGAACAAACTAAAGCAAACTTGTCCCAACAGATATCTGGCTTTATTTGATTTTGCTAAGAGAAATGCTTCCTACGTTTATTTGATTTTTATTCTTTTTAATGGAATACAGTTTATTATTGCTGTCTTGACTATCCTGTAACATTACACTGCCTTCTGCTCCAGCTCACATTGTACCCTAGAGATAGTTGCATTTCGTGTTTGAATTTTGTCCTCTCCTTTAGAGTTGAGTTTGTTTATACCATTTGTGATAAAAGTGTACATAGGAGTGCACTTGAAGTTTTGTTGCTGTGCAAGGTTTTTAGAAATGAGTAGCAATTTTCGAAGCTTAAAGTTTTATAGGCTGACTTGAAGTACAAACAGAAGAGGTCTGTTTGTTTACTTATTTCAGAATTGCCTATATCTGCCTTTTGAAAAGAGCCTTCCTTTTCAGACACTTTGAGGTAGGGCAGCTGTACACTAGAAGGGTTTAAAAAGGAGGAAAACAAAAGTACAGCTGGGAACTTGAAAGTGACCGGTGCTTTTTTTTAATTATTTTTTTATATGCTTATCTGTTACTTTGGCTGTGTTTACATTGCAGTTTCAGGTGTGATGGCCTCTCTAATCAGCTTCTCACCAATTTGGTGTTTACCAGTACTAGGTGCTAATGACATTGCAGCTGCTTCACCAAGGGTGCAGCTGCTTGTGCCCTGGAACCTGAAACCACTGAATTAAAGACGACTCTCTGCTGCAGCTCCCATAGCCATTTTTTCATGCAGGCAATATCCATGTAGGGTAAAGGACTCACTGTAGTACTCAGTTGCTCTGTTGCTAAATATAAAGGTAGTGAGATTTTTGGAACCAATTATGCTGGGAGTGAGAGGAGTTTCCTTCTCTAGAGGTTCCTGAGAACAAATTAGGGAAGCATCCATTAGAAGTGCTTTAGGTTCAGCTTATCCTCACTGGCCTCTGGTGGTCCCTTCCAGACCCACTTCGTTCACTTAGGGTGATTTCCCATGGTCAGAAAATGAAATTCAAAGCCTAAAAACATTCTCTATAAACCTAGATGTGTTAAGATATGCAGATCTTGTTTTGGTAGCAGAGACACATATACAGCCCCCGCAGTGCTAAAACAAGGCAGTCTCAAGCTGTTAGTGTAATTTCAGTTCAGGACTTTCCCACCTTTAATGATACTGCATGGTGTTCCCCTGCCAAGATCCATCTTCCTCTCTGGCCTGGAATCTCCCTCCCACTTGGTTTATCTTTTTCACACAGTGAAGTTCTGGAGCCTGATTTGAGGGTTCTTGTCTGTGTTTTGTTTCCAGTTGAGCATCACTTGGCTACAAATGTTCAGCGTAATCGTCTGGTGCAACATGACTTGCAGATGGCCAAGCAACTGCAAGAAGAGGAGGATAAGAAAGCACGTGCTCAAATCCAGAAGCACCAAAAAGACTTGTGAGTTTGTGGTGGAGCTGTTGAAATGGAAATGCTAGTTCATTTGGTCAGTGCATGGAAATCAGCTGCTTTGATTTGACAGTACATGGGGTTCAGGTTTTGCTTTTGTTTCCTTTTTTCTTTCCATTGCTATGAAAGTATTGATACTAGGCACAGAGTAATGAGAACAGGGTGGAAGTAGGTGGTCCTGGGGCCCATCCTGGCTTAAATTCTGTTGCCTGTCCATGAGAAGGGGCCTTCCCATTGTACTGCTTGTTGGCAAAGTGGAGTAACTTGGCCACTTGTGTTGACTTGTGCCTGGCTAAAGTCTGAGAAAGAAGAAACCATGCCATAAAAATACCGTGTTTCAGTGAATTCTCTCTCTTAGGGAAATTACAGATATTGGTATGCTTGCACTGGTGCCTGGTGAGTGCTTTTGAGGAGCTGGGTGTGGTGCTCCTTGGTGTCCTGCTGCACTGAAAGCTGAAAGCCCACACTTGTGCTTGCGGATAGTCAGTGTGAAGTGACCTGGAAGGGGAAACTGTTGGGGGGATAGGTTTTGGGGACAGACCTTCTTTTGCAGTCAGTGACTTCTGCAGCAGCTGTGGGAGCGTGTTTAATGAGTGATGCAGTTTGCTCAGTCGCCACACAGCACATCAAACCCTGTGGCCTGTGGTTTGTCTTTCTTTGTGCCATGACTCTCAGCTGTGGAGCTGGTGTGGAAATGGAACGTGGCAGCACAGGGCAAAACAAACTGTACTTTCCAATCCAGAGTGGACTTGTAATGCGTGAGATGTAACAAATGATTTGTGTGACAGATCTCAGCCAGATCCTGCTGGTGAGAGATGGCAGGATGGGGGTCACTACAAATGCAGGGCCTGCAAGGCAGGATGCGTGTCCCAGCAGCTGTGCTGCCTCCAAGGCTTGTGTTGTGCTCTGGGATGCCACCCACCAGGTACAGCTGGTGGTGGATCACAAAGCCTGGGTGGCTCATCTGGCAGGGACAGTGATAGAGCAGAAGAGCTCTGTGTTGCAGATGTGCGAGATACAGGACTGGCTTCAAAGCAGTGGTTCATAAAAGCTCTGAAGCTGGGTCGTAACAGATCAGCCACTCTTTTCAATGTTCTCAGCACACTGAGGCAGCTCTGGGTAGATACATATGCATCTCTCAAGTCTGTGTTTTTCTTCCAATAGCTTTGTCTTTATTACCAATTAGAGATGTGAGTGTGTAAATGACAACGTAAAAATTAATTTTGTATGGCAGAGGTGATTCCTCTTTTGTTACTTGCTGGGAGCTGCAAATGATTTTCTTCCTGTAGGACTCTGTAAAATGGGATTTATGAACTTTGTGGGCCAAGGCACAGGCAGAACTGCTGATGCTAAATGTTGTGTCAGCAGCAGTGCTGCTGCTGGAAGCATGAGCTCTTCTGCAAGAATAGTAAAAGAAGTTGGAGGCATCCTTTTGTAATTGGATCTTTTTCTTCCTCAATTCTTTGTATGTTCCCACTCCTCCTTGTCCAAGAGTAGCATATTCTCGCAACAAAATAATCCTCACTGTTGATGCTTTCTGTATCGTGTAGGTCAGTTTGATACTGCAAGGTGATGGGAGAAGTAAGGGAGCAAAACTAGGGGGTCTTTAGAAACAGGAAACATAAAAAATCTCTTGAAATTTACGGACATTCTTCTGTCTTTCAAATACTAAATTCGCTCAGAAAGACTTTGTGAAGATAAATGAGAGCACAGAAATAACTTTTTTCTTTTTAAGAATTCGGAGAAGCATCCAACTTTATTTTCGTGCTTCTTTAAAAGCATCTCACATGTAGCTGAGCAGCCTGCACACTGCTAAGTGTAGTAGCAAGATGACTAAAAAGATATAGTGTGAAAATATGTTCTTTCCCTGTTTTGCTTCCAGTGCTGTGATGGTTCTGTTGTATTAACGTAAGCTCGTTCCTTTGAACAATTCCCTTAAACATATCCTTTTTTTTTCCCCCCTCATCTGGCAACAGCTAGTAGCTGCAATCAGTGTGAATGGTAGGGAGCTTTCTGATCACACAGACTTTTGGGGTTTTTTCTCTGTCCTGTTTGTCTGTAATAAGATGTATTTTAAGTATTTAGCAAGTCAGTTTGTGCTGGTGAACTTGGCACTTTAGCTCTGCTTACAGGTGCCAGGGGAACTGGAGATGTGCAATGCCTTGATGTATCTGACCTTTCTAACTTATTTTCTACCTGGCTTCACGTCCTCAGAGACTGGGGTCATAAGGGATCCACTATCAGGCCTACTGGCAGCCTGCCCCCTAGGATTTGCTTATTCATCTGTTGTTTTGCTGGGGTCTGTGATTCTTTGCTGGGTGCCAGTTTTGCCAAGGTCCCTTTATATAAGGCAGGTTAAGACCTAGACTTGCTGCTGTGTGTGAACTCTCGTGCCTTTGAACAGGTCTCCCTCCAGAGTCAAATGAAACACACATAGGCACACGCAAAAAATACCAGGTTTCATTACCTGGATGAAAGAAACTGATGTCCTGAGATGTTTGAGCCTAATTGCAGGTCTGCTTCCAAGGAGCAGTTGATAGAAATAAAGAAGCTTCTTTTCCCTCCTGCTTCATGTATGTTTTTGGTCCTTAAGACAGATGAGTTGTTTCTTGGTGATATTTATCCTCTAAACCCTCTTGTTGCAATGTCCTTCTTCCCCATCCTAAGCCACATATCCACCCTTTCCTCTTTTATTCCTCACTTTCTGTAAAAGAAGGCTCTGTGGTGCCACTGACTGCTCCAGCCATGCCACATTTCTTGATTTTGCAACCTGAAGTGCTTGTCTGCACTTCAAACTATTTTAACTTCCTCTGCTCATGTCCTAGACTCTCCTCCAGTCCTTTACCTCCAAGTTCACTAGGTCATTTCTGCCCAGATCATTGCTCAAGCCTAGAACTAGTTGCTCCATCCCATGCAGCACAACTTTGACACAGCACAACCTGCTTCTCTTGAATTATTTGCTTGTCTTCCATAATATGCTCTTGGTAGTCTTCCCATCACCTCTCTGATCATTGCCAGTGTGTTCTTCAAAAGACTGTATTCTAATAAAGCAGGCTCTGCCTGTTGCTGTTCTCATCTCCTTCTATGTCTTGCCTTGCAGTTGCAGGGATTGATTTTTCTGACCTGTTTAGAGCTAGTCTTTAGCTCAATTTCAACAGTGCTGAAAGAGAGAGCTTTTAATCTTTCTTCTCAAATCCCCCAGCCCTTTTCTGAGTTGCCCTAAGGAATCATTGGCCATTGTCCCAGCCTGTTTGCTGGACATCGGAGCATGCTTTTGGTGTGATGCCCCTGAAATACAGCCTTCTAGGTCTGTCTGTGCAGCCGGAACTCTCCTGTCTCGATTACTCTGGTATCTCTTTCCCCAGTTAATGCAATCTTGTGTTCCTGCATCTGCACTGGCAGGGTGGCCCTGGCTCCCTCCCCACTCCTTCTGACGCATGTCTCTCCCTTGCCTCTTGGCACTGGTTCTGCTTTTGTGTCTCATCCCACCTCAGCTGCATTTCTCATCATTACGGAACTGCCACCTCCAGCCTCCATTTGGCCTGTGTACTGCATTCCTGCACTTTGTTCTTGGCTTTCACATGAAAACCGCTTCCCAGGCATACCTGCGTTAACTGTAGCCCTGAACCCCTCCTTTGATACCATATGTACAGAAACTCAGGAGAATTAAACTGAAGACTCCTCTGTGCTGCCTGGGCCTGCCCTATTTTGTGGTACCTACCTCCTATCTTAGCAAACTGCCAATGAATCTGTTTTCTTTTACTTTATACTCTTTGAGGGTTTTGGGAAGTATTTTCTAAATTTGGTTAGCAGTAGGTACAGAGAATCCTGGTCCCTGATGAGGATTCATAGGCTCTGCACTAACACTGAGTAATAATTCTTTTGTGTAAATCCGACGGATTTTTTCTTTTTTTTTTTTAGCTCTTTTATCCCTTTCTCCAGGCTGACTGGTGCCTGTGACTTCAGTTGCCTATAATCTTCGTCTCCTTACCTTCTAGGGAACGACAGGACTGTGAGATCGCTCAGGAAATCCAAGTGAAACTTGCGTTTGAAGCAGAGGAGCGCCGCAGGCAAGAGGAGAAAGACGAGGTAACCTTTAAAGCTGCAGGGATGGCAGGGCTATTTGTAGCAGTCCTTTCAGGTCAGGCATTTCTTGGCTGGTAGCCACAGGAGTTGGCTTGCATGGTGGCAGTCCTTGTCCTCACAGATCTCTCTATGCACAGAGATTTTTAGGGAGTCCTGTTACAGGAATAAGATACAGTCATAGTCCTCACATTCAAGGGTCACAAGGATTGTTGGTACCTGTGGCTTTGCTAATGAAGAGGGCAAGTAATAGGTAGGTCTTGTTAAGGTGCTCATTGCCCTGCTGTAGGAAGTTGTACTTGTTTATGGACTCTGAGACCTGCTTGCTTTCTCAAATGCAAGAAGATAGGTACTACTTTTGGGAGAATCCTGGGTCATGATTTCTTTGTCTTTGTTGCAAAGATTTCAGGAGGACTCTCAGCCCAGCCATCCACTTCTGGCTTCTCAGTTCTTCAGTTTAGTCTTTCACAGCCTGAACACACTGTTGTAATTTCTTCCTAGCAGATTCCTTTTGTGATTTCAGAATATTGCTCTGCTGCTGTTGCTTGAGAGTGGGCAGTGTGGTTTGTCAATGGTGTTCAAAGGATTTGGCTTGTTGATTACCTTATTGGGTCAGCCTGTCAGACTGGGTTTTCAAGAAACCCACAGAGTAGAGGAACACCTGTCTGAGCCTTAAGTGTGCCCCCATTTTTGATTACAGATGGTTTCCTGAGAAGTCTGAGTAGTCTCAAGATGCTTAAGAGGCACTTGGTGGCATTTTCTGTATAGGAAGAGCTTGAAAACACAAAGTTGTTTTTCCTGAAAGAGCCTTAAATAAGAATCTGCCCTTACCTGACAGATGCATCAGTTTGCTTGTGCAAGGCTTAATTTTTTTTCTTGTACCACTAATTCCAAGCAAGTACAGAAAGGCTGCCCAGACAGATGTGGAAGAGCTTGACTTCCAAGGGGAACTTGTGGTAATGGAGTGGGAGGAACACTTAGATCAAAGAATTTGTGCCATAAAGGTGACAAATCTATTTTATTTTTATCAGGAAGGTGAAGGAGATGCAAAACTAATGTAGGCTTGGGGAATTGCACCTTTCCTTCCTGTTTTATGTAGAGAGCTGCAGAGGTGTCAGTGGTCTGACAACAGGTCCTTGCAACTTGTCAGCCTGCTTACCATCTTGTGCTGTTGGGAGCAGTCTTCAGAAGACTGTGGATTAAGGCAATGAGAAGTCATAAATATTCTTTCTCTTTGTGTTGGTATATGGGAAGTTCCCAAGTGTGGCTGAAATGTAGCTGTGGACTGAGGCAGATCTGGTCTGGACTGCAGGGTTTTCAAATGAAGCACTAAGCCTGCCTGCTTATGAATCCCTTTTGTAAGAAGTGGTTTGTGTGGATTTGCAAGTCCTGAGCTGTCTCAGTCTTGGAGATAATGTGCTTAAGCATATATATTTATAGATTTACTGTACTTACTAGAAGAGGTTAACTTTGTCAGGAAAAAGAAGTTTTGTTTTGGCTGTTTTTCTTGTTTTTTTCTAAAGAGTCTGAGCATTTCCAGGTCCTCCACAATGCTGGTTATGGAGCAGATCTTATCTGAATCCTGAAATAATGGTTTGTACTTGAACAGCCATTCAGTATCTTCCAGTGCAGGCTTTGCTCTGGAGGGTGTTGACTCTTAGTTTGCATTTCAGTGATGCCTTTCCTGCCTGCAGTGTCCACTTTACATGCGTGGCTCTGTAAAGGTTCTGAGGATTAGGAAGGCTTAAATGAATATCATCCAAAGGGTTAGCATGCCATGCTGGTATCTGCCAGCTTAGCTTCCTGGCTTCAGACTGGCTCCGCTGATTCGCAAGCTTCTGGACCCCAGATGAGCAAACCCCAGGGAACTGTTTGAAGTTCCTAGGCCTTGTTGATCCATTAGTCATCTCGAAGGAAAACCAATTAAGAAAATGGAGTGCTCCTCTCTTTGGCATATCTACCAAAACGGTGACAGAAGACAAACGGCTGCAGTCCCCACTGAGCTCTTGCCTTGTGTCTGGCTTCCTCTTCCTAATGTCACTTCGATTTTCTTTTCCATCAGTCTCTGTCTGTCAAACTGATGCATTTTCCTGCCTGGCATCCTACAGTCCCTGCAAATTACAGCCGGTGTGAAGCGAGTTCATGACTTGTTCTGGGAACTCCTTCCAGTCAGAAGCGCCTTCCACTGGAGATAGCCTTAGCCTCTGTTTTTCTTTCCCTGACAGAGTGCAGGGGGCAGATCCAGCCCACTCCTGTATGTGGGTGTGCACTTCTGTGACTTTCAAATCCTAGTTGAAAGCCTGAGGTTGCACACGTAGTCCCTTCTGCCCTGCTTTGGCCATCAGGGCTTTGCCTAATGTGTGCAGAGGGAACAGAAACCTGTGAGTCTGCCATGGGGTTGGAATTTCCATGTTGGGCCTGGGTGAGGTTGAATACTGGTTGCCGAGGTGGTCCCTTGTGTCGCCCACTAAGTTGAAAGCCCTATCCCACCTACAGTTTGAATTTGAGTAACTATTGTTACCATGTCTGAAAAATTAAACTATCAGGATTTTAGTAATTGGATAAAGAATTTGAATAAAAGAATCTGGAGATATTTTTAGTGGTGATTTTGTGTCTGTTTTCTTCCACCTCTGCAGGACATTGCCCGTCTCCTACAACAGAAAGAACTGCAGGAAGAAAAGAAGCGCAAGAAGCACTACCCAGAGTCCCAGGGCTATGAGGAGAGCTATTATGCAGAAAATGGAGGTAGGTTTCTACTAAATAAAAGGTCATGGCAGATATCTACTAGATAAAAGGTGACCCTGGTGATCTGGCAACTCCATCTAGGAACTTTCCCTTATCCTACAGTCCTGTATTGAGCCCTTTAACATTACATCAGTTTCAAGGGTCAGAATCTTTGTATTCTAAAATTAGGAAATGTAAAACTGTCTTTTTTTTTTCTTTTGATTAAATAATTTTTGTTGTCCTAGAAAATGGCCTGGAGGACATGGATAGGGTGTGTGGTGTGTGCATGTGCGAGTACAGCCATGCATATATGTTTTAAAAGGGCTTGTGGAAAAAGGCAGTAGCTGGTGGTAATGCACAGTTACTGCTGTGTGACACTCAGTGTGCGAGGGAGGAATGTCGATGCAATTCCATGCTTGCATTTGAAGAGAAACAGTTCTGTGTGCTCATTTGTGATGCTGGCACGGCTGCATAAAGGAATAAATGCTGCTTCATGGAACTGTGTTTCAAAAATAGCTCCATGCAGGTACGTATCCAAGCAGTAAAATTAGCACAACCACTTTGAACGACTTACTGAAGAACAAGGTCATCTCCACAGAGTGTCTCTGCTGTGATTATCATCTGGGACTGTACATTGTGGAAATTATATGATCTGCAGTGCTGTATTGCTTTCTCTTGGTCAGCTTTTGTGATTGAATACAGACCTTCTTTAAACTGGGAGGAGAATCAGTGTGTGTTTAATTACGGAGCAATCTGGGGATGGCTTTGCTGTGCACTGGTGGTGGTTCCTGTGTTCTTCCTTCAAAAATGTGGTGGGAAAGATGGGTTGCTTTTGATTAACAGATTGTGAAGATGAAGATCAAACCTCTTATTTCTCATTTTAACATCAATGCCATTGGCAGTTTTCAAGTCTTGCATTTCAACTTACACAAGTTAGTTTCAATTTGGAAGATGTTTGAAGATAGACAAGGAAATACAAAGCACTAAGTGCAAAGCAGTAACCAAGTGGAAATTTCATGACCACAAGTCCTGCTACATGTACAGAGCTGGGAAAAAAAAATCTTGGAATTCTTATGGCCAACCCACACTTGGTTTTCAGAATTAAATGGGACAAGTCTCTGAAAAAATACAATGTAGGTAATACTGTTGCCACGCAGAGATGGTAGGACAGGATGGATTTTTATGACAAACCGGCTGACAAAATTTATCCACATCCAGGAGTCGCATGGATTAGGGCTATTGCTCCAAAGCAATCTGAGCTCTTTAAAAGTGGAAAAATAAACATGAAAAAAGGCAGAGTTCCTCCCAGAAGTGTCTGTGCCATGAAAAACATTTTTGTATTTGCTCAGTCACTTGCTGCTTAAGAGAGTAACACCAGTATCTAGAGAGTGTTTACACCGCCCCTTCAGAAGTTGCTGCAGGAACCAGCACCTGCTCATGAGTTAAATACCCTGAGATACCCCAAAAAGAAGTCTTTTGCTTGGGTTGTCTGGCATGGTTGTGTTACCTGCAGCAGTCCCTTCCCAGTGTAGCCATGCTTTGCTCTTTTGTGTTCTGCTCTCTGCTGCTGTATTTATTGAGCTTTCCTTAATGACAAAATTGAATTAATTCTTGGACCCTTGTTAGTATTGTTCAAAAACTGGTCCTTGCTTTCAGGCTCTGGTCTCTGTTGTTCAGTAAGTCAGATTGTTCTATTGGATATTTGTTTTCCATAAATTATATGAATGATCTAACACTGCACAGAAAAAAACCAAACCCAGCAGTTCCTGTTATAGTTCTTGGACTTCTAAAAATACACCTGTTCTGGATAAAAGCCATACAGATTTGTTTTCAAGGTGGATTTTCTGTAGGCTGTATTTTTGCTGGCTCTGAAAAAGTTTTTTGAGTAGAATGACTTGAAGGGAACATTCGGTTTTGGTGTGGGGTTTGTTTTTTCTCCCCCTGAAATCTAGAAGGATTGTGAGAGAGGCAGAGCTATTTATTAAAACAGAATGTAGTTCATATGCAGTGAAATCTATTTTAAATATTTTTAGATACTATAAAAGAAACGTCTTGGCAGTTGAGGAGGAAAGTCTGCTGCTGGGTCTTTTTCTATTTTTTGTAGGGACGGTTTGTCTATGTAGTTCTGTTTCAAATCAGACTCTGCTTTAAGGCCTCCTTTTTTGTTTTGAAAAGCTGCTGTAGAGAGATAATAGTTCACTCAGTGAAATGATTTTTCTTAGCAAATTGGTTGATTGGAAAATAAATGGATTAGTAGATTGTAAAGAGGCAGACTGTTGCATCCTCCTACCTGTTTCAAGTTTATTACTGAAACTAAGATCAAAGACTATTTCTACCTGTTTTCTGGAAAGCACAGAGGAAACAACCCCACCAAACTGCCAAGTAAGTGGCTTTTCTAGCTACATTGCTGAGGTCAGGAGCCTTTGTTCGTGAAATCTTATACTGCCCTTAAATTTCCATAACCCTCTCTATTTTCAGAGCTGAAACTTTTATTTAGGCAGTATGGAAGTGCAGAACCTGGAACTTCTGGGTCTGCAAGAGATATATGACACTCCGTGGTGGAAGATGTTTGGGTGCTGCAGCTATCCCTCATCCTGTTCTCTCTTTTAAAGAAACAGAAATCCTGTCTCTCGTCTCCTTTTCTGCTTTATGTGGCTCTTCCCCCCATTAGGTGAAACTAATGAAAAAACTTGTGCCTGAAGCCAGGGCAAGGCACCAGTGCTTATAAACCAGGATCCAACCTGACCCCTCTGCTTGGTCCCTCCTGGCCTTACGCCCCCTGTTGCCTCCCAGCCTTACCTGCATCTTATGCCCTTTGTAAGCCTTTCTCAGGTGGTTTCAGGATCCTGCAGCAGTGATGTCATCAGGCGATGAGCTGCTCTCTTGGCTGTTTTTCAGCCCCAGTTGCATCATTAAAAGTCATTTGTCTCTATATTGGCTTGTCCTTATCTATGAGGTGCTCAAACACTTTCAGGCTGGACCTGTGCTTTCTGCTCCAGCCTTGTTGCCTCCTGTGCTGCCCTGCTGCCGTTTCACTCTACCCTCTGTTGTATCCTGCAAGCATTATCTGTCCCTGTTATTTTTTCTGACCCCCATCGTGCTTTGCCTGCATTTTCAGCTTCCTGTGTCAAAGCACCCTCACCTGCCTGCTGCGAGTCTGGCCTCAAAACCACCATTAACCCCTGCACCACTAACCTGCTTGTTGTTTGTCCCCCCGTTGCTCAGAGCACCCCTGGCATGACCCCAGAGAGCAGTTTTCTGAGCCTCACAGGGCACACAGTCATGACAGGCACAGGCACCAGCAGAGAGAGCACAGAGGACCTCCCTCACCTTTGGCCGACGGTGCCTCCAAACATGGGCACTCTACCTCGGAGGATCGTCGGAGGTCTCCGTACCTGAGAGAGAACAGCGGTGGCCATCAGCAGGAGCAGAAAACAGCCAGCCAGGAAAGGTCCCGGAGGCATCCTAGCCTTGATCTGGAAAGAGAGGCTGAGCACGGTGCCTATGATCACAGCCATAGCTGGGAGCTGCAGGACAGGAAGACAGCTGGCTGGGAGAAGGGTAGGAGACCTCTCAGTCTTGACCTGGAGTCGGAGCACAGACTTGCAGATGAGGCACAGCACAAGAGAAAGCCCCCAAGGCAAGACAGAGAAAAGCGCCTTCCCCTTCTTGAGTTGGAACTGGAGGCTGGGCAGGAAACCTGGCATCAAGGCGGCGGCCGGGTGGTGCGCCCTGAAAAACACAAGTCTCGCCCTCAGGGTCACTCATCACACAGGATGGCACATGGTGAGAAGCTCCGTGATGATGAATTTAGAGATGATCATAAAAGGGGTGAGGCAAGAGACTGCAGGAGGGCAGGACACAGGACGCATTCCCCCTCCCCACATGCTGTGACCCAGGGGAAGGCTGGAGGCTGCCAGCGAGACTCAGGTAACCAAGTGATGGGGAAGGTGTATGTAATGTGTGGGGATGGACCTTTGCGTGCCCCATACTGGTATCTGAAATACTTGTTGCTTCCTTTGAAGATGCTTGTCTCCCATATCTACCTGCAGTGTGTGCACCATTAATCGTATCCGGGTTTTTCCCTGATTTAGTGGGATTCTTCTTATCCATAAATGTTCCTGCTCTGTTTATGTCCTGATGTTCCATGGCATTGGAGAGGATGAGTAAGAAGGTATTATTGGAAATGGTGCCCTTGGTATCCTGTTTTAAGAAAAAAAAACCTCCTCCCTGCCCCACAGAAAAACCCAACCCAACCAACCAACAGCCAGCTTTTGTTTTCGTGATACATTTTGTGCAGTGGTCTCGTTGCACAGAAAAAAAAAAAAAAAACAACTAACAAGACCCAAAATGTTAGGATTATGCTTGTATTTTGTTGAGATGCAGGACTGTAAGTGAAAACACTTTACTAAAGCACTAAAAACACCAGCAATTTTCATCCACTTCTTATTGAAAACCCTGCTGGCAACTTAATGAGTTCAATTTAGGCAAAGTTCAGTAGTGGCACTGAATGTCCAGCTGGGCTGTATTTGTAAGATGGGGTTCTAGCCAAATTCTGTACAAGTGGAGTTTTATGGGAAATGTCTACCTGTGTAGTTCTTGTTCAATAATACTTGAGGACTGGGGGCTTTAGAGATCCAGAACCATCTTTCTGCTTCTAAAACTGCACTGGAAGTAGGGGTGACCTAGTGAAAGTAGGAGACTTGGATATATGTCTGTAACAACATGAGGAAACTTATGCTTTAAGTCTTCTTAAGATCTTCCCACGGATAAGGTGAAAATGATAATGGTTGTCTGTCTCTGGAGATACTGGGACAATTATTCTTCCTCCTCATAATATAAAAGTCTTCCTTGGAGAAGTGGAAGGTGTTAATCAGGTTTATCTTTAAAATAACAAAACTCTGTACTCAAAACCAGAACTGAATATGAACTTTAAATGTGCTTACTTGGCTGTTTTCTCATTGAATTGTAAAATTCATCAGTCATCCCAAGGATAGAAATAGTCTGAAATCTCACGTCAGCCTGTCCCAGGCAACCTTTGCAGCCCATGCTGTTCCAGCAGTGTGTTGAGACTGCTGTGCTCGTAACAGATGTTGGATTGCTCTCTGCTGCCCAGTTTTGCCAGTGTATCTGTGTTGATGCAGAGTGTGACAGCTCCTTTGCTAGTATTACTGTCATCAAAGACTTCAAGGGACATGGTCTCTTCTGCCATATATTTGCTTTTGTCATAAGACATGGTGTATCAGGTATTTCTGTGTGCACAGAGAAACCTTCCCAAGGTGTGTGCTGCACCTCAGCTAAAGGCGCTCTCAAACCAGCTGTGTGGCAGGTACAACGTCATGGTCTCTGGGTTCTCTTGAGGGGGAGCTGAGGAGAACGTGGGCATCTCCTTACCAAAGCATGTGGAGAATGGTTGAGTTGATTGTTTTCTCTCACAATTCTGTAGGCACTGATTTGAGGGGGATGAAACAAGCCATGTATGATGCACCCCGAATGGAACAGGAGTTGTCTGATGCAGAGATTGCTCGGAAGCTGCAGGAGGAAGAGCTGCTGGTAAGTAGAGGGGAGGCATTAGTCAGCTCTGAGTAACTAACGTAGCCAGCATTGACAACTTTAATTTGTAAACCTTTTATATATGAGAGTGACTTTAAGACCTAAAGTGCTACTGTACTTTCTGGTAATTATCTTTGTCTTCCATACACACACATATGGAGTGACAGCTGGCATCCAGCCAATAAAGACCTATTTTTTTTTTTTAAATAAACCCCCCAAAATTAAATTATTGAAGCAGAGTGATATTAAATGAATGTTTCCAGGGAAGTGGAGATGGCCTGTAGTCAGTGTGGCCAGCCCAGAAGTGAGGCAGACCAGTGCCCGTCTTTGAGAAAGAGGGCAGCAGAGTGGGAAATATGTTGTGGTGTGCCCTAGCAGATACATGAGGACAAAATTCAGCTGAAAAGCTGAAATGACAGTTTGGTGTTGGGTTGTAAGTACTGAGGTAGCTGAGTATATTTGGAGAGGATGGTTGTGTATTTGTATGGGCACCTACTTGCCCTGTCAGTAGGTTAATGAGTATGAATAATTCAGAGATGTTACTCTTTTGCCTCTGTTTTTTCTTCCCCCATCTTTTTTTCTTTTCCCCAGGCTAATGAGGCAGATCAGAAGGCAGCTCAAGTAGCCCAAGATGAGGTGAGCAACAAGTAAAATATTTGTGGAATTCTTTTCCTTGTGGAAGCTGCCAAACACCACTTGTTCCCTCTGACCCTCTAGTTGTTCATTTCTCTCCTTGTAGGGGAAGCTTGGAGCTCTAGTGGGGTGTGCTCCTACCTGAGTTTCATGTATATGCTCAGGCCAGCCAAGCAGAGAGTTGCACTGCCTGTTACAGCCATGACAGAGGAAGGAAGTTGATGGTTCTGTAAGAGCATTTCTTTTCTGAGCCCCAGGGGAGACTTATCCAAGATGCTGTGAGATGAACCACCTCCCCCCTTAAGGAAAAGGAATAGGAGGCAGAAAGGCTCTGTGAATGCAGTGCTGGCATATCAGGGATCTGCTGGGCATGCTGCATGTCTGTCTGAATTTTGCCCTGTCACTTGATTTCTGATCACGGATGGGTGAAACCCTGGGTTTGCACCCTTCCCATTCAGCAGCTGTCCATGGGAAAGTTATTCAAACCCACAAGAGCAGTAAAAGTGTCTGAGGCACTATCTGTATTTTCCCTTCTAGGAAATTGCTCGACTCTTGATGGCTGAGGAGAAAAAGGCTTTAAGGAAAGAGAAAGAGAGAGAAAAGTCTTCCTTTGAAAAGAGGAGGCATGATCAAGATTGGAAGGTATGTCAAGCTTCAGGAGGCACCACAGATAAGGTACTATAATGTTATTCCCATTTCCAGAGGGGGGGGCGGGGCGGGGTATGTGTGTGTGTGGTGAAAGCAAAAGGTAGTGATGCATCCAAAGGGTCTTGCTGTCTATTATTCAACTGCTTCCCAAGGCTTTTGGAGTCACCTCCTTGGTTAGATGCTTTTGGCATCTGGCCTGGAAGATTGGCACTAGATATCACAGCACTTTGTGGCCTTCCTGAAGCACTCTCAGTCCTCCTGGTGCAGGACCTTCCCTCTGCTGAAATCCTGACTGTAGCAATAAAAGCAGTTGTTGGTTCTGTTTGTATGAAGGCAGTGCAGATGCTTCAGTTGTCACTCTGCCTCAAAATAAAATTGGCTGTGTAATGAAAGTACTGAGTCTATTGTGCCTAGGTTTTTGCATGAGTAATACCAGAAAGGCTTGGCTAGCCAACATGGGGGAGGATAGGAAACAGATTTCATGGTCTGCACTGGTAAGGTGCTAAAGGGGATGTTGTGTTAATCTTGAGGCCAGATGGAGGTAGCTCTGGTGTTTTCAGCCTCCTTACTGTGTTTAAGTGGTTGCAGGAGCACAGCTGCCTGCAGCTGGTCCCTTGTGCTTAGCCCAGCCATGTGCATAGTCGTTACACACTGTGTTTGACCCCAGCTTCAGGATGGTCCCCCAGAGCTGTCACATATTTAGTGCAAAAATTGAGCTTGGCTCAGCAAGGCTGAGTTTTGTTTACTGGAAACTAGTCCTTGGTACTGCCATTTGAACGTCTGGCTGTAGTTAATCATGTGTACAAACCAAGCACGAAAGGGCTGCGTGGAGCTGTGTCGGCCTCAGTGCACTGGTGGGTTTCTTGCAAGGCACACAGATGAACAGATTTCCCTCCTTCCCATCAGTCTGATGCAGGCGAGTCCACGCGCTCAAGGTCAAGAGAAGGGCCTGAAACTCAGCGACACAGAAGCGACAGGTCTTCAAGGTGAGCTTGAACTGACTGGCAAAAATGGGGAAATGCAAGTGGGAAGCTGCTGAGAAGCTGAATCCTAGGGTGAAGTTGTGGGATGACCAGCCTGACCCACCCATGAGGAAATTGGTGGAGAGCAGAGGTTTTAGCACTGAAAAGAGATGGAGGGCACAGAGGTGTTTGGTGACATGCGTCACTCACTGAGCTCATGGCATTTGTCCATATTGGTCTCCATGCCTTGTGCTGACGGAGATTGATGAGCTTGTGCAATGACATTTGTTAAATGGCAGAGTAACATTGAGAGGGTTAAAGAGCTTCTGGGGATGTGAAAACAAATGTCATCTCTGGGCAGGAAGGAGTAATCACCGTGCATTTGCACAGCTGCTCCCTTGGTTCTTTGCTCCTAATTAAGCCCTGTACACAGCTCCCACTGCTGCGTGTGGACACCCCCTGCAAGAAAGTGCATTGTGCTTTGGGGTGTCTCGTCCCAAACTGGGAACATGCCCATTGTTGCCTCTGAATCTCTCAATACTCTGGCTCAATGCCCCTCATGAGGGACCGGGTCCTGGAAGTGACCCCAGTGCCTTTGATTTCCATTCCAGAAAGGAGCCTAGAAATTCTTGTTGAATTTGCTAAAGAAACAACAGATAAGGTTTGCAGGTGGAGACTGAAGAGAGATTGTATTAAAATACTCTGTGGCTAAAACTGTGCAAGTATTAAACACTTCAAAATTTTGCTCTTTTGAATGAGGTTTGCGTCAATCTTCATGATGAAAATTTTTTATTTCCCGACAACTTGAAACCATTATTAAATGAAAGAGATTCAGGAGAAGCAGTAAATACTGTGCATTTCTCACTGCAGAAACAGTAAGGGGCTGTGCTCAGAGGAGCTGCTCTGCAGGCGGGAAGTCTGGGCCAGGCACAGTTTGCATCAAACTGACAGCAACAGACCAGACAGCTGAGATGTTGCTTTTGACACACTGTTATGCCTTTGAGCTATTTCCCATCACTCCTTTTACCCTGTTCTTGGCAGATCACAGCCTCTCCTCGATGACTTTGAACACTCTCGGTATTACACAAGCCAGCCCAGCCCCTTACGCCAGATCCCCAAACCCGAGCACTCTCCTAAAGGTAGGATCAATCAGTCCCAGGGCTGCCCCAGCACTTGGGTGGTTGTGAGCTGTTTTCCTTAAACAAGCAGCCTGCAGGACAGAGTATTTGAAAGCGATGCTAATAGAAAAGAGGAATGGGTATTATTACCCCAGCAGGCAGGTGATGCTGGTCAGTGTTAGGGCTGTACTTGCTGAGCATGTTGCAGGCTGAGAAACTAAAAAGCTGAATTGATTTGCCTGGAATTTGTCAAACTGTTGTCTGCATGTCCTCCATGATCTCTTAATGATGAATGACTGTAAATCCAAGCAGCAAATGACGGAGAAATGACACTAAGACAATGATATGATGGATTTTAGGTGACTCACTAGTATCAAACAATCCAATACAAGACAATCTCACATTATCACCTGGCCGGCGGGTGGATGGCATGATCAGACAGAAGTCTGTCCTCAGGACAGGCTTATTTTGTTCCTGTGGCATCTCAGCACTGCTTCATTGGCTTGTTTCTTGAAATCACTGGGCACAGAGCAGTGTGGTTAAGGTCACTCCTGCAGATTTTTAACTCACACAATGGGCTTTCAGGTTTTTCTGTAGAGTCTCTGGGGAAGGAAAAGGGCAGTCAGAGTTTAACTCAGTCTCTCAGGTTTTGTTGAGCTCCACTATTGTGACTTATATGTGGACACCTTCCTTTCTGAAATTTAAATTTGGGAAACTTGTGTTCTGTCTTCATCAAGTAAGCTGCAAAGTTGATGGCACTTAGATGAGTCTGTAAGCTCAGTGTTCATTCAGTTTTCTTTAGTAAGAGACTGTGAAGTGGGGCTGCAGCACCATTCACTCTCTAAAAAAAAATGTGAATGTTTGCCTGTCTTGTGGATCTATCCTTCCTTTTGCTTGGGTAATGAAACATATGGTTCCCATTTTGGCCTTTGAGTTTACCAGTCCCTGGGAAGTCAGACAGATGGACAAGATGGCAGGACAAGTAAAGTGTAATGGCAGGACAAGTAAAATACAACTGCAGGTAGTAGTTTCTTCACTGGAATCTAGACTCACAGATATTTTTCTTTGTTTTGTTTTCCAGGTTCCCGTAGGAAGCAGTAAACTGTGCTAGCCTTTGCTTTGGTACTGACTCTTCTGTAGCAAATATTACTGGAATTGCCAGGCAACTTCCTTGATTCCTGACCCGATGGGAGGCCCACCCTCCACTCCCAGAATCATCTCTTTAAGTGTCATCATATTAAGGAAAATTATTTGTTTCAGTTTCTTACTTGTGTGTGATGACTGAAGCAGTGCAGTATTATCTAGCTGCCACTGAGCTGTGCAAATCAACCAGCTGGCATCACAGCTCCTTCATACATCCTTTTGAGGCTTTCCTTCTATTTTTATTTTTAATCTTTGGCTGGAGCTTTGACAAATAGGACAAATTGAGATGCATGTACAATGGAGGAAAATTGAAGAAATGAGTTGGGTTATGGCAGTGCAGCGAAACATCAGAAGAACAAGTCTTTCTGTATTAGGATGGCTTAGCAAAAAGAGTTATAAGAGGAAACATGTTTCTTCCTGTGTTGGATAAGACAACTGATCCAGCCTGACAGTCACACTAGGAAGGAGAGTGCATCATCAAATGTACACCAGCAAAGGCCAGACCCTGGGACCGGTGACAAAGAAATTGCCTGTGGAACAGAATTTAACTGCTGTATTTCTTTCTAGCATTTCCAAAAATCTGGATAGAGTGTGTAACTAGGCATTTAGCTCCAGATATAGGATAGAACAGTTAAAGGGAAGACAATTTCAACTGAAATTAGACATTATGTGCATGCTACGGAGTTCAAGAAGCTGTGAGTTGTGGTTTGGGAACTCATACATGTGTGAATGGACCTCTGTGGTCACCTAGTTTGAGCTTCAGTGTGGTAGAAGCCAAGGAATTTCACTGAAGCCAAGTAGGATCTCCTGTAACTCCTAGCTTGGTTGCTGATGCACTTGAGTACAGTAACTTATATCTGAACCTGCATATGTCTTGGAAAAATGGGACTGAAAGAGGGCATATGGGCGTTGAATTCAAAATCTACTGTTACAGGCAACTTGAGCTAGACACAGAGTTCTGAATGGTCCACACTGCGTCTGTGCTGACTGCCTTCCCTCTACAGTGCTCCATGAAGCACCCCAGGCAGACTCCAGTCAGGAATAAAAAATCATTGCTCTCTAGGGCTTAGCAGTGTCTGCAGGTTTGTTGTCTGTATAGATTTGCCCATGCAGCGATTCCCTCCTCTTCCACTTCCTCTTCCCACTCTTTGAAAATCATTTTTCTCTTGCACAGACAAGTAGCCTTTTCTTTTGGCCTCCTCTCATTTCTGTTCTTTTGTCTTTTTAATAATTTTTTTGCCATTATTTTCAGGTGTATTTTTAAACTACAAAGCTGAACATTTGGACACTGGCTTGGAGTCTGTTCAGCTGGTACAGGCAGGTTGTCCGTGTGCCAGTCCAGTTCACAGCAGCAAGTTTGGCTGCCTTGCCCCTACAGCCCAGCTTCCTTAGTGCCCAGCACTGAGTCTGTCCTGCCACACTCTTTGTTGTCTGCCAGCAGCTGCAGTTCTGCCTCTGGCTTTACAGAGGAGGGGAGACAGAGCTGTGACTTTACTTGCCCTCACCACTGATCTGGCTGGGGAGGGAGCCTTGACAGCTCTGTGGACCTATAAGAAACTGGAAGAGAGCTGTCTGCTGTTTCTCTAGTGCACAGTTCAAGTCCTAAGGCAGCTGTAAGGCTTTAACCGTGGCTGTTGTCCTTGGTAGGATAGTTACTGGGCCAAATCTCTAGGAAGACAAGGCAGGGGTTTTTTTGCATAAGTTGGAGGGGCAAGTTTAATGTCACAGCACAAACCCATGTCTTGCCTTGACCAACAACTTGAGAAATTTCCATCTCTTACCCTCACTGGCCTGTTGGCAGCAGTTCAGTATCTATGAAGAACCACATGACCCCCAATAGACCAGGTATACACTATCCAAAAACCATGTAACATAGGAATTTGTGCATCAGCAGCATCCCGCTACCTGCATACCCTTGCTTCCAGACTGGGAGCTCACTCTTCTGCATGGAGTCTTAAGTGACTTGCAAGGTCTTGCTTGCTTGCTGCTGCTTCTCAGGAAATATCTCAGTCAGCAGCTAGATTTTACTGTCCTTGCCTTGTTCCCTCTTCTCGTTCTGTCTCTGTCCATTCAGAAGTGTTAACGTTGTTTAAAAGGATCCAGAAAAATAACAACATAGATCCTGTTTTTCCTTTTTCTTGTTTATTTGATAACTTGGCCCAATGTGGCAACCTCACCTACCGAGATTTTATTTTGTAAAAGTTTATTTTTGTATTTTATCTAACAGTTAAAATTTTTGCTGCTGAAAATGCCATTTTTTTTTTCCTGTGGGCTTTTTCCCTCCACTGCCATCAGAGGTGATTATTGTTGTGAAATGAATGCCTGCTACGGTTTCTTGAATTAACATTTCCAACATACATGCACTGCTGCTTTTGTCACCTGGTGCACTTGTGAAAACTGGATGGGGAAAAGTCCTGCCAAGTCAGGAAGTGGTTGAGCTTTGTACTTGCTGTGCTTGCGGAAAACTGGTGACCCCCTGCAAAAGACAAAGGGAAATTGCCAGGTAGGAATTCAGCCCTCTGTGGGCCTCTCTAGCTGACTATGATGGACTTTCTTGCACTGTAGTTGGCTGATGTAACACTTTGTCTTACCCTAATTAGACAAGTCATGAAGACGCTGAGCCCCCTGACATTTGAAAAACCTGTTAATTCAGAAGGGATGCTGGGTAGTATCCAAGTTGTTGACTTCAGTTGGAGTGAGTAGAAATGATGTGAGAGAAAACTCTGGTTAATTTAGTTTGGAAGCTGGGTAGAGTCTGAAGAACACCTCAGTGAGTGCCTGCTCTGTGGAGCTGCAGGATCTTCTTAATGGCCTCCTCGGGCCAGTCAAGCTCTCCAGCCTTGGCACCAAGAGACAAAGAACCTAAGGGAGGGAGCATCTGCTGCTTCCTTGGATGTCTTCAGGAAGTGCTGAATGCTTTATGGCCTGTTTTGCTCTGTGTCCTCCCTTCATCCATATATTTTTATTCTTACTCTCTACCTTTATTCATTTGCTGTCCCTTTCAAGTGTTTCTCCTGTTTTATTTTTCCATAGCCCTTGTGGAAAGGGGGGTCCTAAGGTTTTGGTAGAAGGGGTTGACACCTATCAAGAGAGAGAAGTGCTAGGAATGGTAGCTGAGGAAAGCAGATAATAAATGAGGTATAAACAGCAGTTGTTCATTTGATATACACTGGGGTCCTGATGCAGTGATACAGGTTAGAGACTTCCTGAGGCAAAGGTTTCAACTGGACTTGTCTGTTTAGTGACTACTTTTGGGAGGGAATTCCGTGGTCCCACTGAAGTCAACAAGAGTTAAGATCATGGATGAACAAGGAGCCAATTCCTCTTGGGGCTCAGTAGCCACAGTTCTGCTGAGAGTCAAGAAGGTGCAGCTGGTGTAGGCAAGATGCAAGATCAGCACCTTGTACATGTGTCCCTGGAAAGAGGCACAACAAAGCTAATCTTTTAAAAAGAAACAGAGCAATATTTCCTTCCTATGACAGAAAAATGCTTCAGTATCTTTATTTTTTCCTTGTTTTCTCTTGCCAAGTTTTAGTAGCTTTGCCTATGGGTTTGCTCCGGATGTGGTAGGATGTAAGAGTCCTTGCTGGGACCCCTGCCCAGGTTGTTCAGGTCTTGTATCCCTTTCTCACTCGGTGCATTAACAAGGCATTAGGCACCACGTGGAAAATGCATCTCCATGAAATCCTGGTACTTCCTAACGTTCATAGCTGGCACATCTCAGCCACAAGAGCTCTCACCACCTCCTTGCCTCCGTCCAAAGCACAGTGTCTGCCGAAGAGAGGTTGGGTGAACCAGAGGGATCGTGCCTTACCCGCAGGGATACTCGATGTCTTCAGCAGGCTGATCTGAGTCGCCTTGCTATGAAACACTGTCTTAATCTGGACTGTACAGCTTCCTGCAGCAAGAAGCAGTTGTTGTCCCGTGGATAGATCCAACAGGTTAACTTCATCTTTTTTTTTTAAAGAACTTCATGGTTTTGAACTTGGTGGGGTGAGAAAATATCAGCTCTTAGGGGATAAATGAAGTCTCATCATTGAATTTCTCCTCTTGGGGAGGAAGGATAGAAGAAGTTACAGATGCTGCAGTCTGCTTCACTCTATAAAAGGGATATTGTATGTACAGTATTTTTATATCTCTGCATTCCCACCTATCAGGATTTGAATCAGAATTGATTACATTCTCTACTTCTGGAAAAAAATGGATTGTTATTTTTACAGTGCTAGACCTTTTTGTGTTTTATTTTGTGCCAAATTACACCCACTGTTACATTCTAGTGTTTTCATTCAGTTTATTGTTTGGATCAATGTGTATATTATATATTTTTATTATCAAGGTTTTTATTTTAATTCATATTATCCTGTATGCAAACTAACTGTGGATTGCTAATTTATATATATATAAAGGGGAGCACTTGGAGACAGTGTGAGGACTCCCCTACTTAGTTTACACTCTTGTAAGTTAGCACAGCCAGTCCATGAAACTCGTTTCTTCTTGCACAGAACAATCTCCTGGGTTTCTGTCCCCCTGAGCAGATGGCTCCTTCTGTCCCTCACGGCAGCACTGTCACTGCAAGACTGTGAGATGCAATGGGAACCAAAGCACAGCTCATAGCATGGACTGATGGGCAGCTGAGCTCAGTGCTACCCAGCTCCTGGCAGTGATGCCAAGGAGGGTGCTGCTTTGAGGGTTACTCTGCTCTATATCCGTCTCCAGCCGATGGACAGTTGGTTTTGCCCCACTCTCCCAAGATGTTCAGGGCTTAGTTTTGCAGTTGCTTTGGGAGGTGGGTGGGGGACATAGGGCTGAGGCACAGTGATGTCTCTCACATGAAGTATACCACAGGCAGCTTGTCTTATGTTTGTTGCAGAGGACAGGCATAAACCTGTAGAGATCCCAGTTTACTGTACTCCTTAAATGTGCTGTAGCACGTTTGTGGCTGTGCAGCACTGCTGTGGAGGCACTGGCTGCTGCACACATGTGCCCCTTGGACTGCTGTGCCTAGAACATGCTGTGGGACATGTGTTTCATGTTGAGAAAGCTGCCCTAACCTCAGCATCTGGGCTGGAGATATATCAGCTGCCTCCTCCCCATCAGTAGCACAGGGCAAAGCTTAGCTGTGCAGTTTGGGCTCTTCCAGGAGAGTTCCAGAGAGGACAGTGGCACACACAAATGAGTATTTTCTACTTCATGGTAAACAAGTTCCACTGTATCAGTGTTCACTCTAAGTAGACACCATGGTCTGTCTCCAGCTGCATCTGTGCACTGCAATATAGTTAATTGCCTCAGAGAAATAACTGCAGTTGTCTCATTTAGCTCTTCAGGGTAAACTTTCAGTCTGTTGAATCTAAATATTGGCTATGCGATGAGGTGGATTAGTCAGAAGGCTTAAATTCCTCAGAGCTGCAAGTGTACCCTGGGTTGTAACAGCTAATCCTTAAATATAAATTGCGCACTGACAATAATCCGTCTATGCAAGCCTATTCTTGTTTTCATTTTTGACTATTCACTCTGTAATTTTACCAGGTTTGTCATAGAACTTCTGAATGACATTTAACCAAAGTATTGTGTCTGTCTGTGTGTGCGTGTGTATAGCATGTTTTGCTTCATACTCCTGAATTCTCATTGAATGTAAAGGGAACATTGCCTTGCCCCATTTTGTTCAATAAACCGCTGTATTTTGTTACCCACCACATCCTTCTGTCCCTCCATGTGCTTGTCTGGAAACACCGAAGTGGGTTACACAAAAAGCAGGGGAAAACAACACTTTGTTCCACACTTTGTTCTGAAGCTCAGCTGCTTCTACCAATAATTACGTTCTTCCGCTGTAATAGATGTAGCAAACAAACAAATTTTTATTTAATTTGATTATTTTGTGGACAGACAGATGGAAAAAAGGCTATGTAATATCTTGGAAGGGATCTGGACTGTTTCATTTCCTGAGACTGTGATACTGAAAAATAAAGCAGTATAATTATTTGTAAGGGTAGGATGCTTTTTCTTATTTAATTAACATAGCTTTTAAGTTGGTAAAAAGCCTGCTTGAAGATTCCCACAAACAACTTGTACCTACAGTGGTGGAATGGAAGGCAAGAAGGAAACATGGCAAATGCCCTGTGACTGACTGCTATCTTCAAAGACAGCAGCTGAGGATGCAGCCACAAGCAGCTCAAACGTGATCTGAAGCCACTGTCATGTCCCCAACGCAGTTTGTCACTGAACCTGCTAAAATAAAGGGGAGGTTACAAAATACGAACTCTGGATCTAGGATCCAAACTGTAAACCTTTCTTAAATATTTATTTACTCACTTCTCTCCAGTTGCCAAGTATCAGAATTGCAGAGGGGACAGAGAGCCCTTTGGCACCCCAGCAGGGAGTACGCCAGGCTGTTCCTCCGTGGCCCAGAGGTTTGGGTGCAGAGGTGAGTGCTCTGACTCCAACTGAGTTCAGTTTTGGCCTAGATTAGGGTCCATGTCAGAGCACTACCCCAGTGCTTTCAAATGTCTTTACATCATCTTTACCTCTCACCAGCTCCACCTTGGAGTCCCTTAGGTCTTAGCAGTGAGTGGAAGTAGGAATCAGCAAAACAGACATAGCTGGCAGTGTAACAGCCGTGTTGGAAAAACTGGGCACTGAGGAGTGCCAAGACCTCTGCCAACTTACAACCCATTGCAGCCTCGTGTCTGGAGTGACTGGGTTGGTCTGTTTTCTCTGAAAGGCTTCTTTCATACCAGCCTTGGCACTTGTTGAAGCATTAGGCTGTGGTGGGAGGGGGTCCAGCTGGAGCCCTAAGAAGCATTGTTCACCTGCTACAGCAATGTGCACACAGGGAACTGTATGTAGGAACCTTAAAAATAACACTGAGGAGCCTCTGGGGACTTTTTCTGGAGCGGAAGACTTTCTGAGTTTCCGAGTTGCATGTTGCTCTCAGACTGTATGGGTGGGGGTGGCCATTGTGGGTGGATCCATTGTGCCATTGGTGATGGATCAAGGTTTCCCAGGTATCTTCAATATGAGAAAAAGATAAGCCAGCAGAGATGGCAAAATGTCACCATTGCTAGGCACCCATCAGCCTGACTGCCCCCTTGGCTGCTTTGTCCTACACTTCAAGGTAGCAGTTGCAGGTGGCAGCTGCATTCTCCTGCCTGTGTGCATGTCCAGATCCTCATCTTCCACCCAAGTGCATGCTGTGTAACCAGGGGCTCTTGCCCACAAAGACTGCAGAAGGCTGAACCTGAGCTACAGGCTGCCAGTGGAAGGAACTGCAGGGCTGGGGGTGCTCACACAACAGGTAAATAAACAACTTTTTGTAGACAGCCATGGCCAAACTGAGCTGTGGTTTGCTGACTCATGCGTTGCTCTGGGAGCAGTTGATGGTGGGTGACTTACCTGGAACTGATGCTCCTCTTGTTCAGGAGGCAAATCATGGCTGCAGAGTGACCCAGAGCCTAAACCAGGTGAGGTAGCTGAGGTACAAATTGCTTGCTGTAGTACACATGATATGCACGTACCATTCCCCATTCATTTCCCAGAGACTTGGTGTGTTACAGCAGGCCTGGAGGTGGAAAACATCCCTTCTGCCATGTGAAACCCTGGTTTGTTCCTGAAACTGTTCCTTCTCAATTTCAATACTGAGCAAAACTAGCCCCTGTATCTCAATTCTTTGCACCATGCTGCTTACAAACAAGTGACAGCTCTTGGCACCAATCAGTTGTCTAAGGTTAGAGGTACATGTGTCCATCACCATGATTTGTTCTTGCAGAGACAGTGATCCTTGAACCCTGAGCCCATCAATTTTACCCTGACTCACCTCAGTCAGAATTCCTGACACAGTTGATAGCAAAAATTAGATTTAGTAAATGAGACCTGGGATCAGGCTGCAAAACAAGTTTAAAACAAGCACAGAACTAGAGTCTGGCAGCTGGCTATTTTTTGAGTGTCTGTGCTTCCCTGACCCTAGAGAGCCCCAGACAAGCACCCAAGCAGCTCCGCCAAAACCTGCTCCTGTTTCATGTTTTTGCTGGTGAGCAGCAGCTGAGTACTGACACCTCAATTTTCACAGTCTCCTTTCCCCTAGCACTGCTTTTGCCTTAGTAATAGCTGCACTTGTCCTGCCCTTGTCCCCCAAAATGGACATTCTAGCTCCACCTCGGTGACTCACCTCATGACCTTTTGAGGCCAGGCTACAAACACAGTCACAGCGAGCCCCTGGCTGGTGCTGGGGGCTAGAAATCATGCTACACGTGATTTCTATTTATGTGTAGACGGCATAATGCCACGTCACAGGGCAGTTTTTTTCCCTGGCTATTTTAGACTTGGATGGTGTCTCATTTTCACATTTTACTGAAAACACTGTTGACATATGCAGCACGGAATTGTGAACCAGAGGAACACGTGTGTGTCTCACTAGTAGGGTTTATGCCTAGGAGAGCAGTGCAGGAGTGCATCAGCATCCCATTCCCTGGGATGAGCATGGAGCTGGGACAGGTTCTTACCCAAGAGTATTCTACACTGCTGCCTTCCTCTGCTCTTCATCTTCCCCAGCTGCAGGCAGTGTCCAGAGGGTGATGACATTGCCATGCATGTGCATGACACCAGAGGTTACTTGTGGAATGTGAGCTTTGTCCCAGCAAGGCTGGAAGAGAGCTGATTTGTAGTTAACAGTTGCTGGTACAACAGTAGGAGGTGTACCAAGGGAAGGTGGTGTTTGGGGAGAGGATGAGATGCTCAGCTACTCAGGGCTTATTCCCACCACTGGCACTGGCTGCCAGCTGCCACACTGCACACTGTCCCAAAAAGTTCTGCTCACCCTGTCAGGAGACACATAAACCCCACTTAAGCACTTCACTTGAGTATTTTTAATGTATTTTTTAATTACTCACAACTGAGGAACCACTGGAGGCCAGCATGAAGGAGGCACATGTTAATGTCCAGGAAGATCCCTCCCATAGCGTGTAGGCGGATCTGGAGGAAGGGATTGCTTGCAGTCCCCCCTCCAAAGAAAATGGGAGACATCAAGAACAACTGTTTCTCAGTGAATTTTCTGGTCTGATAGCAAACCCACCCAGCTTGTCCTACTCGAAAAGTCCTCACCCACAGCAAGTGTGTCCTGTGCACAGACAGGACTGCCACTGTTGCCATAAGGAACCTGTGAGAGTTGGTGCAGAGCACCTCCCAGGAGAAGGGGGATGCATTGTTGCAGCACCTGGGGCAGAGAGGACCCACAGCTGCTTCAAGTTTGGCCATGACTGCAGATCTGCTGACCTGACTGCAGCTGTGTCTTGTTGACACCTTCAGGGCATAAGAGGGACCAGTAGCAGCAGCAGCACAGGCGACTGGGGTGGGTGGGTCTCTGTTATGTAGAGAAAACTGGAATCTTCTAACAGCGGTAGAAGACCAGGTTGCCCTGGTACTTGCTCCTCTGTAAACAAAAGGAGTTAAGTCAGCTGTGCAAAGGTGTAAGATAGTGCCAGTTTACCTCATCCACAAGAACACTGAAACAGCTGATCCCTCCTGGTCTCCTGTTCTCTGAGAAGAGACTCTTGTTGGTCCCAGCGGATGGCCCTCATCAGAACGAGGTAAGCCAAGAAAGGGTGGCTTTTCTTCTCTGTGGGACAGACACTGGTGGCTTGTCTTGGGAAGATGTGTACTTGAAGTCAGGATGTGCTGAAGTTTGTGCTAATTCCTCTGTGACCTTAAGGTGTATAAAGCATTGCTCTGTGCAGATTTTGACTCAGTCCTGGAGTGGTTCAGCTGTGCGAGCACAGCTCAGGGCTGGAGCTTTCCCGCTCAGCTTGTCAGCAGGGCACAAATATTGTGTGGCACTAAACTGCTTTTGCTTTCAGATAAAACTCTCTCATAGCTAACACTAATGCATCTGCACTATGAAAGGGCTCCCGACTCCCATGGAAATGTTTTGATACCTCTATCCTATGCTTACTGAGTGTATTATCAACTTTCTTCACTTTCCTCACATGAGTGAAGTCAGTTTTAGTGCCAGCTGTAGCGTGCAATCTAGTCCTTTCTGGTGACAATTTTCTTCTCCCAAGTATCCTTAACAAGAGATGGGAGAAATACATGAAGGTTTACCTAAAAATCCAGCTCTCCCTTGAGAAATGAAGAGCAAATTAAAAACAAAAGCTTGAAAATTAACTTGGATTAATAAAGAAAAATTATAAAAATCTTGGGGAGGAAAAAAAAAGAAAGGAAGACGGAAAAAATCCTTTACTTTCCTTTTAAGTGATTACTTTTGCTCCCATGCCCCTCCGAGTGCTGTGCCTGGGCCCAGGATGCTCCCGCAGCACGTTCTATCCCAGGGCTCTCTCTAGTGGTTAGTTCGCAGAAAGGAAAGACTGTGCAGCCGCTCACTGGTGGCGCTGCGCCTGCACCGAGGGGGACACACTGTACCTGCACCGAGGGGGCTGCATTTTTGGGCGCTGACACTCCGCAGCAGAGAGTGCAGAGCACCTGTACTCTCCCCTCTCGCAGATGTGCCTCCTGCATGGACCGATCAGGCCTCAGGAGCACAGGCAAATGCAGCCAAACTCCTACCTGTGAGCTGTACAGAGATGAATCAAACCTGAGACAGATGTATCGATGGTGCTTTAGTTCTGCTAAGTCCTCAGGTAAAAAAATTGCAAGTGGGCTGTATTGGATGAAGCCATTTGAAACCTTTCAGAAGTCGAAACACCCTGTGGCTTGAGCATCCCTTTATACAGCTGGATGGGGTCAGTTATTCACTCTATAGCTGTATCAGATTGGTTACAAACAGATCTTAGTTTGAGAGTCTAACTTTGCCTTGCTCCTTTAAGCACACTGCAGCTGGAGATTGACAGCAGAGAGGATCCCCTGGGTTGACCAAAGCAGTTTTTGGAGACCTGTATTATATATCACTGGGCAACGTAGTTGGTAATAGCCATTATCACCTAACTATTGATCACTTGAAGGGCAGTATTTGGGCAATTTTCTTATTTACAGTATTGCACATCTTATATTTATTTCATTATAGTAATTGTGTGCCAAACCCATGGATTTTAATCATATTAAATATGTGGCACTCAAAAACTTAGGAAATAGCAGAATTTAAATAACAGAGATAATGCTAATTTAACCCCTTTGCCAGTACACAATGTAATCCAGGGAAGACTGGGGCGGTATTTTCCCCTGGACTCTTGCCTCAGGCCCAGGGCAAGCTCATTGCATGCTGAGCTGTGACTGGTGCTGCCATAACCTCAGACTTGGGGTGGCAGCCACAGGCATGCTATTCACTAGCAATCCAACATATCAGGTTCTAGGACATTAATAAAATAAAAAAAGAGCCAGACAAGTTTTAAAGCATTACACAAAGACATAAAGTCAAAACTTCCCAAAGAACAGAGAGTTCTGCTTGACAAATAACACAACCACCCACACCCAGCTCCAGCCAGGAGCCACAGTCTCCACCACCTTCTTTTGTAAGCTCTTAATGCCCCAAAGCAAGTAACTCATTCCTTTTATCACCAGCCCTTCCCAGCTTGCTCTCCTGGGAAAAGGCCTTTTCACACTTAGGAGGATGTTTGTTCCCGTCCTTCTGATGGATTTAAACTTTTCTCTGCTTTTATTGTGAGAGTTTTGGTTTATTCTTTAGAGGATTAAAAATTGACTCCTACATGCTAAAATTAATTTCCAGCTTACCTTTCTCATGGGTTTTTTTGTAACTTTTGTGTAAAATACTTCAGGCTGTGGTTCAAATACAGTAAATGGTTTTCTCGCGCTTGCAGTCCTTTGAGTTTTGGAGAATATTGTCATTCTGTGGTGTGAATCCCAGAGAAAACTGTGGCTGGTGGTTTGCAAAGAAGCTTTCAGTGACTTTGTGTATAGCACCTCTGCAAAGCTGTGCTGGATTCCCACGTGTTAAGCAACCTGTCTGAAAACTTGGCCTTGCAGCCCCCCTTTCAAAGGGGACAGGTGTGGGTGGCTTCTGCAGTGCGGGAGGGTCTGGATGGGGTATGGGCTGGTACGAAGCACTGCCCAGGCTCTGCAGCCAAGCTGCTGCAGTAACTGCTTGGCAAGTATTTTAAATGTCTTACAGAGCCACCATAACCTGTGGAAGAGAGATGTTCTGTAGCAAAACTACCACTTAGTGCTGTGAAAGACAAGAAAAACCACTTAAGGAAACTTCCTTGTTAAATCGTTCCATTTTTGCTGTGCATGAAGGCAGAAAAAGCATCGCTACTGTGTAGAATATTAGGAATTTCCCTTGGAGTTTTCTGCATCCCACTGCATTGGTGCTGTACAAACCTGAAACAGAAACCTTAAACAATCTTTAGCCCAGGTTGCTTGAGGTGCACATGCAAGGAAGAGGCAGCCTGGCTATAGAATAGCATCTTACTAACCCCAGCTTTTTCTGCTGAACTGATCTCATTTATTTTCTTTAAAGGCTTCAGAAGCACAGCTGTATTTATATGCCTGAATCCCGTGGACCTAAGCACATCAGTATTTTTACATCTAGGTTTTTTTTTCCCCCATTCAGTCTTTATCCTTTACAGCTTAATTGGGTTCTGTGTTACTGAAGGCTGCTTGCTACTTAGAGAGCATTGGAGAGTTGCATTGAAATATTTATGTCCAGTGCATTACTTCATTAAGGAAATGATCTAAAATGAATGGAGATTGAATTATGCCCAAAATGCCCTATAAAACTGGATGCTGACTGATTACTTAATGGTTCTCCTGATACGTGATGCATTAGAGGTCTCTGTTGCCTTTAATTTTTCATGAGCTGAGCTCAGTCTTGCAGCAACCCCAGATTGGTGGTTAATGGGATTTCCTTGTAACAAAGCGTATAATTCTGTTTTTATTTTTCCTTTGCATACATGGTGTTTTCATGATATACGAGTTGAAATGTCAAAGTATGTTTTGTGCTTGAGAATGTATTTGGGGTCACTAAAAGGATCACTCCCATTTCAGTGCTCATAAGCTAACCTGTTCTAAAAATATTCCTGCAGCTCAGGAGAGTCCTTGCAATTTGTTTTGCCTTTAGACACGTACAGGTAAGCTGTCTCACAAGTACACTGCCTGTGTAAGAGAATGGTTCTGTAGTTAAAAATGAAAGAGCTTATTTTGGTGCTAACCACTCAAGAGCATATTTGGACAGCAGAGAGCTTTTATCAAAGCTCAATTTGGTCTTCAGTAACAGAGAATGAGTTCTCCCACCTGTGATCAGATAGCACATAGCAATACAGAATGCAAATAGCAATACAAATATCACAGAATGCAAAGGAACACTGTGATAGGTCCTCACAGACACTGCTGTCCTCACTTCCAAGCATGACGTGCGTATTCTTTTCTCTTCTGGAGTCTTCCTTCTATTTGTTTCGTTTCTTATGAAAACCACTCTGTGCTTCCATGACAGAGATGTTCCAGCCTGTGTGGACTGGACAGGACTCAGAGTGAATCTGGGGATAGCAGAGCCTGCAATAGTGAGCTGGGGCCTGGCAGGTCTGCCTTGCTTGTAACACTCCTGCTTCTCATGGCTGGTCCTGCAGGCCTGGGCAAACCTGGTTTCTCAGGACCTGTGCAGTGCCAGTTTCAGTGCCTGGGAGAGATCTAATCACCCACAGGCAGTGTTGGTCTGGCCTTCCGCAGGGCAGGAGTCCTTCAAACCTTCATTTGAACAAAGGAAAATGTCCAGGATTTAACCTAAATAACAGAACTTCTTATAATAGAACTTTCAGCTCTATTTCCCTTTTGGCCTGTCCCCTAATCTCGCTGTCTCATGCACTAGGAAAATCCAATCCTTACAAAGTTAATTTTATTAATTGATGCTTATTGGATTATCTTTCAAATCAAATGAGCTTTAGCTGGGTGAGCTGGAAATAAAGAGCATGCAGGGACTTAGGGGCAATTCAATTCATTAGTATCCCTTAGCTGGTAAAAAGTAGCTCCTGCAGAGCCCAGTTCCCTGAAACACAGGAGATCCCTCTACTGTGAGGGACAGTTGTAGCAGAAAATGCAAGACTGGGAGTCTGGAGAGTTGAGGCCACCTTCCAGTTCAGTGGAAGTGCAGTGTTGGTGGGGTTGAGGGTACCAGCAGGAGGTGCCTGGTGCTAAGCAAGGTATATGAAATGCATTGCCAGCACCAGACCTCTCCTGGGGGTATCTGGGATTCCAGAAGTGTGATTTAAAATATCAGTATATTGACATGCTTTGGGCTATTCACCGGGAAATGCAGTGTGTGTAGGATGTCCCCAGTTCAGGCTGACGTCAGATTTCATGGCTCGAGGGGACCCGGACACTCTGCAGGCAGCATCCACTGCAGTAGTGTAGCAGTTTTCTGCATCCAAAGCGTAGGTGGTTAGTGAGCCAACAGAATAAAAGCCAGGTTTTCAGCTTGCTGAGATGCAAAGCCATGCCTCCACTGTGCCAGGAGAGTGTGCTGGCTACACAAATTTGGTCTGATAAGACTGTGCTCTCCAGACCCTGGTGCTAAAGCTGTGTGCTGTGTCTTTGATGAACTGAGCTTGCAGGACCAAGGGAAGTAATGCAAGGGGGAGCCTTAGGTGCCCCTCAGAAAGAGGGTAATCCTAGATCAGTCCTGCTTCTGCGGTAATTTAGGTATTTGACAGTGTCATTAGATAAAATCCTGAAATATCCTTGCTGTATGGAGCCAAGCTTGGCACTTGCAGGAGGCATAGTCCTGAGGCAGCCTCACCTTGAGCATGTGGATGGAATTGGTATTTTTGTGGCTTCCAAGGATTTTCTGGGAGCTGTGTCCCTCTGAATGATGGCAAGCAGTAAGCCTGGGAACCAAATACAGCAGCTAGACAACAAGCAACTGTGGGGATAAGTAACTGGAGGGAAGTATAGGGGAATCAAGATTACTGTGGAGTGGGGCATGAAGGAAAAGGCCACACGTGCAAAGGAAGGAAAAATAGCATTTTTGTTGTTTTATTCTAAAAGAAACTGGGGGTTTTGCTTTGCCTTCCTGGGGAAAAGTGAATATCTATTCCCTGTCTCACAATGCAATGAAAACCCAAAGCAAATCTGACTCCTGACAGCTTGTGGTTTTTGACTCCTGCACACGACAGGTTGTAATGTCAGTAAATAAAGCAACTTGTTTTCTCAAAGTCAAAGAAGGACCTGTGGTTTGTGACAAAAGTTATTAATAAAATGTATTCTCTTGGGCAGTGAATTTGGAGTTTGCCTCATCAGACAGTAATTACCAGACCAGCACCACCATTCCTGAGACAATTGAAATTTAGCCTCCTGACAAAAAATTGATTTTGAAGATTAATTGTCCCCTGTAGCTCAGTTTTAGACTGATCTGAAATAGAGGACAATTGTCCTTTGGGTTTAATAGAGCTGTCTATTTGATACCCACAGAGCTAGGGCAGCTATATGGTTTTTTGTCCTGACTCACAGATGACAACAGCAGAAAGAAGGCATTTTCAGAGATGTGCCACTGTCAGGAAGGGGAACACCCATGGGTGATGTCTATCCTAGTTCTCCCAGTACTTGTGCTGGACCGAAGGTAATGACACACAGACTTTGTATTTTAAAAGTGGAATTTCCTCATGCACCTCTAACTCCAACAGTGCCAGTGCTGTATGATCTGCACAGGTTTTAAACCTGAGTTGAAAAGACAAAGCCAGCTGGAAGAGTTTATCTTGATGTTATTTTTCCAATGTGTATGAAAGGGCACCACTTAGAACCCTGGGGAGCGCTGGTCTCCCCAGGGAGGACTTTTGAAGTGCAGTAAAACAACCTTTGCTCTGTTTAACACAGTTATTGTTTATCTACTGACGCTTTTTTGATGTCCCCTATCCTGACGCAGTTCACTTTTTGTCCCTTATGTTTCTTGCCCGCTAGTAAATAAAGGACAATCTTACTGTATCAACTAAATATGAGGTTTCATTCTTTCCAGTCCTCTTTGTCTTACACACACACGACTGGGAGAAGGGAGGTGGATTCCACCCGAGAAATGGCGGAATTGCCAATTCTGGCATGTAATGTTTACATTAAAGCATATTTATCCTACCTAGCGCAGGGATTTTTCAGGCTACAGGGAGGGTAGCATGCATGGAACTACTTGATATACAGTTATACACTTTTTCCAAACTTATTCACATGATTTAAACTTATTTATACTATCTTATAACACTTTATTACTATTAAATATGGATCCATGTTTTTTCTACAGGTAAAGCTAACAGAAACAGTCTTTTTTCTTAGTTTTAACTTTGGTAGCAGGTGTTTGCTGCAAGGTGTTCTTCTACAGAAGTTTAGTAGCTTCTTCTTTCACTCTCACTGAGTGTCCAAGGCCGTTTGCTAGATTCCAGAGTTATCTCTAAGGCCTCTTGCTGGGCAGCTGCTCCTAGCTTCCTGGGCTGAACAGCTGCTTGTTCTCCAACAGTCTATTGTGGAGGTGTTGGTTTGAGCTGGGTAAACTTTTCTGTGTGCAGATCTTTTTGGGATATATCTTTTTCCTTGCCTGCCTTCCCGTGGTTTGAGCTGGAACTCCTCTAATCTTTGAACCTACAGGTGAGCTTTAGTGAAATTGGTCAGAGGCATCCTCAGTGTTGGTGCTCAACTACAGAATGCACACTTGTGGGTGCTCACCTAGAGAATACACGCTTGTGGTTGCTGACAGAAAATAGGCTTTGCATGCTCTGCTGCTCAGGAAGGAACCTCAGAATTCAGGCAGCTGAATTTGAGTTGGGTGTTGAACCTGCACAGGCAGCAGTGGGATACTGTGAGAAGGAAAAGAGAAGATGTGTCTCGGTGGGAAATCTGTCATATTTTAGGACTGCAAGTGCTGCTGGTTCAAGCGGGGACTGAACCTCAGTGTGAAAACATTGGTCTCTTGGCAGATTTAATACAGGTTTTCTGTAAAAATCCCTGTCTGTATCCCATGGTATGTGCTTCCTTTTATGGTGGCTGACTCATAGCAGCAGGAAGACTGGGAGCTCACCTAGCCATGTCCTTGGTGTCTCCTGGTGCACAGTTTCTGCTCTGCGGCAAGATTTCTTCACACCTTCAGCCTGGCCTCTCCATTCAAGTGTTCATAGTCTTTGTTCCGGGACTTTTCCTTCTCGTGCCTTCTAGGAAATTGAAAACTTGAAGAGTTAGTTGTTCCAAGCGGGAGGGGCTGATCGTGTGTATAAATAAGATGATTCCTGGGGAAGCTGCAGGCCTGGGGGCATGAGAACAAGCCCAGAGCATGCTCTCAGCTCTTGTGCAGACTGTGATGGGAATTGCTTGGGAGTGGGAAAGAGAAGATGTTTTTTGGAATAGCACTGCAGGGAGCAGTGAGGTTTGGGAGTGCTCTCTGCCATGGTGTTTAACAGTTGAAACTCAGGAAACCTGTAAGCCTGGCTTGCAAAAGCTGTAATTGTCCTTCACCTCTCACATCTGCACACAACACTTATCCCATAATTCCTCAGCCTCTTAGCCTCTGGTGTGAGAGAAACCCCCTCTGAATCAATAACTTAATACAAGATTTAGTAAGTTGATTCCCAAAAGGTACTGGCAGGCTCCTGACAGCATTATCAGCTGGGGATGGTACCTACCAGCACCTCTGGGGCTTCTGGGCTTACTGCCGAGCTCCCAAGCCACAATCCCTCATTTTCAGAGGGGAAGGTGTACAAAGGAGCAACTGATGGCAGCTTTGGGCTAGAATTAGCTTTGAAATGTTTTTTCCAGCTCTCTGAAAGACATCTCCCCATGGTACTGACAACAGCAAATGATTTTCAGCTTTTCCAGGCTCTCTTCCATTCCACATTGTGTTGCTGATAACCTCACAGCAGGGATTCAGGGGGAAAAAAAGCAGAAGCCAAACCAACAAAAAAAACAATGCTAATTTACTTTATACTGGGAAAAGGAGAGAAAGGGCAAACTCCAGGAAATAAAACTTGCACAAACTTACTATGATGTCTCTCTTGCCCAGGCCCCTTTGGCAGATGGTCATGTTGAGGGGCTTTGTCAGACACTCTGCAGGGGCACTTTCAGTACAGGGTACATTCAGTCTTTCAGGGAACATCTAGTTTCTTTTCTGTTTGTATTTTTTTTGGCTTGTTTTTACTAGTCTTATAATCAGAAGAGGGAAAGGAAGAATAAAATAATGTTCAGTAAAGACATGGAGAGAAAACTTCTTGCTGGGCTGTGAATGGCCCAAATTTGCTGAAGCTCAGATGCCTCACTCTCCTCCCAAACTTTTCTCAGCAAGTCTGTGGTCTCTGTGTATGTGCAGCTAGATTCTTTGGCCACTTGATGTCTCTGTGGGTCGCGGAGAGCCATGAGTAAATAAATAGAGGTCATGCTGGAGCTGGATAGAAGCAGCAGCAGTGATAAGCTTGCTCCTCAGAGGTGAGCAGCAAAGGGTTCAGGTGGGACAGAGATGATCCTTCCAGTCTGACACCATCACAGTCCTAAAGAAAACGTTTGCCACAAGTCTTTTTTTTTGTCCATTGTGGAAATCTAGATTAGCCTTTGCTGGAGCCAGACTGTGGTATCTCTGTGCCTTCGGTTGTGGAGAACTGGTTGTGCCTGAGATTGCTTTGGACACTGTATAGATAAACTGAATGTGAGTACAGCCACAGCTGCAAATGGAAATGCATCAGGAAAAGAAGTTTCACATAGTTATTTCTGCTGGTGGTGCTAAATTTCATTGGGATAGTAGCTGGAGGGTCCAGCTCTCCTGTGTTAAATGCAGTGCTTGTGGGTGACTGGCTCTTCTTTCCAATCCTTCTAGTCCTAAAGAATTAGAAGTTTTGCTTCTGCAAATGTGGATCTGCCTAGACACAGGGTTTTCCTCATCATGATTCAGCAGGACTGTTGTTGTTCCCTAGGAATGTACAGAACCTTTTTAGGTACAATTAAAAGAATTCAAATGACCTTTTTGCCAACTCAATAGAGAGTTCTGCAATGGTTTGTCTCAAACAAGAAGTTTTAGCTCACTGCATGGGTTTTCAGTTTGGGCCATTTATAAAGCTTCTGCCTGCAGTGTATCCATCAGTTTTCACAGAGCCACTTCTGAGGGAGAAGAGCTTTGTGTTGGAAAGATGGTGACTGGGAAAGTGCTCGTCTCCAGCAAAACAGCTTCCCTGAGCTGCTTCCAAGCCTCAGGGCACTTGAGCAAAATTGCACACAAGGCTCACGCTACAATTTGCTGTTACTTGTGTGGGAAGATAAACTTGAAACATCTCAATCTATCTGCTAAGTTGCAATTTATGAGCTACAAATGGCTGAGTCTTAGAGGGGAATAACAGATTTGAACCAAAACTCTGCCACTCTGTCCCTGGAGGCAGAGACCAGTCAAAAAACTAACTGCTTTGAGTGGAGCATATGGATTTATAGAGGTGACAAGCAGCCCTCTCAGGAACTGGCAGCAGTCCCATAGGCTCTGTGCTGCACATCAAAGCAGTTGGGGCTCAGAAGTGATGGGCTTAAAGTGAGTGGCAAGGACTTGAAGAGGAAATGGTCTGGGAAATACACAGAAATAGCAAAGGCTTCTGTGTTCACATACTCTGTTCCTGTACAGTTCACAAGAGAAAAAGGGGGAATTTGTTTATTAAACAGCTTTTTGTGATTTATTAATTCCATTCATCTGAGGATAGAGCAGCTCCCTTCAGAGTGCTTGTCATTACTTGCCTGGAAATCAGTCAGGGTCTGGCCATGAAATGATGTTCTGGTTGAAACTCCTTGTTCAGTCAGAAATTTATGCAATTGCTAGGAGACTGTTCAGATGGCTAAATGACTTCTATTAACATAACTTTAATTCTCTACTTTTAACAGAATTTATGCTTCCTATTTTTTCAAGACCCTTTATTAGACTTCAAGTCCAAGTTCTGGGGACAGATCAAGGCTTTGTCTTTTTACCAGCGATCACCTCAAGTTATCTTTGAGGCTAGAAGCTGCTTAAATTTTCTCAGTAGCCAGACAGGGAATATGGAACAGGTCTTGGCAGGTATCAGTTCCTAAAGCCTCTTATCGCTCCCCAGGGAAGCATTTGTTGGGACTTAGTTACACTGACAATTATGGTCAGGTTGGCTTCCCCCAGAGAGTGCTAGTGCTTGTAAACTTAATCAATTCTTCTAGCAAATGTTAGATGTTTTACCTGCACTTATTTAGTGTAGAATAAAAAAGTTTGTCTAGTTTGGTGCAACCATCAGCAATAATAGTTGCTGTGATCTCTCTCATTAAGTCTGATAGTTGTGATTTCTTGCAAGGGCTGGACCAGCTGATGCTCTGCCATGTCTCTATTTTTCCCCAGTTAGGAAGTCAGCCAGTTGTCTATGGTAGATTGTGGCCTGCCAGTGAGATCTAGATAGGAAGGGAAAGTGCTTTGAGAATTTAGGACAGAAAGTACCATAGAGGAGATTAGCAAGAGCTGCCGATTAATTATAAAAGGTGGTATAAATTCCTAATCTACAAATTGTTTTATTAATGGTGACCATCATTAATACAAAACACCCCCTAAATGTTGCATAAACTATGGAGCAACAGATGGGGGATCCAGTTCTTGCTTTGTGTTAAACAAAACCACATGAGCACACAATTCCCAGTGTGGGGAAATTCCTGAAAACTTTGCTTCTTCCATAATCTCAAAGGGCATATTTTTAATTGAAAATAGGCATCATAAATGGAAGAATTCACTTGGAGTCTTTCAGCTGGATTACTTTGTAATGCAAAAGGGGAAAAAGTCTATCTCCAATTATGACAATATATTTTGCCAGCCTGCACTGATGGAGTGTTGCCAGGGAAACTCTCTAATCATCAAAGAACATGTTAGTGTTAATGTGATTTTTGTAGGTCTCCTAAGAGAATGGCTTATGTCCTTCCAGGAGAAAGGCACTGCTGAATAAATCATCCAGCATTCCTTACCAGCAAGGCTCTCCTAAGTATATTGAAAAAATGAGGATTATTTTTCTGAAAGAAAATGTGCTTCTCATCCGAGCAGCACACCAGGCATGCTGGCAGCAGCTGCTTGGAGGCATGTAAGCAGATGGGGTTTTTCTTGGAGAATGCTGCCCAGAAAGCCCCTCAAGCTGGCAGTGTGGTTGTTGGGACAACAGAAACGTCATGCGAGCAGGTCATTAGCCCCTTTGGGGAGATAATGAAGCCCAGTGGCAGACACTTCTGGAATCTACGCTGTGGTGGTTTGTTCTCCGTGCATCCTTGCATCTGGCTATTTACCTTCCCTCTTTTTCTGCCCTTGCCATCCGAGGGCCTTCCTCTTTCTTGATACTGCAGCAGAAGAGTATCTAGACAAGCAGCAGAGCCTCCTAACCTGCAGGGAGCTGTGTCTGGTGCAACAGCAAGGATCTCTTCCATGGGGGACTGCAATCATCTGCCTTTCTCTGCAGCAGCCAGATAGCAGCTATGGAAGTGAGTTTAAATACAAGTGATCTTCAGGCCCAGGGCTGCCATGAGCTGGAATATATAACTAACCAAATACTTCCAGGGATGTGTTGCTTTGCATCTGGGCTTTCAAGGTAGATTGCAGCAGCCCAGAGACTGTTAAATAGACTGTCCGATCTTGTGGGAGCTAGAGCTGGGTGGTTCCCACTGACTTTGGGGGTTAATAGATATGTGACTTTGGGTGCTGGTTAGGGAGCTCACCTGCAAAGGGACACATGTAGGCTGCAGCCACTGTCTTCTAGGACAAATATCTCTGAGCTGCTGGCAGACTTGGAAACCCACCCATATCCAGCGCTGGCCCTGTCACTGATAACCCTTAATCTCTGTCAGGAAACTGGCTGAAAATGGGGAGGCTGATGACTGCTCTGGTGCCTCAGAACACAGGCTGTCAGATGGGTTTTCAGGCACTTTCTGTCGAGGGCTGGCACAGGCTGGCTGAGCAGCAGGCAGTAGAGGGAAGGTTGGCAGAAGCTGGTGGGGTGTTGGGCTGCCTGGCAACACTGCAGCACTCATACCACACAACACCAGCACGGGTATCCTCCACCCATCATACTCTAGGGAACCCTCATGAAATCTCCCTGAACATAACCCTAAATGTTTTGTTGATGTGGTGCCTCCCTCCAGTCCTGGTTTGCAGCTGCAATTTCAGGAACAACAGCTCCTGAACAGCTCTCTTTGAAAGGGGCTTGGGAGAATTCTGGGTCTCAAATGAGACTAGGATTCACTCAGTCATCTGTGTCCGTTCATCCAGCCCTGGGGACAAGGGCAGCAGAGCCTGTTGTCATGAGAAAAATCTGAACACTTCTCCACTCAGACTTTGCTCTGTCAATAGTCCCTTCATATCTCATTTTGCAAAGGCATGTTGTTACTCCTTGGTGATATTACTCACTAGAATGTAATGAGGATGGGAGCATCCTAGCAGCTGGTACTGTGTCCTAAGGACGTATGGCAGGATCAAGGTACAAACTAAAATGTCCATAAAACCTCCCATGCTACCAGAGTGCCACACAAGCCCCAGCAGGACCCCTCACACATACTCTGCTTATTTTCCCCCTTATTCAATGCTGCAAGTGAAGGTGGGAAGAAATTTGGGCTCCTGCTGAGGACACAGCACAGCCAAGGTGGTACACAGACTGTCACAGGTAGGCTCACTTGCTTCATCATATTTTATTATTAAGTTTTCAGGAGGTGAGTTTGAAAGCAAATTCCTTGTCCTGTTTTGGTTGAAAGACTCACCTTGAGGTCAGGCAGTCTGTCTTACTCTATGTTTGCAGAAAGCTAAATTAATTTCTAGGGCTGTTTAACAGAAGCATAAGGTTTACCAGTGTGTTGTCCTGGAAAGCTCTGCTAATATACAACCTACATCAATCATACTGCCCTGCATCAATTACACTGTCTAAAGAAGTCTTCCCTGGGTGACTTATTTTGTATTCCCCCTTCTCCAGCTTTGTATAAAATAACCACCTTGGCAAAAGTCAAAGAAACACACTGAAATCTTCCTGGTTGTCTGCCCACAAATATTCCCTGTTACCCCTTGAGTGTTGAGCAGGAGTAGTGAAAGCACATGGGACAGCTTTGGCTGTGTCTGGCTTAAGGGTCCATCATTCCCCTGAGATGGTGCCCACAGAGCAGAGCTCTCAGCCATGGGGCTGTGTGGATGTGTGTTCCCAGGCTGCAGGGGCTGAGCTGTCACAGCAGCACTCCAGGGAGCAATGGAGGTAACACTGACCAAGCTGGCTTCTCCTTGCCAGTGGCAGACTGTGCTAGAAAGCTCTTAGTACTCTTTTTTTCTTCATTCATGCTGGCCAGGCTGGTCTCCAAGTATACAGATAGTGCCCAAGAATTGAAATAATTAAGAGAAGAAAGGAGGAAAGGGAAGATGTGTTTATGGGTTGCAGCCAGAAGATTTGAGCATTGGTGATTCCTACTCTGAGCTTGGCAGCCCCAAATGCTGAGCTCAGAGAATTTTTGCATGCCATGGGAAATGGGTGGGAGCATTAGAGAAGTTTGGCTTCTGAATTTAGCTGGAGAACCACTAGGACTTAGCAGGCCAGCAATGGGGACTCTTCAAACACTGTTCCTCCACTTGGGCCATGCCGTCCCCTCTTGGTGCTTATCCAGTAACTTTGGATAACTTTTGCTAGTCATGGTATGTGACAGAACTGGAGAATTTGGCCCACTTATTTTTAACAGAAAAGTAACAGCTGACAAACCAGATTTTGACTAATGTGTAGCTGTTTTCTTGTTTCAGTTAGCACTGATGACAAACCATGCATGATATTAACAGGTGTTCATTAAAAGTTATATATCATGTTCTCTATCTCTTCATCTCCTCTCTCTCCTTCTTTCTCCCAAAGCAAAGTTGATGTTTGGATGGTTTTTTACATTTTTCAGAGCTCTCTGCAAACATTAACTAATTAATCCTCACATCTCACTATACATATGCTTTAATTAATGAGCACTCATTTACTTAACTCACACTGTCTCATTAAATATAAATTAAATATATATTTGGGAACTTTAACTAGAAATATTGGTGGGGATTTATACAAAGAAAGAATGCAGAATATGTTAATGGTAGCTGGAGGCAGCAAAATTCAAATACTAAGGTATTTAGTGAAAAATATGTTGTGGTGTCAGTGAGCAGAGTCAGACAATTAGCTGTTTCTATAACATGCATATGTTGTCATGACCTTGAAGTCATCACTCACTCCGTGTTGTTACCATAGTAATCTTGATAATTTGCTTCCCATAATGGCTGTCTATACACTTTGTTCTGTTCGTTTAATTTTTCAGACTTGCAGAAGCTGCACTGGCAGCTTGCTATAAGTTACTCGGATCTGGAGTGTGCTGACACAGACATGTAAATGGTAATGCTGAGACTAACTATGGACACTGGGTAGCCTTCTGTTATCATCCCCCAGCAAAGCAGCTATGAAACTGGTAACTGTGTTATGGTTGTCTCAATAGCTTTGTCTGGAGGCTGTTGGTGGAAGGAGGAGTAAAATGGAACGTGTCTCAATTTCCCATTACCCACTGTCACTCTTGGTGAGGACAGGGCATTTACTGCTGCATGCTGACCGAACTCTCCCTGGATTAACTGTATTGTCACAGCTCCCTGCAGTTATTTAGGGCCAAGCTGCCATGGGTGTCAGTGAGAGTTAGAGCCGAAGTACTCCTGAGGATTTGGGCTGTTTTGTCCAGATATAATTCTTGTGGTTGTGTCTCTTCTTGTTGCATCCTCAAGCATTGAACGCTTTAAATGCTGCCTGCTACCCAAGAGGCAATCACAGCTCAGTGATGACTGAAGTGTTTTCCTATGAATAAATTTGTAAATCAGAAGAGGAAGAGTTGAGGGTTTTTACAGGGTTGTGAGTGTCATTTATGTTGCAGGAATGTGGCTAGAAATTAAGGATTATTTGGACACCTTAGATTTGGGTTAATTCCTCCAAATCCCATTATATTTATAGAAAATTATTATTGTTTAAAGTCTTGTGGATTACTTTACTTCTTCTATCTTCCCATACCTTGGAGACATAGTGGGCCAAAATACTGACTTAGTGCCAAGAAGTATCTCCAAATGTAACTGAACCTTTCCTTAGTATGAAATTGAGAGATTTTTCTCCTAAGTTTTGTTGTCAAAAGTCAGGTGTGTTTTATTTTTCTTTGTTTTTTAATGTCTCATGAAGAGCTCACTCTTTGTAAAAGATGATGAGTAACTCCCCGGTGCTGAATAGTGAGGGATGGACTTCACGCTCGTCCTGCAGAGACCAGTTGTTGTAGGAACAGTAGCAGCAGGTGCACTTCAGATTTGACAAGGTTTGTACATGCAAGTCTGAATATATGTTCCTTTGGTTGATGTGCTTTCAAATCAGTAAGAACTTCCACACACAAACAAGCTCTTAGTGATGCCTGATCTGCTATCTAGAAATATGTTTCCATACAGGCTATGTGTTGGCTTGTTATCCCAAAGAGTTATCGGAGCTTTGGGAGCTTTTCTGGCTCTCCTCCTTTTTGTGACTTCTCTGTACTGAGGAAATTCTTGCAAGTGAGTGCTAACTCCTCATGCAACCCCTGACACCTTCAGGAAGGTTTTCCTCTGATACTTGACTGTCTTTGCAATCAGTGTTCCTGGTGACATGCAGGAGAGGGCAAAGCTTTTCATTTTTTTAGGGTAAGCAGGAGTTGAGTGTTCTGTTGCTCAAGCCAGCACATTTCTTTGAGGACACATGTACGTGTCATATGGCACAGTAACACTTCAAAGCAAGCTTCGCTCAAAAGTATAATGAGGAATATGTGGCATGACAATGAGATAACTACTGGAACAAGGAGCATGATTACATTTTGGGAAAAACATTGTAAGCACTGTTTTCGATTGAAGTTTCTGGAAAAGTAGTACTTTTTTCTCTTCTTTTTTTTATCAGAACACTGAAAGCATCCAGTAACATTATTTCCTAACCTTGTTTTTCCTCCCAGCAATCTTTTGTCTTGTTCAAAAAAACCTTATAAGAATGTAAGAATAAACATGCTGGATCTAGGCTGGTGTCTCATTTACAGCAGCACACAGGCAAGCATAGTGGTAGTTTTCCAGTCTTGCTTCCAGCAGTCTGTAGTTCAGGGTTTTCATAAAACAAAGGCAGTGTCTGTCTTTGTACTTTTTTCTTTAGTGAAATGTTCTGGTTTTTAGCCTGTGTCAACTTCTGTCATCCACAACATTCAGAACAATGAGTTCCTTGGCTGCAATACACATTTATGAAGAACCACCTCCTTTAGATTGTTTTGAACCTGTTCTTATGGTTTTATCTTAGTTCTGATTTGGAAAGAGTGCACATGCAGTCTGTACCTGTTCCCTTTCTCCATGTCACTCCTGATTTTATGGATATTTTTATACTTCCCTTAGCTGTCTCTTTTCAGGATTGAAGAAACCTAATCTATTTAGACTAGAACCATTTCAACTATCTTTGACTCCTACCTCAGGATGAAGATATGAGTATATGGAGCTGCCATTCAAATTAATTCACTGGCTTGTCCTTAGCTTGTGGGAATAGTTTTACTGAAATCAGTTCCATTCTCAGAAAAAGAAGATTTGGGTAACAGGTAGTCAGACTATTCAGACCACTCTGAGGACACATGAGTATGGTGACTTTGAAGGATTGGTTTTTTGGTGTTTTTTTTTTTTTTTTTTTTGGTAATAGATGAGTATGGTGGGAAAGAGACAGAAGAGTTTCCCTATCTTAAGATCTTTCTGGTAGATTGCAAGTGTGCAGCAACACAGCTATAAGTGAAGGAAAAGGCTACTTAGAACACTGAAAAGAATGTAGGAGGGGATTAATTGTGCTGTCCTGTTCCGGATGATATTATGGTTTTGGAAGAGATGTGGAATGTGTTAGAATGTTAGTCAAGTCTTGCTGATGCTTTTTAATTTTCATTTGGATAGCTAGGAATAATTTATTTTGCTACAGCTGGGAATGTTTCTAGTGAAAAGGATAAAAAGATGAATTAAAAATCTCTTGAGACAGTTGCAAAGAGAATATGCATTGCCTGAGGGGATGCACATTGTTTGCCAGCTGTAAGTCAGTTGCTGCCTGTCCCTTTCTCCTGTTGTCCTAGAATCCTAGTATGGTTTGGATAAGAAAAAACCTGAAAGAACATCTTGTTCCAACCCCCTACCTATGGCAAGGACGCTTTCACTAGACCAGGTTGCTCCAAGCCCCATCCAACCTGGCCTTGAACACTTCTAGGGATGGGGCATCTGTGGCTTCTCTGGGCAACCGATGCCAGGGCCTCACTACGTTCACAGTGAAGAAAACCTTGGATATTGCATTTTGAACTCCTTCCTTGTGATTCATCAGCTCATTACAAAAGCTACTGTATCAGAGAGATTATTCAATTCTCTTGAATAAAGCTCCTCTAGTGCTGCCTTGGGGACTCTTGTCTCTTTCTGCAGGATGTCATTTATCCTGGGCAGCTACAACAGCACAGAGTCCTGGAGAACCTGCAAAGGGATTTCTTGGAGTCTTGGCTCTTAATAACTTATTTCTTACATGACAGCATTTTTTTTCTGGGGCCTTTATTAGGAAACACTGAGGTGAAAACAAGAGAAGTAATTAGTGTACTCTAGTCCTTGGAGTTCTCCTGAGTCCTGCTCTCTGAGGCGCTGTGAGATCCTGACTGTACTTGTGGGGCTGCATGCGCATTTGTCTATGAAGCACCAGTGTAAAGGCCTCTTTAGCACTTGTGCCAAAAATCTCTTGAAAGAGGGACTTGGTGAGCAAAGTCTGATGCAAAATCCTCAGGACTGTCTCCACAAAGGCAGGTTCTATTTTGTGATTGACTTCTCTGATAGCTGGTACTGTTTTCTGGGTTTTGCCAAGCAGTGAGAAGACAAGGCGAAGTGTGATAGCTTCACCAGTCACCCAAAACATGGGTGGGAGGAGTAAAGTTTTACTGCCCAAGCTTCTGCCTAGCACAGAAAATAATGGGACTGATGACTGTGGACTGTGCTTCACGTGAGTTTTCAGTATCCTCCAGACTCATCAGTTTTGTTAGGGGCAGTTTAAAAGACAAATGGCAGACAAATGTTCATGTGGCTTTGGTTCTCCAGTCCTACTCCTATTTTTTTTTTTCCCTGTTATAGTTCAGTTTGCCTCATTTAGTGCTTTTGGTTCCTGCCAGAATTCTCAGATCAATATTTGCAAAAAGGATTTTTGTGGAATCAGCTAGAAACAAATGCACAATCATTTGTGTGTGTATGTAAAAGTTTAAGATCATTATTTTCCAAAGCCAATTTTGTAACCTGCAGAAATACCTGAGCTGAATTTACCTGAGAAGGAAATTACTTTCTGCTTACCTAAATCCACCCCCACATCCACACCAGAGTTTCCACTGGTGACAGGAGGTCTGCTATACTTCAAAGCCTTCCCCAATTCGCAGTGTTGCTCTGGGTTGTTAAGCACACAGGACTATGTCCTTCTCCAGTGTTAGCATCACTGGTATCTTGATGAGTTCAGAGATAAACGCCTCCATGAAACCTGTCTGCTGCTTCCCCATTCACCTCTTTATCTTTCAGTGGAAAAAAGAACTTTTTTAGCTCTTTTCATTTCAATTAAAAAAAAAAAAAAGCAATATTGCTTTTTTAATGGATCTGCATTTTTTCCCCTCTGGAAAAACCTCATGGGAGAATGTGGTTAAGAAGGGATGACTTTACTGTTTTTGTGTTTTGTGGGAGATGTACAGGAGGTGAATGGAGAAGATTCCAATTAAAATGCCTTTTTTCTTTGCTCTGTCTTTGGCAAAGTATGTTCAAGGAAGATGAGAAACTGTTCCATTTTAGCGAGGCAAGGGCTAACAATAGAAGTCACAGGAGTTAGAGAAAATTGGGTTGGAAAGGCCATAAGTCTGTGTCTTTCTTCTTGTTTAAAGGCAGGATTGATTCACCTTCTGTGCCTCTGAAAGATGCTTTTCTAAACTGTTCATGGAAGATTTTTCCAGCTGGAGAATCCAGATCTCTCATGCACAAGTATTTTCAGTCCTTCTCCTTTTTTGAGGGGGCTAAATAATAAGAATATTTTTGGAATTTCCACTACTGCAGTCCAAGCCCATTCCTTCTTGCCCAGACCACCACAGAAAAACTGATAACTTCTTTTCTGTAGTAACCTTTTATTTGTAGAGCATTAAGTGCTTCCCCTGCCCTTTTTCTAAGCCAAACAATTCCTGTTTCACCCTTTTCTAGCTCACTGAATTTTCATCCACGCGCACCTGAGCTATGATTCCAGAACTGGACACAACTCTGGCAGAGCTGGCTAAAGAGTAAAACTTTGTGTCTTCTGGGAAAGCATGGGGGTTTCTGTGGCCCTGGAAAGTTTCTCTCTTCTGGTTTTACAGCAGATGTGTGACCTCCCTATCTTGTGATCCTACCTGCCTCAGCCTGTGGCCCAGCCTTGATGTCAGTGAATTTTCAAATGAAATTCAGACATTGTTTGTCCTTTATTACACTGTTTCAGTCTTTCCATAGTTTGTCACAATTATCTTGAATTGTTTCTGTCCCACAACATGCTCGTGGCTCTTCCCAGCTTAGCAGTGTCTGCAGGTTGAGTAGCATGCTTGTCCCTTCTTTATTCCCTTCAGTGCTGGAAGTCTCCAGTGGTAGCAGACTAGCAATGCCATCTGCAGATACTGCCTTTTGGTCTGTCAGCAAGCCACTGAAAATGAGTCCTGGAGCCTGTTTTTCTCGAGCCCCTTCTGCCTCACCACAGCTTCATGAGTTCGTTTCCATAGCTTGGCTGTGGCAACACCAATGGGATAGTGGAAAGCCAGGTTCATTGATATTTGTGCTTCTTTACCCACAAGACATTATTAGTCGTTTAAAAAGAAATTAAGATGGTTTTATGTGATTTAGTTTTGACAAATTAGTCTAGAGTGTTGCCCATCTCCCATCGCTCTGTAATTTTTAGGTGGTCTGCTGAAAGGTGGCTGGTTTCTGATACCACAGCTCCAACTTCTCTCAAAAGACACCTCATCCTCTGCTGATCTGCTTGAGGATATTCTCATGAGGGATAACTTCCATAGAAACTGGAAACAGATGAAAAGAAAAAAATAAAGAAAAGCTGAACAGTTCCAAAGTCACTAAGACCTCTTGTTTTCCTCTTGTATTCTCCCCCCTCCCCTCCCTGCCAAATACCACAAAAAAGGAATAAATCTTTTCCTCCTTCTGACCGGCTCCAGGCTCAGGGGGAGCTGGGGCAGGAGTGATAAGGGCTTGGCTGAGGGATTCACGGACAGCAGAAAAATAAGAACAGAAAAGTCAGCTTTTTCAGGGTGAAATTAACACCTGGTGCACTGAGCTCTTCTTTGTGGGCTGGTGTTGTGTAGTGCACTGAAAGCTATTAACTGTGATCTGTGCTCCTTACTGTTGCATATCCTCGGGTAAGTTACTTCTGTGCCTGAGTTTCTCTCTCTTTTTGAGTGAAGTGCATGATCCTGAAGACCTTTGTAGAGAATTTTGGAAAGCCAGGGGTGAGGACAGCCAGGGATTTAACACCCCTGCCCTCAGTGGATGTTACAGATTGAGGACAAAAGGGTATTTTACCTGAATTGCCCAGTTCAGATCGTTGAGGTGATACTTGTGCTCAGAGATGTCTCTCTGCGGCTGGCAGGTTCAAGAGAAGGTGTTAACTGGCTCATCTTTGACTGTTCATTGCACAAATCAGCAGGTGTAACTTGGTCAGAATCAGTCCCAAAAAGAGGGTGAGGTGTGCACCATGATTCACACGCGCAACTGTGCGAGTCCTCTTGAAAGTCAGAACAGCGATATAAAGCCTAAGTGCTTTGGTTACCTAGAATATAAGGGGTTTATACCAGAATGACTTAATTTTGCTTGCTTTTAAGCAATGGTAGACTAACCTTACCAATCCATGGAAATATTTCCTATTCCTTCAACAACACTACACAGTTGCCTTTTTTTCCTAGGCAGCTGGTCCTGTGCATATATCAGAGAGATTTTTCCTGCTTTATTAGCTGAATTAATTTTCTTTCCAAAGTAAAAATGCAACTGATGTAAATGAACATCTCCTATTTCTTTTGGGCTAGAACTGTCTCAGAGCTGGGGCTGAGCAGCTGCTGCTGTGTCATGTAATAGAAATCACAGTCCTGTTCTTGCAGCTACACAGATGAAATCTCTGGCAAATTAAATCTGCCACAAACTCTTACACTGTTGCTGCATAGCCAGGGGCCATTAGATAATGAAATGGGGAGAATAATGGGTTTGGTAAGAGGTATCCCCCATCCCATCAAAATCTCACTGCTGAGACATGCTGGGGAATACAAGAGTGCAGCTCTGCAGCTCTCCCCCTCAGCATTGGGAGACACCTCTGAGCTGCTCTCTGCCTGCATGAAGGGTGCTCCTGAAGGCAGCAGCAACTCCTTCACTTCTCCTCTATCATAATTTCCCCCTGGTGTATCATGAGGCTCATCCAGAGCTTCCTTGTGGTCTGGAGAGAGTAACAGACTGCTTTAGACAAGTGCTTAAATCTGCATTGCCATTTAAAGGTCTTGCCTCTCCTGGGAGGGAGGTGTAGCTGTCAGCGATGGTGGCAGTCACGTTCTGGCTGGGAGATGGACCTGAACAGGATTGATTGCTCTCAGGTAGATCCTTTAAAACCAAGTGGCAGACTAAACTGTTGTTTCAATCAATAACATAAATACACTGCTCGCTTGGCCCTGAGGAGGTGGGAACTGTGTGGAAGAATAGGCATTAAGGTTATTTATTGTCACATTACACAGACGTAAAATATTGGGCTTCCCCAGCAGTTTGAAGGCTTAAAGCTCCTTTAAACCCACCTCTGAAATCTAATTAAACTGGGACAAATATCTTTGAACACCCCTGCTTTTCAGTAAAAAGGACTTATGCTTTACCAAGGAATTTTTCCTGGTTTGGTTACTTTAATACAAAATCAAATTTGCTTGGTGATCAGGCACCGATTATATTGCAAAACCATAACATCATCTCATTTTTGCACTGTATTNATAAGAATATTTTTGGAATTTCCACTACTGCAGTCCAAGCCCATTCCTTCTTGCCCAGACCACCACAGAAAAACTGATAACTTCTTTTCTGTAGTAACCTTTTATTTGTAGAGCATTAAGTGCTTCCCCTGCCCTTTTTCTAAGCCAAACAATTCCTGTTTCACCCTTTTCTAGCTCACTGAATTTTCATCCACGCGCACCTGAGCTATGATTCCAGAACTGGACACAACTCTGGCAGAGCTGGCTAAAGAGTAAAACTTTGTGTCTTCTGGGTGGTCCTGCTTCTTCTCTCCTTGCCTCATGCTGATCTAAGAGCTGGACTGGAAAGGGGAATTTCCCCTGTTACTTAACTGTGGTGGGTTTTTTCTTTTTTTTTTTTTCTTT
>VZRE01000618.1:165945-402100 GCA_013396775.1 Cephalopterus ornatus
GAGAGTGCAGTGAGATAACTGTGCAAAGACAGACTTTCCTCGATCACTGATCACACCCACTTGAAGAGGATTCTGTAATTTAAATCACAGCACATGAGGGTGGCAGCTTTAAATGGGGAAGCCTCACAGTTTAATTGCAGAACTTGCAGAAAGAATAAATCCTGAGGTGCATTTGGATGAGCCTCCCCAGAAGCTTGGAGCACAGGGCTTGTCCACTTAACGCTCTGGTGGTCCTGCTTCTTCTCTCCTTGCCTCATGCTGATCTAAGAGCTGGACTGGAAAGGGGAATTTCCCCTGTTTCTTAACTGTGGTTGGTTTTTTCTTTTTTTTTTTTTCTTTTTTTTTTTATTTTTTCAAATTTCCTGCAACGTCTCCATTTTCCTAGTGCTTACCCTTGCTTACCTTGCTCTACTCCTTTGTCTCGAGGCAGTCCCAAATATCTTGACTCCTCTCTAAGGTAGCAACTGCCTTCAAGAGTAAAAACTTTGCAGAGAGAGAGGCAGTTTTACATTCCATTGCTGCCTTATGAGGACTCATGGGCTTTCCTTCCTTGGTTGAGACTTGCTGCTGAAATATTTGGTAGTCCAGTTTGTTTATCTGGCTGCTGGTCTTTGAAGGATGTGCTGCCACAGTTGTCATGAGAGCTGCTGGCTGGCGCAAATGAAAACAAATGAGAGGCAGAGAGATGATGGCCTGAGCAATAGCAATCCTGCCAAAACCTAGCCCCATGTCCAATAGCTCTTAAACTGTCTAACGATTTAGACTAAAGGAGATGCTTCACAACAGGTACAGGCAAACAACAGCTTTGCCTGATTCACCTTCCAAGGGCAGCTCTACAAACTGTACTTCCAAGTTGCTGCAGGCTCTGAGCAATAAAGCAAAGCAAGCAGTGCACTGCTCCCGTCTCGTGGCACAGCATCACCTGCCTCCATGCCCAGGAGGAAGGTGTGTCACCGCCTGCAGAGCTGGTGTAATGGGCAATGAGGGCTGGAGATGGAAGCAAGGGGAAGATGATGCCACCTGACACCCCTCCTGTGTGGGGGTCCTGAGCAGGGGGGAGAACAGGGGGTCCTCAGCAGCTCTCAGTCTGTCTCTTGCTTCAGAGAGATCTGCAGGTTGAATTACAGCTTCATGAGGGGTGCTGTCTGTTTTTCTAAGCCCTTTCTGTGTGAGAGGAGGGGAAAGGTAAAGCCTGGAGAGGAGGAACGATGATGGTATCAAAGCCTGCAAGCAAGAGCAGGGATCAGCTTCCCAAGGGAGCTTCCCAAAGGCAAAAAAACCCTACAGAGCCAGAATCTGTGGAGAAGAATGTTTATGAAAGGTATTTCTGAAGGTATCAGAGGTTAATGGCAGCCTTTTCTATACATTTACTTTATAGGTATCTTTTTGAAATGGAGAAATGCAGTAATCTGGATGAATCAGATAAAGACAAGGTACGAGGAGGGGAATGGCTTGGCACGGCAATGCTGAGATGGTGTTTGATTTCCTACTAGTGCCCTGAGTGACCAAGATGCTGTGGAGCTCTTATTTTAGTCCAGGGAAAGAGTCAGTTTACTAACTGTATTTCTGTCACAAGGAGCGGGACTGGCTGTGTCTCTTCGATGTCTTTCACATATTTTAAAATAAGAAAAAGTATTTATAACATAACTATAAAACCAGAATTCCCTGAGTGAGGTAGGAAGCTCAGGCTTTTATCTGCCATTTTAGAGGCTATTTCTCCAGAAAGTGGAACATAAAGTGAGTTGGCCCCAGAAAATAACTTTTTAAAAAAAAAAGTTATATTGTCTTTCAAATTCACCTTCCCTCCCAGTGAGAGGGGATCAAAGGGGCACAGTTAGCTAAGTGTGTGGAATGGATGAGATCAGGTAGGTTGAAAGTTTTTTAAAATGCCTCTTTATTTCAGAATAAACCCTCAAAGCAATATCAAGGAAAGCAAAAGGAAACCTTTCTTCATCAACCCTGAAAGCTTGACGAAAGCAAATACAGCAGATTACTCATTGTTTTCTTGTACACAAAAAGGAAAACAAATGAGGCTGTTCCCAGAAAATTTGCCTCTCTGGTTAATAAGTCAAAATATCCTGCTTCCTATCTCTTCCTCAGTGTAGAGGTCACAGCTGTGTCATTGAACATGAGATGTCAGGAAAGGAAAGGATTGGGAACTGATAGGAAGGTGACAGTATGTTCTGAGAATGACAGAGGGAGCCTAGAAAGAAAGAGGAAAAAGAGAAGGAATTACCAAACTCTGCTGTATCAGCGAACCAATACTTTTTATTTTTATGGTGTGTACTGAAAGGCACCAAGGAAACTTTTCTTATTTTCCCACAGCACCCTTCCTCTTACTTAAGGAAGGAAAATATTAGAAAAAAAAACAGAATGAGAAATTGTAAGTTCTCAAGGTCATCTAATCTTAGACAAGTGGAGATGATGAAATATCTAATTAACAGCTCAGAAACCTGAGCAGGAACTGATGTCCAATAACTTTTAACTCCAATATTTCTGAAAGGCAGATCTATATTAGTCTTCCCCCACCCTGATTTACATTTTGGACATGCCAGTTCAGTCTCAAACAACTTTGGGAAGGGTCAGGAAAAGGAAAGAAATGTGTATTTTTTTGCTGATCAGTGGTCACTTCTAGTTGTCACCCTACAAATGAGCCATCTCCTTAAAGGTGGATTCACTGTTCACTTGTTGGTGTTGCTTAGAAACGAATTTTCTAAAATCCTTCATTTTTCTGTGTGCTGGCAGATAAACATAAAGGTAACTGATAAGTCTGCAAACACTTCTGGTGAAGAAGGGGTTGGTTGTATTAATGCATGATGATGTAATTCCTGATCAGCTGAAATTTGTGGGGAGCTTGTTTGATGGGGGACCCTAATAGCCTTGTTGCTTTTCAATATTTGAGTCTTCACTTTATGAATGAAGTCAGTTTGCATCAGAAAAATATGTAAATTAGAAATGCAGAAGCAATACAAACTTTTTGCTCTGCATCCCTAGATGTAGCAAAGCTGTGATGAAGCTGAGGTGACAGGTAACCCTCTGAAAGGCTCTGTTGTGCCTGGGGCATGAGCAGGACGGCTCTAGTGGCCAGTGGCTGGATGCCCTGGGCTAGAAGCTGATTTTCCAAATGGTTTGCCACATAGAAACAAATAAAGCAGGTTAGGACAGATGAGGTTGCTGATTTTCTTGAACGGCCAATGCGTGTGTGAAAAATTTGTGTGCAATTTTAGCACCACAGATGCAGCAGAAAAGGCAATCTTTCTACCTTCTGTCTGACTCCTATTGCCTTGGGGATGCTCATTCTATACCTGCCAAGCAAACCATCTGATTAAGTATTAAACTTGAAAAAAAGTAAATAGTCTATTTAAACATGTTAAGTACAACCTGTCACCTACTTAAATGCTATTTAAACACAGTCTATTTAAATAGCCTTCACCTAAGTCTATGTGCATCTTGTTTCATGCCACATACCTTGTAAATGAAATGCCTTATAATAACAAAAAGGAGGTGATAAAATACAAGAGCAATCAAGTTTGCTTAAAAAATACAATGAACAATCATATGGGTTTTCAAATATGTTGTACTGCTAGTCTGTGGGCATCCATTAATGTCTGAGAGAAAAGAAATTCATTAACACAGCTCCACAGCTGGCACCTGTACTGCACTACCATCACTGCTCTTCGTCAGAGACTTTAAAATATTTGCACCTTCCCTTCATTTCACCAGGTGCCTGAATTTGTAATCTGTATTACGTATTGAGTTCAGAATGTATCTAAAAAAGGAAGCAGGAACCAGATATAGCTCATCTTCTATCACTTCCCAATTTCTTGCCCTGTGCTCCTGTAGAGCTTTGTGGAGACTAACAGGACAGAGGCAAAGGACTGTTCTGTCCCACTCCCATCCTCTTACAGGTGTAAGTCCAGAAACATTGATGAGCTTTAAAGTCTAGGAGGTCGCAGTGTGTCCTGGGTTTGCCAGCAATGCAGCCAGTGGGTTGGTACAACTGTGTCCAGCTGTGGCATGGCCTTACCTTGTGATCTCAGTCAACCATTTGACTTGGGTTTTCCCACTCACACTCTGTCCTTCACATGGAGATTGTAAGTCCTTTATGTTCCTGTTAGGGTCTGTGAGAGTATGTAGTGCAAAGACTTTGTCCAGAGCACTTACATGCTGGTATGCGGTTTTGTAGCTAACAATGCCACACAAAAGGTTTCAACAGCATCTCCTCCAACAAAGGAATGAAAAAGGCTCGGACAGGGAGTTTTAGGAAAGCTGTGGATTAAAATTTGAGGTTTATATGAGGAAGGTGATTTCTTTCCCTTGTTGTATGACTCCTCATGGGAACCCAGACAGGCAGATGGTCTTTGCTCTCTGTAACTGTATGAGAACATGAAGGGTGATTTATTGCCATTTCCATTAACTGCTCCTAATGCAAAGAGGAAATGTTAGTAGTCACTCCTCCCTAGAGGAGAGGTGATGCTTGACCTTTTCTTGAAGGAGGAAAAATGCTAAGAGAGGATGTTCTGCTGGGATGCTGTCATTGGTAATAGCAGTGACCTTTTCCCTGTGGTCAGCAGGTGGCATCATGAAGATAAATTACCTCAACTTGCTAGTTTAAAGATCTTTGTGCCGGGTAGAAAATTAAAAAAACCCTCCAGAAGTCAAACAGTATTGAAACTTCATGTTTTCTAATTACCTTATGAAAATAGTTGCTGTGCATGGAAATGCAAGGCACCTACTGTAATTTGGCAGCTAAAACTGGCTGGTGATGGATGTATTGTAGAAGATTTTACTTGCAAGGTTACACCAAAAACCTCTGTCATTCTAGTGAGAATGAGAGCTACTGGGAGGATCCAGGAACTTCTGTCCTTAGGGTTCACTGCCACTAAAAAAAGGCAAGTTTTTTTTTTTCCCCTCATTGAATCTTAGAGTCTCTTTAGGAAGGGTAATCAGTGGCAGCACGTATGGTTCTACTTCATCCATTCCCATTTTTACTTCTATCAGCATACGCTCAGTAGTGCCTTAAGGTCAATATAAAATAGAGCCTGCAGAATTGCCATGGTGATAGCAGCAATTCCTCCCTTGTGGTTCCAGGTGACTTGGGAGGGCAACTCTGACAGGTACTTTCTAATCTACTACTCAGCCTCATTTTCTGCCTATGGAGTTTATAGGGAAGGTCACTCATCACATCTCATTTCCTTAACATTGTCCCTATTCTCTTTATTGCAAAGCAAAAGTGGGAGTAAATGACTGGGTGATGTGAGAAAGGAAAGAAGAACAAGCATTTTTGAGCAGCTATGGACCTTCTCCTGTTTTAGATATTGATATTAAGTGCCTGTTAGAAGATTTTTGCAGGAATGTGGACAAAACCATAGGAAGTAGGACATGTGCTCAAAGGATGTGCACACAGAGTACTCAACTCTATTGCAAACCAGAACAGTCCTTGCCATTAGCAGTTGCCTTTGAACTCTGCAGAACATTATGTCTTTTGGTAATTAAACTGTGTGTGTGTAGGCTCTCACTGGAGTGGGGCAGATCACAGCAGTGGGTCACCGGATCTGTCCTAGCTAAGGCTAACTCTGCAGGTGCTCCCTGAAATGTGTCCACAGGGAGCTGAGAGCACTAAGCACAGACCTGCACCATTTTCCCTGCAAAGGGGGCCAGCTGAGATCTCAGGGTTCAGCTCTGAGATCCTCAGTGATCACTGTGATGTTGTAGGAGCCTTCAAGAAGATTCTCAATCCCTGGTGTTTCATACTGTGGGATCATAGTGTTGTAAGTGCATCTCCAGGCCCAGACTTGCTCACTTTGCTCACTTCCCTTGAGTACTCCCTGTAGAAAGCATCCTGTTAACTTCACTGGTTATCATGAGTACGAGCTACTGTTACCAGGCTGGCCAGGTGAGGTGACTGGGATGCAGATTTCAAATACTGTGTGTGTAATGATGTGTGTTGATCTACGTTCTTGGAGGGAAGGGCTGGACCTACTTTGGGAAGGAAAAGAATCTGTTGTGCTTAGAGCAATAGGTTGCAAAAGAATTTAGGAGGGGATCCATGGTAATTTCCTTACCTTTGCGTCCTCCCACATCTTGCCTTCAACCTTACACACTTATGCATTTATTGGTTTATTAGAATCAGTGGCCTTAAATTAAAATACTTTCCAGAGCTAAAGGAGTTAACTTTTTACACTGAGGACAGTACTTTCCTTTTTATTTTTTATATTTTAAATTGCAGGGAATGCCCTGAGAGTCACAGAGTTGATATTTAGCTGGTCCTAAGTATTGAGACTTAGAATGCCTCCAGTGCCAAGGGCAAACACTTGACATTGCAGTGGGAGATGGATTTGGTTCTCAAGTTTGAGGTGAGACACAGGTAATTTGCATCCTAACAGCACAAAACACTTGAGAAAGAAACTCTAGTGCTTTAAGGGCTTTTATATGAGGAGTACGAGCCTCAACAGGATGGTCTAGCTGACCATGACAAGGACGATGTGCTCTCCAGATCAGGCAGGGGTCAGGACTCCTCACCATCTCTGTGCTCTGCATGTATGTCATTCAGGAAACATCCTGAAGCTGAAATACAGACAAAGGTGGATTATATTAGTCTTCATTGCTGAGCTGTTTCCCTCAGCCCAGGGAATTATTTTTCTTGTAATATAACAACTGATCATTCCCAAATGCATCACTTGAAAGGCTTTAGTCTGCATGCCAGGATATTGGAGCTAATAGGGAGCTTCCAGGATGGGTATGAATGGGGTTGGTTGCAGCCTGGAGATATTTATGTCTTTGTACACACATTATTTCAGAGAGGGCGAGAGCAGTATCCTTAAACTAAAATTTACCACTGAAAGGATCTAAACCTATTTTCAAACCAGCAACATCATTTAAAAGGCCTCGCAGTGCCTGGGGCGACTCAAACAAACTTCCTCCCTCCCCCTTTCCCTGTGTCACTCACATTTCACCTTGACTGCAGGTGGCTGGATGTGATGGATCGGGGAGGAAGGGGACAGCAGGGAATGGCTGCTGTGACAGAGAGGGCACTGCTGGCAAACGTGAGGGCTGCAGCCCCGAGGCTTCTCACCAGCTCAGCACAACTCAGAGGATCGGCGGCGGGGAGGCTGGGGACGGGGAGCTGCAGGGTGTCCCCTTTCGGGTGATGCCTCCTGCGCTGTCTGCCATCAGCTGTGGCTGCCAGCGCTGCTCGGTACTCACTAACTTTGTGTCAATGAGTGCTCGTGCTTCAGTGATGATGAGAAAACAATTTCTGTGCAAACCTGTGAAGCGTCTTGAGGGACTGGTTATATCGAAGCATCTCCTGGCACTGCAAAAAGTGGGACACTCTTCCTTTTCCTGTTAGGTTTTTACTGTGAATGGATTTTGAAGACAAAAGCTGTAAGTCGGCCCTTTTTCTTTCCTGTTTAGTATATAAAATCTCTGCTGTGTGCGAGTCCGGTATGTGCAGGATCCATTCCAGTGAAGGGAACTTGGCACACATACTGCAGTATCATCCCCGTTCTGCAGTAGACAGTGCTGTCTGCTCCCAGCAGGAGCCCGTCCATCCATCTGCTACCTATCGTTGTCTGTCTGTCTTAGAAATTTAAGCAGCCACCTTCCTCTGTGCCTGTCACAAGGAGGCAGTAACAATAGTAGCCTTTGACATGTCCAGCCCTTTTCTCTCTCCCTTTTCAAGACTTTTTTAAAAGAGGGGCTTTTCTGTGGCGAGAGAGAATAGACAGAAACTGTGTTCATATTGTAAATGACATTTCAGGGAAAAGGTTTTTCACACAGGAGAAAGACATTAAAGGGAGCTGGTCTTCTCTGGGGGGCTCAGTCCCTGCTGGGTCCCATGGCTGGACAAACCTTTCTCCCCAACTCCCATGAGCTGCACTGTCCTAGGGCAGCAGAGCTGTTGTGTATGCAAAGGGGGGTGTTTCACAAGGGCAAATGAGGCTTTGATATAGTTATGGCTTGATCTGGGGATTTTTTGGAAAATGAGGACCTCTATTTCAAAGTGTTTGCAGAGAAGGGGCCCTATTCCCAGCTCTGGTGTGCTCAGAGCATGGAGTTATCAGACAGCTATGCTTCTCACCCACTGCTGTCCGTGTGTCACAGTCTCTTTGGGCTGCAGCTACAGCCTGCAGTGACCTGACTGTCCCTGCAAGGGACAACCAGAAGTTATAGCCCTAATGGGAAAAGGGATGTTCAATGGCCACCACCCAAGACAGGGGAGAATATGTAGTTTGACTTTATGCTTTCCCTGGCATGTTCCATTTCCCACTCTACTGCTTGCTGGTGGATATGTGTGGATTGGTGCAGTGGGGACTACCAGGGGTGTCATGGCATAAAAAAGAAGTGGGAGACCAGAGTTTAAAAATGAGGAAAAGCAAATGTCTTCTTTTCATGTCCCAGTCTCTATCGTGAACTCTCTCCTGGGAATGAATATTTTCTTGGATTCTCATCTAAGTAAATAGAAAGATGGGGGTAAAGAGGCACAAGTCAGAAATTAAGGCTTTCTGCTTGTTGCCCTCAGCAGGAAGTCCTGCTGGGCCTTAGTGCTTCTTGGTACTCTGAGCCATGTGGGCTATGAGCTTTGAAGGGAAAAGGAGAACTTGTCTTGGCTGTGCCTCTGGAGTACTCTTGAGTGCCATCGCTTCAGCCTTGCAGGGGTTCAACATCAGTAGCTATTCTTGGTCTGAAAACTGATTTCCTGCATTGCTGTGACATTTTAGAACTGGTTGCGTCCCTTGAAAGTGAGTCTTGCTTCTGAATTTCGTAGGCACAGAGCTGGCAGCTTGTTCTCACTCACTCCTAGCAGAGGCATGCGGAGAGGCAGGGACTGTACCGGACACCCTGGGAGGTGACAGATGAGCCCTTCACTCAGCGTGTTGCCTGAGCTTTCTTTCTGAAACCTTGAAGACAGCACGCTGGCAAGAAAGCTTGCTAAAAATATGGCATCATGGAACAGCTGCCAGCTTCATGGGGAGGCTGATGGCAAAGGAGTCTCTTGGGTTTGACTGTTGTGGTCCTGGAGCTTGAGAGAGAATAAGATTCAGGGCTCCTACGTTTACATCCTGTACATTTCTGGCTCCCTGTAGGCCTCATAAGAGACATTTAATATCTTTTTCCCAGTTAAAAATAACATACATGAGTTATAAGATTTGTAGAAGACCTAGGAGAAATTATGAAATGGGCTAATAAATAAACAGTTCATCCAGCAAATTGGAAGTTGAAGAGGTATCATGTGATAAATATTGGCCAAATATTAATAAGATTTTTAGGCCAGGATTTTTTTTAAAAATGAGAGATGTTTATATGGAGGTTTATTTCCCTTGAGAGGTCTTTGCTTAGTTTGATGGTGCTACATCAAACCAAGAGGTCTACACAGTTTGGAAAGACAATTTCAATCCAAAGAATCCAAGAACAGCATAGAATAATGCCAGTATTTTTCAGCTTGCTTTACAGGAACACATCAGTAATATAACACATTGTGTCAAAGTGACAGTCTGACTGGGTATCAGAGGGGATAAAAAGCATGCTGAGCCCAGCTGATGCTCTTACATTTGGTAAGGTCTTTCCCAACAGATATCTCACTTAGTCCCTCTGAGAAGCAGCTCATCAATAAACAGCTTTGCAGCTTGGCTTTGGCTCCAGTTTTCAAAGAGTTTGAGATGATTCTGCAAGAACTGGGCTTGAGGATTTGCACAGCACGAACATCTGTGTGCAGGCACAGTGTAACACATTATGGTAGGTCGGGGTGTAGTCAAACTGTACTGCAACTGGAGGTCCTCCTTGGCACTGCTTTATGTCCTGGAGAAAACCTTCATATTGAGCCTGGCTTGCGGTGAGTAAATCCACCTTTGGAGTCAAAGAACTCCACTGCTTTAGGGTCTTAGATTTCACCGCTTGGGTAGAGTGTGTCTTTCTCCACAACACCTTGATTCATTTACTTCTTCCTACCTTACAGTCAGTTAAATGAGGCATTGCTGTACTTTGGCAACAAGGAGTCCGTGCTATAGTCCTGAATGAGTGTTCCCTCCATGACAGATCCTGCTTTAGGTGAGCTCTTAGCCAAAGCTCAAAACCCTTCAGCAAGACCAAGCCATCCTTCATGAGATCCTTTGGACATATTCAGTTACTAGGCTACTAAATCTGTTTCAGAGACCCTCTCCATAGCAACCAGTGAAAATGTGAATAATCTCTGTTATTGGAAACCATGGGAAATTGTGCACCTGGGAGTGAATGCAGATTTCACTTGTTTAAGCGCTAAGACAAAAGCTTTTCAAGGATCAGTCATTTCACTGACAAAAGAAAACAGCTTGAAAAATATACTAAGGACATTTGAAGAGTTTGGGTTATTAAAAAAAACCCCAAGCATTTAACAAAGAATACTTTGCAGTTCTGTATTGTCTTTCAGCAGTGATTTACTTTTAGGGTGCTGCCTGGATATTACAAAGGAAAGTTTACTAGAAATACAATAGCTAATAAGAGATTAAATCTCATCCTTCTCTGTATGTGTTAATAAAAGATCCCCATAATACTTCTGAAATACAGGAAGTATAAAAGATAATAGTGAAAGTATGCAGTGGAAATAGAATGTTATGACTAAACTAATCAGTGGAATAATGGATGGCCAGTGTGAACAGAGCCCTGCTGGCAGCCCATCAGATCCCAGCAGAGCTCACTGTTGTGTATGGAGAATAAAACTGACCTTGATATGAAGGGCTACAAAATCTGAATCACTTCCCTGAAACATGGTGCATAAAATTAATTCCATCATTCATTTTTCAACATTTTCCATCCTGATGAACCCAACTTACCTTTGGGAAACCCCCTGACCAAGGAGCAATACAATTTCCAGAACATGAGGAGAAAGTGGAACTGCATTATCTTGGTACCTGTTTTCTCGATATGAAGCGAGTAGGAATAGATCCACGGAAATCTCAATCACTCAGGGGAATTTGATATCAGAATAAGTTTAGATACCTTAGTACCTGCTTTGGCCTCTAACGACCATTGCTGTTAACCTTTGCTTTTTGATTCCTCCCACAGTAAGGCAACTGAAGATTGCCCTGCTTGTCTCTGACAGCACACGCTTTCTTAGCAGCCTCTTTTTCTGGGGCTTTCAGGCATTTGTGAAATGCTTCTATTCTTAACAATGCAATATATAGAACTGGAATGGGTGTCTTCCTGAATTAATCCTTGAAACCACTGCTAGGTTTTTCTTCATTTTCATCTCTGTCCTTTTGGAGAGATCGTGTCTGAAAAGATCGGCATGTGCATAGGTACACATGTATGTACAGATTCACAGACACATATTTAACATCCAATCTGTCCAAACGCAAGTTTTGAAAAATATCAAATCTATTACTCAGAGATCATAAGAGGATTGGAATTATAAGGCTTTTTTAAACATATGTTATTTTGAGTTGGATGTATTCTTGCTTCAAGCTGCTCTGTGCAACCGTGAAGATGAGAAAAGTACTTTCAGAAAATGAAAGCCAGAAATTTTTAAACAGGATAATTCTAGTAGCTGGGGCTGTAAGTGGTTTATTAAGAAGTCTCAAAACTTATACTGATGTGGCAAATTTGACAACAGTGATTATGAAATAGATTTGCAGAATGCAGTTGTGGGACCCTGGTTAACTGTTGTCCAGCAGGATGCAAAGTCCCGTGTACGGCTACGAGCTGACTTTGTTTCTTACGTGTCTGTTCTCTTCTGTTTATTATCTCCTATTTCTTACATAATGCAAAAGATGAAAGCTGTCACACTTTCTCCTTTTGAAAGACACATGTGCAAGGGTAATTCCCTGGTGAATGAACCAGGATAGCCTGGAACAAAACAGGACCAAAGCCCTAGTGTTCCATTTGGATCTGACTGCAGACATCAAGTGTTATATCAGCTCTTCCAGGGAATACAGGGCTAGGAAACTTGGACAAACATAGGTTACAGAACTCTGGGAAGGGGTTATAATTTCAAAACAAAGGTGTCTTGGGTTAATATCAGAGTCTGTGAAACACAGGAGAGAAATCTAATCCAGTATGTAGAGAGATACTCTTGAGATTTAGCTTTTAGGGGGTATTTGCTTCATGACACTGACTGTTGGGAGAGCATCACAGTGCTCTGTGGAATGCTCACATCAATCCAGAGAGCATCCCTACCACCAGAGCACAGGCATTCATGAAGTGTGTCTTACCTTGAATCCTTTTTTTTTTTTTTTTATCTTGTGCCTGGCAATGAGGAATCATATTTAGAAACCTCCAAGCTAGAGTTCTCTAAATAGTTATGCTCTGAAGTGCAGGAGGCTAATGAGCTAGCAAAAAGTAACCTTAACCCAATGGTGAGCTGGAGGATTCAGAGCATATTTTAGGCCATCTAGTCCTACTTCTACAAAGCAAGAAAAGCAATCACCAGAAAACATTCCCAAGAGAACAGGTTGCAGCTTCTCAGGGAGGGAAATGAAAGCCATGCCCCTACCGTGACTAAGGTGGCATCTTGGGCTCCCAGCCAATACAAAAGGCCCTGTGGGTGACTCAGTGGCTGTGCCAGCCCCACACCAGCTCTGCTTGCTAAACACTGCTCTTGGGAAGGCTCCTGCAGAGTCAGAGCGCAATAGTGCTGAGAGCACTAGCTCGCTATGAATACATAAGTAGCTCAGTGCATTCAATTAGCAGAAAATTTGGTTTGTCCCATTGCTGAACAATTGCAATGTGGAGAAATTTAATTTTATAGTGGCTGAGATCCTTTTGTGTGCAATGAACAGACTAAGGAAACTCCAGCAGTACAGCTATCTGTCATGAAGCTATTTTACAATTCTTTCTACTATACAAATGACACAGTGAAAAATTCCCTTATTAGTTTAGACAGCAACAGTTCTCTTTTGCTAACAGCAATGGATTGGAATTAGTTGTATAGTCCTCGTGCTGCCTGGTCATGACAGAAGATCTCCCTCTGAAGAGCAGATATTTTCATCAAAAGCCATGTCTCCATGTGTCAGGATCATCAGGCACTCTCTGGCCCCTCTTCATGGCAAAGAGAAGGATGCAAGTTGCATCTGGTGGGGTGATTTGATTTCCTGTCTCTGTTTCCAAGACATTGACTGGGAGGGCTTCAGTTTCAGTGGAAGAATTATGAAGTAAAAAGCCTCAGGTGGGGCAGGGTGGTTGAGGGACCTGAAGATGCAGCAAAATTTTCTCATTTTTCTGGTTCAGCTGTTCTGTCTCTGGAAAGTACTTGGCTTCCTCTCTGTAGTTCTGGAAGAAAATAAATCTTTTTGCTTCAGAAAATGTATGAAGAAGCATTTTTTTTTCTCTACAGTTCATTCCATTAATGTTTCTTCTAAAGTGATTGATACTGACTACCTTTCTCAGCACTTACATGGTTGTTGTTAAAGACTAGATAATGTTTTGTGGTTACCTTTCTCAATGTTATAGTGGTGGATATGATGCACTCAGGCAGGGGTAATGAGGATGAGACAGGAAGATTTTCCCAGCACTTTGTAAGGTGTTTTTGTAAGTAAGAGGTATGACCTTGGATACCACCATCTAAAAGGAGAAATTTATTTTTTTTTTCTTTTTTGTCTGCTAGTATCACTGTGCAGAGAAAACAGCTCTGATCATCACTAATGGTTTCTCCTTCCTGGAAACCTTAACTGAAAAAAGAGGCCATGGACATCAATCCAGGCTGAAAAGTTTAGATCTGTAGTCTGTTCTCTGTGTCATAAGTTTTGGATTTTTTTTTTTTTATCCTCAATGGACCAGCCTCAAAGTTTGTCCTCCAAAGCTCTTGCAGATCTCCACTTCCACTGACAGCAGCAGTCGTGCAGAGCTTGTGTCCATCCACAACCAGAGAAAGGGACAGAGGATCAGAGGACTGTGCCCTGGAGGTCACATTGCAAGAGGGGGGGAAGACATCATAAAAGCTCTGTGGGGTGTATCTGTGTAGGTTGAGTTTGTTCTCGCTCTGCTATCCAGCATTTAGAAACACTATTCCAAAGACAGCTTGTACGGAAATACAAGCAAGAAAAACCTGCCCCAAGCTTAAACTTTTCAAAAAAAGAGGTCAGAGGTGATGTTCTCAGAGTTGAAATGGGAAAGAGATTTTTTGAGAACAAAGGCATCGCTATCTGAGCAGATGTAATATTTGGTGACTGGAAGCTGAAGACATAAATCCCTAGTTAAATGAAAAATGTAAGCTCATCAGGGAGGGTAATTCAAACTTTATCTGAAGATGAGGGAGTTCTTAAGTCTTGGAAGCTTTACATGAGCTCAATTATGAGACACTGTCTGATCATGGCTATTCTGGGTGATTTTCCATTTTTGCTGGGCTGCACATTGGGGCTGATGATCACAACAGCTATTTCTGGCCTGGGAGTCTTGTGCTGGTGTTGTTTATGGCGCAACAACGCTGTGAAGAGGTCTTTGAGTCACCATGGCTCTTGACAGAGCACTTCTGCCAAGCAGGGAATGTACTTAAAATACACACTGAAGAACAACGAAGGTGCCTTGTTGGCAGAGCCTGATATATTAGTCTTTGATAAGGGATGCAGATCCCTTAAATTATTTAGATGAAAAGGGACGTTTAGTTTGTCTGAATGTCACATCTCCTGGGTGAGAGCAGATTCATTTATAAAAAGAACTCCACTTAGTGTGTCTGGAGGGAATATTGATTAAAGGAAATGTTGGTAAGGAGATACAACACAGGATAGGATGGGAGATGACCAACAGATTAACATAGGTTAATTCTGAAAGGGAACAAATGATGTGTTCCAAATAATGATCAGGGATGGAAGAAAACAGAGAAAGTTTGCAGAGCTGCTAAAATGTCATTCATGTCTCAGACATTTTGGGCTTTTCCTTCAGAGATGTGACACCCTTGAGCAATTAATTGGGAAACTCCAGACCTGTGAGGGCTCTTTGAAAAGAAGCCACAAGAACCTTCCCAAATTAGGCTTGAGTCCTTACAGGAAGATGTATTCTTGGGAAGCAAGATGTGGTTAATTGTGGCTTTAGGCTGTGAAGGAACACATGAGAGAGGAAAATGTGAGGATGCAGAACATAAACCCTTATGTTTTGGAGAAACGGAGCTAGTCTATGAAACTAACTTGCATGATCCTATTAAATGTAGGCTCCGAGGACTTTAGAAGTCTTCATGTGTTTATCCTTCCCACACCTTCCTGGAAAAGCTGGGAAGTGGTGGCATCCTGGAGAGCTGGGTGGGGAGCTGTGGCATAAAGTGGCTTGTCCTATGTCATCCAGCAAATGGTTTTCTGAGCTGCGATTTAGAACCGAGGTAATTCAAGCAGAAGGTGACACTGGTGCTATTGAGTTCTGATAAATGGGAACTCCTGCTAGTTTCAGGTGTGCTTTTGGACAACACTGGTTTATTACCTTTCTCCAAACAGGGCTATATGGCTCATCAGTGATATGCAGGATGGGATAACAGGCTTTGTATGTTTGTTTTTCTTTTCCCATATTTAATGATCTCTGAAATTTTAGAATTCTAAGGAGCATGTTTCTTGATAGTTTGATGGAAATCCCTATTTTCAAGCAACCAGAGAGATGGTCAAAATAAAAAACTTTTAAATAGTTGAAATTTAAAAATTTTTAGTGGAGGGAGGACATTTTCCTTCTGGAATTTCCCATTTACTTTTTTTTGAGCCAGTTCTGAACATTTCTAAATTAAAATTTTCATTGCATGGAAGCCATATTTGTAAAATATTCCTGTGTGAATATTCATTCAGAGAAATAACCATTCCCTCTCTGATCACTACATAATGTGACGTCCTGAAGATGCCAAGGGAATCCTGAACCTTCAGTTTCCTGCAGGAATTACGCAAGGCTGAGACATTAGTCTTTTAACCAGCACAAGTTTGATCTCTGTTTTCTTTTCTATGGATTTGTGGACATGGAAGTTTTCACGATCCTGTGCATCATTTATACACTTTTATAGCAAGAATGTAATTTACTTCTTCTGCAGAGCACCTGTTCCTGCATGCCAGGAGAGAGTAATCTTTGCGTGAATTACTTTGCAGATTTTCAAGCCGTGGTCCATGGAACCCTGTTGATCTAAAGATTAGGTTTTACAAGCCCATGGAAAATAACTTGGAAAAACAAAAGCTTCCCATCTGTAGACTGAAATTTGTGGCCCCAGGGGGCCGCATTTCCATCTGAACATTTTTAGGAGTTTACAGATGTAAAGAATTTGGAAACTTCTCATGCAGAGTGATCAAAATGAAAGTTTAGAGAAGACTTGCTAGAAAACCCCTAAACCCCAAGCTCTGAAAAGTTCTGGTTTATGTGTTTGGTGAAGCCAGGATGACTGTCATGTACTCGTGGCCTAATGAACAAAAGTATGAACAAATGAATAAAAGTGCTCCCAGAAGGTCTTTTCAAGGAATTAAAGAAAGACCTCTTGATAAACATGACTGATGGATGAAACAGCCTCTTAGAGAAAGGTCTGACTGAGCAGAATATGTGGTCAATTCTAAATCCCTCCTACTAAAAAAAAAAAATCAAACAAATAGTTGGCCTCAAGAAGAAAACTGGCAATACTTAGTTGCTACTGGGTTACCAGTTGATAGTGAAGATGCTACTGTAGGGTAAGTCAGATAGGAGATTACTTACCCATAGTAAAGGACTGGATCTTAAAATAGATAAATAAATAAATAAAACCACAACAGAGCTGAAAGAATTGTCCAGAACTTTTTTCACCTTCCAGAACCACAGCTCCTGAGGAGGGCCATGTCACCAGTGTCCATGCATGATAGGGAAGGTGTATCCAGGTATGCTGTCATGATTATCTTTGGTGTGGGGTGGACTCACATGAAACATGGTTCCTGGAGCATCTTGGAATATAGGCACTTGCTTTTTGTGGAACAGCACATTGCTCACAGTGGCAGCTCTAGTGATTAACATGTGAGATGTAATGTGTGTACGGGCATAATCACTCTGTTTTTGTGAATAGGCACATATTATTATTTTGGATTCTGATTTTTCATATGCATTAGCTAAATCTTCAATAACTCAGGAGATTTAATGCTGATCTTAGTGACTAAGTGTGGATTTGGTCTATAGATGGTGAGGAAGTTACTTTGTTTTTATATAATTTTGACAGAGGAATCAATTACAGCGAAATTGCTTCGTGTGTGTTTCCTGTTACCTGCAGGGTATGTTTTCAGTGAGTAATATCACATCCTAACTAGGTGGATAAGCAGACAAGCATATTTCTAAACAGGATAAATGAGCCCAGGTGAAGCACTGATCTAACATTTCATTCCTGCTTATACCCAGATAATTCACTGCATCGCACAATGTATCTCTGGATGTATGATGAGATTTTTAAACACATACATAGAAGCAATTCAATAGGTAATGTACACAAATTTGCAGCTGAGACTAGGTGCTTAAGTGTTATCAAGACCTTTGAAAATTGCCTTTGATATTCTGAACAAAAAGTCAAAGAGGGTATTTTTACTTCTGATTAAAAATTGACTGAGCAGGTGTAAAGACATATTGCCATTAGCTGAAGGGGAAGCACTTTCAAGAAAAGCATACAAAGATTTTTTTTTTCATGGTTTTTATTTGTTATTCATCTTAAAGGTTGCAAGAATAGATGGATAGAGGATGAATGTGCTGTTTTATTACCTGAATTTAAATAAATTGCCCTATTCTCCTCACCTTGAGGAAAGCCTGCTAGCCAGCAATGCCACAAGGGGACCTTTGCGCTTCTATTTCTGAGTGTCTGTAATATGGTCCTTAAATGCCTTCTTCAGTCATTACAAACCCCATGAAAACCAGCTTGATGAAAGCAACGGTAGGAAAGGCAGAGAGTGGAATACAGGTTTTCTTATTTTGTCCTTCTGAGATAGCAGCTTTGCATTGTCCTACACATCAGGCAGACAAGCCATCAGATTTGTGACTTCTAGGGGAGACCAGGGGGAGCTGGCAGCTGATTTGGAATATCATTAAAAGGGGACTGTATTGTGGCATCACATAAGAACAAGGGAGGATAACTGTGTGAGAGTGTCATTGAAGCAGACAGGTTTGGTGTGGTTCATGTGAGCATGGCATGACTGCAGGAGGCAGAGGTGTCACAGGAGCCACAACAAGCTGAGAGTTTGGCACTGACCTACACATATGGGAAGGGTTCAAGACCCTCTGATCTGAGAAAGCAAGTACAGAAGGTGTCATCCTCATGATACTCTAAATCATGAAGTAAGCAGTTTTATGCTTTCTAAAATGTTTGTTTTACAACAAGCACTAGAACCTGTGTCTTCTTACCATTAAAAATTTCCATCTTTTCTTTGCATTTTACTTTGTTCTTGGTTTTCACATTTTTCGTGGCAGCTCTCAGAACTGACTCATTCCTCCCCTATAAAAATACACCAGGATTTATACTTTGGTCCCTCTCCTCTTTGCTTTAACCCTTGAATTGGAGTTATACTAGTTTTCTGTATCTGTCTCCCAGCATCTGAACTCTACTTGCAAATACAGAATTTTTCTGCACATGGAAATGTTCCATACAGACAACGTGTCACCTTCCCCTCTGATGCCTAAGTGGTGGTGAGATGAACACCTCCAACCTTCTTTGGGAATACTGCATTTCTAGTCCCCATGTGCAATGTGGAAATCCAACAAGTAGTCAAGGTTTTACCCAAGGATTTTCTTATTCACAACTGCTTTATTCTTAGACAGCATGAAGGGAGTTATAAATGTGGTGTGTGAGGGAAATAACCAGTTTTGAACACAATCCTTCACCCTGCCTCTCAATTGTGCTTCCAGTCGTTGCCTGTGGGTGCAAGGATTTTGCAATCCCTCCTGATTTTGCATGTCTGGCTTAATATTTTACTGTGTTGATGAGATGACCCCTATCAAACGTTTTTTAAAGCTCTTTTTTTGCTCTGATTCTGTCATGTGCTTGCAAAAAGGAAATTTCAGATGTCTCGTTTGTGTAGAAATGTGGGTGGCTGAGATGGGAGTGGCTTTGTGTCAGCACCTCATGCATGCAACACCCAGGATCATCATCATGGCTAGGCTTCGCAAACGAAGATTTGTGAAGGACTCTACCCACGCTTGCTACAAGCGCGCTGATGGCTAAAAAGGCCAGTGCCAGATAGACACGTCCGGTTGCAAAAGGCACAGCAGAATGACTCCCCAGGTGGTACCGACAGGACACGGTTCTTTCTGCGTTGCCTTTTCTCCTCGAGAGTGATCCTGCGTGTATTCTCAAAAGAAGCAGCAGCGTTGTGGATAGTGTGTCTCCAGGCCTCCCAATTGGAGGCCAGAGCAGACCAGTGATGGTGATCAATATGGATAGATGGATGGTAATGACATATAAACATAGATGACCAGTAGCAGGCAGTCCCTGGTGGCTGTGTTTTGCCAGTTCAAGACATGAAAAAAATCACATGCTCTGTCTGCTATCTAAATGTCATCCAAAACCCAGCATGGACTTAGGCATGCCATCAGGAAAGAGATTCCACCAGCTCTTATATGAGGAATTGATTTAATTGATCAGTGGTATTGAGCTTAGGATCATCTTAGGATTGAAAACGAGGACAACTCGGCAGAGGCCAGCCCAGGACAGGACTGACACATGCTCTAGATGCATTGAAATGGGTGTTTCTCCATCTTTTACTGGATCACATTGGTGTTTGGGATAAGGCAATGCCTTATTCTCCTGACACCTCAATGCAGCCCTTACATTCAGTACTAAATTAATATTTTAATATCTTATTTGTGTATGAATACATGGTGCAAAGGCAAGGAATTTTATCTTAGCTGCTCTTTACTACAGAAAATAGGTTAGTGATCTCTTGAGAGGTCTTTGCTTGTGTTTTCTACTCTTGACCGAGCTCTTCTGTTTTCTACTGAGCGTGGTTGCGGCTGACAACACTTATCTGGAAAGGAATATAGCAAGCCTGAAGGGACAGAGCAGGCAGTTCTCATCTGCATTCTTCATAGCAGTCCCCTGCCTGATATTTGTGCTCTGAAAGAAGGGAATAAACACTGAATACAGCAGAAGAAGTGAAGTACAAAGTGTGGCCTCTGCTGCCAAACCCTTCTCCCCCCCTGATGAGAGGAAGTGTAGTGCTTGAGCCAACAGAGCCATTTTAAAAATGTCTTACAACTCTCATAGAGCAATGGATCTCTGGAAGCAAAAGCGTGTGTCAAGTCCCTTGAGGATTTTTATTTCTGTCAGTTGGCACCTTCTGGTTTATTTATAAATAGAGAAAATCCCAGGAAAAAGGCATAGGAAAGCAGCCATTCTGCAGCATCTAGAAAGTTACTTCACTTGCTTTAGGTTTTGTCTTTGGGGGGGGTGTTTTTCGTTGGTGTCGTCCCCCCCCCCCTTTTGGTGTACAAAAAGTTTATGGCAGGAGGGCTTAGAAGAAGAAATTAGAAGCTACAGTTAGTGATGGAGATACTGGCTATTTTAAAATAAGATAAAAGAGACAAAAAAAAGAAAATCCGCCCAAGCGATTTTGGAGGGTTTGGGGAGGAGGTGAGAAGGGATTGAAGACATGGCACAATCAGATGAACTTTGCATGAGGCTTAGCTGAAAACATTTTGTATGTATGTATCTAGCCATATTGATTGCATGGTGGGACTTCAACAGGCCACTCTAAGGCAATATGTTTTAAATCTAGTCTGGGACCAAAACACAGCTGAGATCCCCTGTTATTCACTAGGAAGTGTCATGTTGATGTCTTGAGCTCCTGTCTATGTGCTGAAGTCATTTAATATCTGTAGTGTGCCTGCAGGACTGTTTGATCCCAAAGGCACTTGAGTTTCCCTGCAGCCACTGGGGTGGTCTTTCCCTGAAGACCTTCTGCTACTGAAACAAGCCTAAATATGTTTTTGTAGATCATAGGATGCCAGAACCAAGAAAAAGAGAAGTCAGTGGGGAAAGCAAAGGGCTAAAGCAGAGTCAGGCAATAAAGACAAGGAGCATATAGAGCAGCACCACTTAAATCCTACTGTTGGCATCTTTAGCACTGCCCCCGAGGCTAACCCCCTGCTCCTTTTGAGATCCAGGGAGCAGCAAGACTAGGTGGACCATGGATATCTCTAGGGAAATAGTGTAAATATCTTGCAGCCAGAAGGCAGCAGTATGTCAGGACGGGATGTGGGGATCAGAACAATCAGATGAATATCAGAATTTGGAATGTTTTAAATAAAGTTAGTTGTTTATGGCTAAGTTAAGGGTCTCTCATTAATTCTCTAGTCTAGGACAATGCCAGATTCTGAAACTTTAATGATTCCCTCTAAAAATATCCTATGCAAAACACAATTAACAGGCTATTAGTGGGTATAGAGAATAATAAATAATAAAGACTGTTGATTTTAATTCTTCAGAATTGACAGCTGGAAATGGAGTATTTGCAAGCTGAGTAAACTGGTATGTTTAGAAGAAAAGACATACGTAGCTCTGTGCAGATTGATTCTAGGCTATTTACATATTTTACCTAGAAAAATAATCTGGACGGAGTCAAATGATGCTCATTTCAAAATCTTCTGAGAAAAAAGGGGGAGTAGCAAGTGTTTGCTGCTGCTGCTCCCTTTCACAAACACCAGTAACTCCTGAGCGCTCTGCAGACCTCGTGCCCACACATCTTTTGGCAGATGATGAAGAAGCACCATGCAACAGTGAAATGAACAGATGCCTGCAGAGCTGAGGAATTACAAGAAGCTTAGATAAGGTGTCAAGAACAACTTCACTCACTGTCTTGCAGCCTGTAATTTTAGGCAAGTACAGCATAATTACTGGACAAATGTTGCAAACTATGGTTCTATAACTTTTTAATTTAAAAATGCAACTACTGTAGCAATCCTTATGAACCTTCCAAGCGCATGTTCTGCTTTACTGGCAATAAAGTTTTACTGACATAAAATTTTCAGTAAATTTTAGAGTTACACGTACTACTGAACTGAAATTAAAATTTCTGTGAGGGTGATTGTCATCCTGTTTTTCCCACAGACAGAGAAACTGTATTGTGGCCAGTTCTGTCTGGTTGCTACAAAGCACACATCACAGTTTCATGAATTTCAAACCCCCCCAGTTACCTGCTAGCAAGTAAATCATAAACCTCTTATCAAGAAATCAAATATTTTAGTGGATGAAATTTATAGAATCAAATAGTAAAAATATATGAAACAAATAATTTTTCAGATCACAAATGCCCCTTTAGAAGGAAAAGCAGAAAACCCCACACTATAAACTAATTATTTCAAATTATTTATTCAGCTCATTAATGATTAACATGGCTGGAATTTGGCCAAGACATGATGGATTTATGTGATTATTAGAAGACTTGCAATGGTGATTATGGCTTGAGCACTGGAGTAAGCCGGTTCTCTTAAGTAACTGCTGCTTTATTAAACTTTTTCTTCAGTATTTCAAATGACTTAAAAATAATGCAAAAATGTAAAGGGCAGGTGATACGTTTTATCCAGAAGGCTAGAAGGATAAAAGTTCTTTCCTTGCCAAAGGTGCCAGTAAGACTTTATTGACCACTAATCCCAAATAAGATGTCTATGGCCTCATTTTCCCATTTACTTCTATACTCAATGAATTCAGTTGATGTTTAGGGAACGACCAGTGAAGGATAGTTTTAGAAATGAGCAATGTATGTAAATCTGATCCAACAAGGAAACATCCTTGGCAAAGCCCTATGTTGTTGCATCATGAATGATCTGAAATTAAAGAAAATTCATTCTGGGAGAAATATCCTCATAACTAGATGGGATTTTTCCTTTGTGTTGGAAGAAAACAAAATACAAAAGTCTCTCAAAAAGGATATCTTATATCAGAGAGGAAGAGGTTAACTGGATTGTATGATGTATTTTTTAGTGATTTTTTCAGGGAAAACTGGCATCTATTAAGCCATTCCAGCTGCTGGGTCCCCTTTATCCAGCATTAGGAGCGGCAAAGTCCCATCCTTTCCTGGACTGAAGGATCTAAACACATGCATTTCTTTCTACTGAAAAGCAAGGTATATTATCTATTTAGCTCAGATATCTAAATTTAAGTCAAAGGGATAGCAATCTAGCAGTAGACACATTCACAACCTGAAACAGGAGATGAAAGGGTCAACATTCTTTTTCCAGAAAACTTCAATGAGAGAAAAATAATTGCCTATAAAAGCTGCCAAAATGATTTGAAATGTTGCAGTTTCAAATCTGTTGAGCAATTCCTTTCTGAAAGACTGAGTAGGTCAGAATTACAGATGTGGGAATATCTTCTCTCATTAAAGTCCTCCCTATTCTTCAAGAACCCGCATATGCACAATTATATATTCAATTTGCAGTTGAATTTAATTTACATGCTTAATGATCCAGAAACACAAGAACACAGTTAGAGGCGAATAGAAAGTTTGGCAACATTTGCGAAATAAAGAATAGTTAATCAATCAGACGCCTATGTTATAAGAAGAGGGAACAAAAATAAAGACAGGTAATGAGTGCTGAGTCAGAAGCAGAGGATAGACCACTCTAAGAGTAGATAATCAGCCAAAAGGATAAGAGTCCGAGTAATGTCTGAAAAGCAATGTCAGACTCAAACCTTATATCTATTGCAATATAACAATGACTCTCATCCTTGCTGTGCCTCAGCTGCTTGATTTGAAACAGAAACAATTACATTTTTTTGTTTACCTTATCTGTTTCAAGCCTCAGCTCAAGAATTTTATCATTTGGTTGGTGTCTTTGAACTACAATGCAAATACAGTCCATAAAGCTTTATACAAAGCCTGGCACAAATCTGTTGTTTTCTGGCTAATTTTGAAATGATGCGAAGCAGGTAGAAGTTTAGCAGTGCGACCTGTAGAAACACTCAGGATACGTTTCATGGGCCAGGATACTGGAGGAATATGGACTATAAAGGAAGACACTGAGTAGGCAATCATGGAGTGAGGAGTCATAGGAACATCTTCTAAATGAGATCTGCAGCAAGGGCACATCCCCAGAGTGGATCAGCACAGGCAGGGTGAGTAACCCAATCTGATTTTAATATGCTTAAGGATTTTCCCAAAATAAACATATACAAGGATGAAGAATTTTGGCTGGAGATCTGAGCTGTTTACTAGATGGCTACTGATGGTGCATGAGTGTGGTGTTGCCTCCCACTGGAAAAGTAATTTTTCTTTAATTTTACACTTAACTGAGGGAGGATTTAAGCTTTTTTTTTTATTATAGCCTTTAAGATTTGGGAGTGAAATTTTTAAAAGAGAGTACTAAAGGCTGAAAAGCAAGGAAAAGGTAAAAATTAACCGAGTGTTTACTGTTGCGACGGTTTCAATCTGACTTCATGTACACTAAAACATACATTTGGGATATTTTTGACTAGACAACCTTTACAAGGGCTGGAGTAAATTTTTGTAGTAAGTTCACTTCAGTGTCACTCCGGCAATCTGTGGACCATTAGAGCCTTCACCAGGACTATTAACTCACCCAAGAAATCTGGTGCAAACTCTGATCAGAAACTGAGGATGGGATGGAAAATCCTTTAGCAGTGATCCCTGAAGGACAATACCAAGACATAAGAAGAGAAGACTAAGAGAGACTGGCACTTTATTGCTGTTTTCATGTGCTGAATCTGACTTTCTTCTCACTTATTGATTTTAGAAAATGAAATCCTGATATACTCCAGACTAAATGAGAAGAACATAGCTAGGGAACTGCTATGCTGTAATTTTAGGAATGCTATTAAGTGTTTGATCGGTGGCATAAAGTTACTATTTACTGCATCCATCTTGAGAATTTCTTGTACAGATGAATTACCTTTGCTTAATAAGAGAGCAACAGGAAGGATCTAGACACCAAACATAATTCTGTTGAAAAGAGGTTGTAAGATTTATTCCAATAACTCTGGGTACTAACAGATAATAGGATATAAACTATGTAGGAAAGCTACTTGGTCTGAAGAAATATTTTGCTACTGCTTTTGACAGCAGCTCCTATGCGTGCTTTTACACTAAGACTGCCAAACTCAGCCCTCAGACAATTCTATTTGTGCTTAGTTCATCCATGGTTTACTCTAGTTATATCTCCATGATACACAAGTAGAGAAAAGCTTGTGTTCACCTTCATTCCCTCTTTTTTGTCCACTCTTGTGTTTCTCCTGAAGCGCCTTTGCTACGTACAGCATTATTATGAAAAGCCATCAGGGTTGGGCAGTGTGGGGACAGGGCAAGAGCTCGTGGGACCATGTTTGAGCTCACTGGGCTCTCTGAGATACCCTTGGAGGATAAATTGAGTGAGGCATATTCAGGCAGAGTAGTGATCAGGACGGTCATGCTGCCCTTAGGGGCGAAGTACAGCTTAAGCAGTATTTTCCACCCAAGTTCACATTTCCCTGCTTTTGAGCTAGACACCTGGCTCCAAACCTGGGCCAGGATGCTGGGCCATCGCAGAAACTTCAGAGGAGGTTGGTGGAGTTTAGGCTCAAGAGACAGCTGGGTCGCAAGACAGCATGACAATTCCCAGGGTGGCAGCAATATAAAAAAACCCAACCAACCAACCAACCAAAAAAAACTACAAAGGTTTTAAAGAGACTCTTCCAAAACAAGAAAGATTCAGAAATGGTCTGTGTGGGAAACCATGGGCTTTACCAGATCTTAGAAGTTTCAGAGGGACCATGAGGAGCCTGGTTATGTCAAGACTCCTACTGAGAAATTGTTTGATATCCAGTGAACAAAGCATGTTAATATCCTGCATGTTTGTTGTTGGATCTCTTTCGCCCTGAAATACTTAGAAGAGCTTTCTGGGTACTGAACAGCATTCTCACCACATCCAGAGGCAACAAAGTGACTTATAAACACTTCAACCAAAGACTGGGTTGAGAAAGAAACTTGTGAGATCCCATCCTCAATCTAGAAATCCAACTGAAAGAAGAAATGTACTTCAAAGATGTGATTGAGTCTGCACAATGAACAGCTTCATAAAGCAGCCAGTCATCCCACTTTTAAGTGACAGCTACATTTACCTCATTTAAAATACAGATTTTGGGTTGAGCCACACTGTTGGTCCTTATGTCTATATGAACAAGTGCAAATAACATGCAAGTTCCCTTTCTCCAAAAGTCAAATCATCTTTTGTTCTAGTTTCTTTGTAGTAAGGTTGCTTAACTTCCCCTTTATTGTAAGGTTTTATTCTCCCCTTTTTCTATATGGTATCATTCCAGGGGAGCAAGAAGCTAAAGGGAACCAAAGGGAGAGATTTCAATAAGATCACATCTGTTAGTGGGAGAAACATTACTGGAATATTGTCTTGTCATTTTCTGGATGGTGCTAATGAAAACATTATGCAAGTTGCTGTGGGATAAGAAAGGCTCATTGCAGATGCAAACAGATGTTTCGGTGCCAAAGTCAAAATGCTGGGAATAATTTTAGCTGTAATTAATGTAGTGCCTATTATAACAAGTTTGTACCTTTAAGAATGTCTCAAAGCATTAACCTTGAATTATACGATTGTCTTATTATAGGTGGAGCAGTGTGGAAATTTTCTCTAGTAAGGGTGAAGATGCCACATTTTGTGTCTTCAAAGGGGCTCCTGTAACTATTCAGTGCAATTGCTCCTTTATAGTCATGGCCCCTCTGCATGCTTGAAAACCACTTTCCTTCCCTGCCTTCCCAGCTCCCTGATCACTGCAATCCACAAGTTTCTGCAGTAACACTATTGCTGAGGAGAGATTCCTTCCTGCTTCCACCTGGTGACCCAAAGCCTTGGGACTGATTTAATACCCCTTATAATTTCCATCCTGTCTAGCAGTAGTGGCCGTTTTCTAGGATATCTCATGTGTTGTGACAGATGACTAATGTCATTTAGAGGTTTGTGCTGAGAATGAATACATTAGGAAATGAGTCCTTTGCAACAAATCTTTCTTCCCATGAAGAATAATGGTTCACTGCACTGTGTTTGAGCCTACGGTGTGAGCATGGCTGTCCCCCCAAGTCAGCACTGCACCAGCCTCATTAGTGTCAGCAAGAGATGCTCTCATTAATAATCCCCATTGATGTTCTCACTGCGCCAAAGCAAAAGGGCTGTTCTTTTGTGCTAGCAGACCTCAGCCATCTGAGTTATTGTCGCGGAGGGTATATCCTTGTCAGCCTTAATGGTAATTTATGTTCCCAGGTCAGGCATTTACAGGAAGTCAGCAGTGTCAGGAGGGGATGAATCAGCAGAAGCAGCATTTTGGAAAGTAACCTCTGGAACAGGTCTGATGACCAGTCTCCCTCAAACAGTTACGGCTCCTGACAGACTTAGAAGGGTGTTCTGATATCCACTAGAGAGGATGGGGCAAAACTTCCTCCAGTTTGTAGGTCCAGGACTGGGAGATTTCTGCCTGGCCCAGGTCCATGCAAACCCCTACAGAGCTGAGTGCTGACAACAATGGGCAGGACAGCTGGGGAACCAGTCACAGGGGTTGTATCTGTACCGAAGTTCATCTGTGGGACACAGATATAGGCCACACAGGGGCAACACCTGTAGAAAAACAGTATTACGTATTGAACCTGAGCCTACTGACTCCAAAAGAAAAAGCTTTCCCATCCTCACGCAGGTGTGGGTATCTCAGTGTGATATCTGGGGGTAGTTCAAGGCCTGACTACAGAGCACTCCCAGGGCACCACCCTGCACAAGGCGATGCCGAGGCCAAGGCATCACCCACACAGCTGCTCTCTGTTCAACATCACTGTTCACTTCTTGCACACTAAATCTGAAGCTGCTTTCCTTCCTGATGCTGCCTGTGTAATAAAAGCCTGAGCATTATCTCAGCAACAGCAAACTTCTCTCCTTTTGTGTTGAGAGGTGAAATAGTGAGTGTTTAGCCACCTGGAGTAACCAAAAGGGCCCATGCAACACACAAAATTTCAGTCTGTGTTGGTATGAATACTAATTTGGACTAGGTTTGTGATGATATATAGTCTGTGATGACAACTGTAATTTTTTTTCAGGTGGCATGTTTTACCCTGTTGTTAAAACTGAATATTATCAAATCCTAAGTCATAACAGTTATTTATTTTACCCCTGAATCTCTCACAGAATCCCAATAGGAAAATAATTTATCAATAAACCAAACAAATTCCTGTAACTGTACATCAGTGAGAAGGGATTATTCACAAATTCAGCCTATGTACATGTTTTTTCTTTCTTTCTGGTCTTACAGACACAGATACCCAGTTAAAATGCTTTATTACACCCTACTTCGTTCACTTTACTCTGCCCGGTTTTAATGATAGTGGGTGTCATTTACTTCCCCACATTATAGGAACAGATCTTGCTTAATAGTGATGCAAATCCAGAACAATTCCACTGCAGAGTTCCTTCACAACAATACTTCTGTACTGTGGAGGAAAAATAAGCCAAAACGTTTTGAATCATAAAAAAAAAAAAGTAGAGAAGCAGAAGGACAACTGGGTTAAAAATCCTAATGGACAACAATTTTGTGAGATACCTGTAATGTTAGGAGCAGATCTGGGAAGTTGTGTGACAGGAAAAGAACTACCTTTCTATAAATACTTTTCAAAATAAAAATGTTGAAACCTCTTAAAAATCTGTCATGTTATTCAGATTGGGGGAAAAGAAATCAATAAGTTAATTTTAACGTTGATTGCAGTGTGGGGAATTTGTTCTGACTAGGGCATGGAGTGTTCCAAGTGCATGTGGTTAAATAGGAGGCACCTAGGGCACTGTACTAATGAAAACATGCTGGCCTTTACTTCAGGATGTTGTGTGCAAAAAATCCCAACCAACCTCTTTTTGCCTCCTGCCAGTTGTTCAAAAGAGAGTGGGACAGAGAGGGATAGAGGACACTGGAAGGTAACAAAACTGTCTAAAGTAAAAAGGTTAAAGACTGGGTGATTGTGTTTGGTGGAGGAGGAAAAAAAAAGTGCACCAGAGGACAGTATTAGTATAAAATTTTGAGTATGTTTACACTGGGAATCGCAGAGAGGTTTCTGTGTTGAAGATGAATAGTCTTTAATGCCAGGATAGGTAGGACATGTGGCTATGTAGCACCATGCACTTGCAAGTGTGTGCCCACAACCAGCCCTCCTCAGGAGGAGGTGTTGAATGCTCCCAGCTCAAGCTGCCCTCTAAGTAAAACTATGTGACAAGCTGATCCAGAGTAAGTACGAGTAAAGGAAATGGGCTGATTGGTGGTCAATATAAATCTAAAGAGGTTCCTTGAGAAGGGCAGAAAGCTCACTGAGATGCTCAAAGGAGTAGCCTGATGCTGATTATTTTCCCTCCCCTTAATATGCCCCAGAACAAAACAGTTTCTCTCCTTGAACATGGGAGGCTGTTTGTAGTGTATGAGAGCCATAAGTTGCTTGGTTGTTGACATCTTCTCCACTGCTATGAAAAGAATGAGGGCAGGAGAGTGTTTGGAGTGTGCTCCAGAAGAGGACTACAGGTCAAAGCCTTCAGCTTGAAAGCCTCACAGTCCCTCAGAGGTCTTTTTGTGTCCTGGCATGGACTAATGGACTTAATGCTTTCCCTTCCTGTGCCATGTGTTTTCATGCCTGTGGACAGTTGTCCTGAATTTTTTCCAGTTAGCATCTGTGATTTCTAGACAGTTATTTGACAAGAAAGCATGCACTTGAACACTGTGGTTAAAATGTCTGCCCTGTTGCTTTAACTGCTGCTGCTACAATACTTCATCTGAGATAACTACTTCAAGAACTGTTGTCCTCATCTTTGTTTGGTTTTTCTGATAATACAGTCCTGAGACTTTTTCAGATTCTTTGTGAAAAATTGCTGTAATTGGAGAGGGTGTGAGAAACAAGAACCTCCTGTTTCCCACTGCTCCCATTAAGATGAAAAGAGAAATTAGAAATGTTAAGCTAGAGCCAATGTTTCCCCTGGACAGCATTTTCCTTAATTCTTTGTCAGCCTCATTTACCATTTCCCAGACTGTGCCTCAGTGATTTTGATTAGGTGAAAGCCCACAGTAACTTGAGCAGTTCAGTATGCACAGCACAAAAAAGGTTTTTTTAAATGCAGGGATGCTCTGTGCATTCTTGCCTCTGAAAAAACCCAAGTGGAATAGAGAGACTGTGTGGGAGGATGAAACCAGTCGCTATTTCATTGTCAAGGGCAGGATTGGTGAAGAATTGGATGGTGTGATTGGTTGCAATGATCCTGCACTAGCAGAACTCCCTTTCACAAGACATGCAGTCCACCATGCTTTTTCCTGACAGGGATTCAGTCTCACACAGCATTGCCAGCAGGAGTTTGATTCATGCAGAAGCCAAATAACTGTGGGAGGAATAAAATCTAAAGCAGGGAAAAAGAAGTACAGGCAAATTCCAGCAGGTGTACTAGAGATACAGCTGGTGTCAGTGCCCAAAAAGGATGGCTTCCTTTTTCTGCCCATTTGAGAAAATGGGAATCAAGTCTGGAGCATAACTTTCTTGGCAGGGCTGGGTTAACAGTTGGACTCAATGATCTCAGAGGTCTTTTCTAAGTGAAATGATTCTACGATTCAGCACTCCAGTGTATGGCTCTGGATAAGACCTGGAGCTTTAAAGTATGTCTGCAGCAAACTGCTGTTTCTGGGGACGTAATGAATTATTTAAAAGCAATGATGCATGTTGAAAAAAAATCTGTTCTTTGCTACTGAGGGAGAGGGCAGCCTTGACTTCTTCCCTCCTTTGTGTCCATCCTCAAATGCCAGGGGAAGCAGATATTGTCCACTAGCTCTGCAATGCACTAATCACAGGGGGACCAAGGTTAATAGTTATTGCTTTATCTGCCCAATTTCCACTTGGTTTTCTGTACTCACATTCTGTCCACTGAGTTTAGTTTTTGTATATTTCTGCAGTGTTCATGACAAAGGAGCAGGATCTTTATCCTAAATCTTTCTCTTAGAAACAGAATTCCTGACTGGGAATCAGTCGGGAAGAAGTTTCCCACCTCTTGCCTGCAGTCTACCACCTTCCTCACTAGTTGTTATCCTGAAATGTCAAAGTATACATTCGGGTCACAGACCATGCTTCAGTGTTGAGGTAATTGCTTTTTCTGTTTGAGCAGGGACAGTGGGTAAGGGGTAGGCTTTAATTTATGGTGCAAAGACTGAGCTGTGCTAGAAGAGGCTGATGCACTTCAGGACAAAGCTGTTCTTAGAACAGCCTCTGCCTTTGTGCCAAAGCCTCTCCAGAAATTTCTGAAATTTAGCCAAGAGGCTGTTGGGACAGCAAAATACAAGGAAACATTCTCAAAGGAGTGGTTTGTTCTGTACACAGGCAGGGACATCCCATGTGTTCAAGACCTCACTTCTGGACAGAAAATACCAGACAACCTTGAGAGACAAGAGACCTTAGAGATTCAAATGCCTTTCCTTTGTGTTGAGACAGCAGGATCATCATAATCATCAAAACAAAAATGTGTATCATCATTTGTGTATTGACAGGGGCTCTGAGCTCTAAAATAGGAGCTAAAGTAAAGAGAGTCAAAGAAATAAAGGCAGGCAGGCTGCTCTAATAATAACCAGTCTGCTCCTCAGCCTACAAAGATCTGGCTACCTTGGATAAGTAGCTCAGCTCTAAGTGCTCCCTCCAATAACTCCTCTTACTGGCTGTGCCACATTCCTCTCAGGAAGGAGTTTGAGGGTCAGCCAGATTAATTCTTCCCTCAATCTTTTCTTCTTACTTAATAGAGAAGGAGCTAAATGGCAGGGTGATAAGCAGCAGGTCTGGCTGGATATAAACATAAGAAACAGGAAGCTTTAAGTCTGGCTTATCTTATCTCTGTACAGTCCCACAGTGTCTAACAAACTAGAAAAATAAGAGCAGAACCAGAACAGCCTTGTTGCTGTTGTTTTTGTAGTTTTTTCCCCTTTCCTTTTGTCTAACTCTCTCAAGTTTAAAAAATACACTTTGAAAAGTAAGGTTAACTCTCAAGATTTAAGAGCCTTGCAATAAACCTGCAGATGCTTGCAAACTGGCTCATTTTCATCATGCAAGGAACTGTTGCCTTGAGATGTCTGATTTTGCCAATTTTACTATATATACATCCTAGAAAGCAACTTTCTAAACCTTCTCCAAATTAAGCCCCTGCCATCTGTGACAGTTTCAACTAAGACCCCCAAGAAGCGGATCTTTGGACAGGAATTGCCTCGGGTGAGAAAAGCTCGTGGCTTTTAATGATACTGTGATTGTTGTTTTACTTTTTCAAAACCTGACATCTGTGACCCCCAGCTTTCAGGTTTTACCCCTTGTTCATGCAAAAACAAGGTGAAAACATGAGTAACATGGGCTATGGGTGTGGAAGATTACAGCAACTGAGGAAGAACCTAAACTGCTGGAGTTCAGTTGAAAATTTATAATTTCAAACTAATTCCATTAATTCAGTGGCATGACTCAGTGTTTTCTGACACACCTTGGTTCAGCAATAATATATTGTTCGGGTAATCTGCTAATAGCTTCTTTAGAACTGTTGTACGGAAAACAGCCTGGTTTGGACTGCTTCCCCCACTTCTCTGCCCTCTGTATAATAGTGCAGTGGGGTATTTGTCATGCTGCAGGAGAGAGGAATTCAGAAAACTACATTTCATGCTGTAAATTAAGAATATGATAGTAGGAGTTCAAGATAGCTGTTTTGCAAAGAGTGCCACTGTGGGAATTACTTCAAATTCTCAAACAGCCTGATTTTGGGACTAGATTTTTGCCAGTCATTCACAGCCTGATAAAAAAAAATGAGAGCTTATCAACAGAAAGGAAGGACTGAAGCTGGAACTAATTAACTTTTATCTAATTTTAAGTACACAAGCAGGTATTGATAACTATTGCATTAGGTGTCTCGCTCCCCCAACAAGCCATATGTTACAGAGAATCTACTCATCCTCTTGCCATGCCTCCTCTCATGAGCAGAAAACCTTTCAGGCTCATTTCTACTGATAAGAAATGTCAGATACTCTAGGCTTCCCAGCAACAACCAGAAGCCCAAGGGGCGACCTTCATAACCAACTGGCTTGATATCTTTGTCTTTCAGGCACGTTGTATCTGTTAGACAAAAACCATAATGCACATCTGCTGTAGTGCGCTGCTCCTCTGATGCAGCCAGTCAAGCTGGGTTGTAAACTTCCCTCTGCTCTACAGCACAGGAGCCTTTTCTGTGTTTCTTCTCGCTGCTCTTTGTACTCTGTAGTGAAAAGAATACATTTTTAGATATCATGCCACTATTATTTAGACTTCCTCTCCCTTTTCTCACTTCTTTTTTTAAGTAAAGGCATTTTCACGTTTCTGTCACTGCTTGTTCCTGTAAATCTCTAGTGAAGTATTTTCATAGAAAATACTCTCCTCACATATAATTTGTAGGCATTGACTTGCTGCTGAAGCACTTATACTTCAAGGCCTGCTATTTTGAACCATTCCATAATCTCACCTTGCATGGGATGCCACCGAATGACTTCTCAATATGGGGAAATTGTAAAGAGGATGGGGCCCAGGAGTATGCACTACAATTTGCACAATTTGCGGTCATGTATTAATGTAAAACCTGTGAGGTTTATGGGGGGCTGAGAGGATGTTTGTGTCCAGATCCTCCTTTGAGAAAGAAGTTCCTTTCCTCACAACTGGAGCAGATTAGCTCTGCTCCATGCCCCCCATGAGAAAGGATCATCCCTCTTGTGGATTCACTTACGGATTTTGCTAGTGGTTGGCCTTGTGCAAAACCTCAACTCTACAACTGGGCAGAAGCACTTTGAAATACTGATTAGAGGAGTAGAGAGACAATTCAGGAGTGACAAGAATTGCAGTTGCCCAAATCTGAGTAATGCTGAATTATAAGATGGCAGGTTGGCACATGCCTGTATTTAAGAAAAAGTTTATAGCCATGGCAGATGCATGAACAGTATACAAATGCCTCCATTGCCCTCAGGAGCAAGAATGGTGTTAGTCTTCCTCCCACTTCCCTCTGCCTTAATCCTTTAACCTTCGCTCCCCACTACCTCTCGTTTTCTCCTGTCAACTTGCTTAGGATGCTTCTCTATTACTGGAACGTTTATCATCTAAACAAGATTTCATTATTCCTAAAAAAGGGTAATCTCTTATGTTTCATGGAGAAATGAAGAAGTGCTACTCAGGTTTGACAGTAAAGGCAGTTTGGAGAATGGGGGAGAGCAGCCTTGTCGATCACACCAGGACAAAACCTTCTTAAAAGAGGCATTGACTTAACTGTGTAGTCTATTGTTGATAACGGATGGTTGCCTATTTCCTATTGGGAATATTTAATATATGCTTTAAGGTTGCATGGGGACTTGAGGTTGGCTGTTCCTATTAATAATGCAGGGGATGGCTGGATTTAAGTAATTACTATGCACATGGTATAGTGCAGTGACATATTGGTGCAGAAAACGATTCCTTTAATAAGCTTGTTCCTTTTGGCTAGATCCCTTAGATAACCAGTTTGTTTGTTTGACAGGTTTATACCATTTTCTCCCCCTTAGTTTTTCATTAAAGCCAAACACTTTTGCTGAGCCAACTGCAGAGTGTTCAAGAAATCTCAGAGCTTTCAGGGGTAATGGGGAGGTGGGGCACTGCCCTTGGCACTGACTTGCACCTTGTGCCCAGGGTAGAAAGTGCTTCCNACACATCCTCTAAAGGAAAGGGTTTGCTCGAGGATGTGAGGCAGACTACATAACATACTTGGTGTGTGGCACATGTCCAACAGGAACTGTTCTGCTGCAAGTGTTCCCTGCAGGTAGCCCTGGGAAGAGGAGGGAGTGCTGGATCTCCCTTTTCCACCTTGTGCCCAGGGTAGAAAGTGCTTCCCTGTGCAACACATACAGGGAGCCCCTGCCTTGGAACCTCATGAATATAGCAAGGAACCCAAAACTGAATCAAATTAAAAGAATAAACTCCTCAATTGCTTGGGGTGGGGGGTGGGGGGTAGGGGAGAAGAAGTAAGAAAAAAGTGAACATTGAGGATCTAAGAGATGGGATTCTTCGTATTTGGATTCTCAGGGTTTATTACGGCCATAGGAATAGCCCAGTCTTAAGTAGGGTAGTTTCTTTATGTGCAGGTTTTGTGAGCACTTTACTGCTCTATTTATTCAAAAACTGCTGCCTTTGGGGGACAGCTATGGCTTGAAAGGGTATGATTACCAAGCACATTTCACTGTAATGAATTCAACCATTTTCTTTGAATTAGCCAAGCTGAAGTGGCTTATAAACAGAGGATCTTGTACAGACTGATCATTAAAGAAATTTCTGTCTGCTTAAGTATTGACAGTAGACTCATGACTGTGGGGGAGGGAATTGGTCAAAAATTCATTTTTGACTGCACAATACTCTTCTATTTTGCTTTCTCTTAAAACATATGCTTTTTGTTCAGGACATAACCTTCTCTGCTAAATATAACAGGAGATCAAGAGCACTGGGTCATTTGACAGCTCCTGATAAGACATGAGCTCTCCAGATGCAGCAGCTTTTGATTCCTTCTCCTATGTGTTGCCTTCATCATCAAAGTCAAAGCACTTTATATCTAGAGAAGAGGATCTGGGAATCCCGCACCAGTTTGTTGCAATCTTGCAGTCTTCACTTAATTAACTTACGACTAACCCTTAGCAGCTTGTAAATTTTTTTTTCAGGCAGCATTTTCATGCTAGATCCCCCAGAAGCCCCACAGCGTGTTTAATTGAAGATATGATAATTGTAAGTTACTTTGCTGCAGCTGTTTAAAAAGGAAAAAAAAAAATCCATTAAGGCTATCTGAATTATATCCCAGGAAAAAGTCTACTTTTTATTACATATGCCACCCTTAGGCTGAGCTAAATTGTGACTTTCATAGCTCTGCTGAGGGTGGCTACTGGAGCTTTTTCATTAATTTTTTCTGAATGCTGCAGAATGTTAATGTCCTTTCCTGAATCAAGCAAACCAAGAAAGGGTGGTTTATTTCTTTTGAACATTAGACTGGTGGCATCTTTGAGTATTTTGACTTCAGTGACAAGTCCCTGTGAAAGGGTCAGGGTAAAGCTGGCAGTAGTGCCTGGATCTTTCACTCACCACCCAGGGAGTCAAGCTGCTTCTGCCCTTGTGGTGAGAGAGATGGTGTGTACTTTGCAGAGCACTGGTGGTGTGCTGTCCTCTTTCCCCACATTCCTGACTATTCTGTTGGTGAATCCGTAGCTGATCCATTTTTTTTTGATCAAGCAAGAAGTGACTGAGTTGGCTTGCGAAAAACTTTGGTTGAAGAATCCAGCCAGGGAACTTTCAGCGCACTCGCACCCATTGGACAAGTCATCTCGGAAAGTAGCAAAGGCAAGACACCCAGGGACAATGAATGTCCCCAGCTTTCCCTGGAGTCAGCAGGTTTAAGATCACTTATCCTGCAGGCTCAGTCTAGATATAGCCTCATTGAGAGGTGTCCTGCAGAGAAAGACCTCAGCTTCAGCTTCTCATGATGGGAGCTTATTGCAAACAGCTAATTCTTTTGTTTGAACAGTAGGACGTGCCCTAAAACTCTCTTATATCCCCTTAATAAGGGCAAAACCACTACAGCCTCTGAGTGCAACATTAGTAAGTGATAAACTTGTGTATATGTGACTCTTTCAATTGGCAATTTGTTCTAATAGTGGAGATTGCTGATAATAAGCAGTAATTTTAAGGGTCCTGTCCTGTGGCCTCTAGTCAGATAACATAGCTCTCATTCCTTCAATAATAAAGCTACTTTTATACCCCAATACACAGCTGCTGGACAGACACAGACTGAAAGTTTTTAAAGTTATCGTCATGAACTCTGAACCTGGTAGACTTGTGTTTCATGGGATAGGGTTGCACATGTATGACATGAATACATCTTCTTTATCCCAAGTCTTTAAGAACAAACTTGAAGGGAATTTAACTGACCAGACTGATGGGAGAAAAATCTCCCCGGATCCCTAAGTGATTGTGTGTGGATGGGGTTTCAGCCGCTTGCTCGTGGGAAGATCCAGCCTCAAGGGAGTTCAAATTAATCAGTTGCTCATTGTCCTCTGCCTAGTGGGCAGTCACACGGGAGCAGATCTGGAGACCAACCTGGTGCTCAGGAGTTGACATCTGTTCCCATGTGCATTCCATAGTGTGTGTGCAACAGTTGCTCTGAGTTAGCTCTGACCTGGACCCAGGGATTGAACACCCCTGAGCAGGTGAAGTGCACAGGTGCATGCCTGGAGAGCATCTCACAATCTTGTTTGATTCCAAAGGAAAGCAGTTCTTGCACTTGATGGGTAGCAAAGTGTGGTAAGGAAGCAGTAGGGAAAGGGGGGGAGATTTGCATCCAAAGCATACCCCTCCTCTGAAATAAAATGCTAATGGAGAAGCATCAGTTGTGTCTTGAAATGTTTTAGGCAGCCCTAAAATGAAAGAATCCCTTGTGTACATGACCAGCTGCTACTTTTTACCTGGAACAGGAGCTATATTGCATCTGCTTTATTTATTTGCACGCTGCTTATTCTTTGTGCTCAAGGACACACTGTCCTTCCTTACAACTGAATGCCCAAAGTGGTTTAGGAGATTTGAGGGCTGGGGGGTGAAACAATTTGCAATGTTATGACCACAAGAAAATGTATTTTGAGTCCAGAACAATCACTATTAGAAGGAGGTGTTTGAAGGAAACGTTCAAAACATTCTTCTCAATGACAGTGAAGTGCAGTGAAGTAGAATGTTAAAGTATAAACCTTCTTGAATGAATTACAGTTCTGGGTTTTGCTGTTTGGTGGGTTGGTGTTTTGGTTTTTTTTCCTCTCCCCTGTCAAGATGGGGCATAGGCTCTCCTGTAATTCATTACAAGCTCCTGAAATGACAGACATTCCTATGGGATTAAAAGCACACTGAATCAGAGATGGCTAAAAAATTTATTGCAATCCCTAAGGAATAACTCTTCTGAATAGAGCTTGGTTTTAGACCAGCATTGTGTGACAAATCAGCCTTGGGGAGTGTTTGCAAAGGCATTACAGTCTGTGACATTTTTCTAGCCACTTGCATTTAAATTTCATGCCCATGGAAAACAAACACCCTCACTTGGTTTTGCTGGTTTTAATATATTCTTTTAAAGCAACGAAATGTAAGCATCATGGATCTGAACTGCTGTTCCAGGGTTGATACTGGGCTGGAGAATCCGGAATTGCACTGAACCTCTTTCTTCAGTGCCTGTGGGTTTTGTGGTGGGGTTTGATTGGGTTTTGTAGTAAATCACAAAGTATCTAATAAATTCATCAGCATCATACCTTACCTGTGTGCCCTATGGGTCCTCTGAGGTAGCTGGTGACCAGGAATTGGTATACTTGTGCTCACTCCTGTTCCCTAAGCATAGGCACAAAGCCCTGTGGACTGAGGTGACAAAACCAAGGCTTCCTTTGCCCCTGCTACCATCCAGTCACATCACTATGAACCCCCAATAACTTAATAGTACAGCTACATCAGCTGCTGTTCCTTGGACTAGGATATTGGCTGATATAAAAAGTAGCCCTGAGGAAGATTTACAATGATATCAACACAGGACAGTGTTGCTGAGCCATCATCCTTTAAGTGAAAACTGCCTAGATTTTTTTTTCCTTTTTTTTTAGAACAGCTCTGAAATAAGTGGCTCTTTGCACTTGGCTCCATTTTCTCCAGTGCTAAAATGCAAGTGTCTCTCTCGCTCTCTCTTTTTTTTTTTTTTTTTTTTCCCCTAACCTAGTGTGCTGTGGGGAGTGGAAAGCATTTTCAAGATGAAATGGAAATGTTTGCAAAACATGCTGAGATTTCCCCAGAGGACCTTACAATAGAGTGCTAATACCCGGCAAGAAATCCCTAAACCCATGACTCGTGATACCCTGTCCTCTTTCACAGTCACTTTGCAAAGTCTCATTCAATACTTTTTGCCATCAAGGATTGTCTAGACAAGGATTTGCAGACGCTTGTGCCCTACAAAGCACCTCAAAGCACCTTTTTTTTCCAGCAGCTATTGAAAGCTGGGTGCTAAAATATTTCAAAGTTAATTTTTTCCCCCAACTTACTTTGGGAATTGTTTAGAAAGTTTGGAGATGTACTGAGCAAAGCCTCAGCCACCAGAGAAATCTCATGCCTAAAGGCTCGTGGAATAAAAACAGAGCACAAATTACAAGAAACCTTTTTCTTAGGACAATACTGTGACCTTTGAATTTTAAAGTAACTTTCCAAAAGGAGGTTGTGCTCTGAATTACTGAAACTGCCTTCTTACCTCTGTTGTGGCTTAGGCAAAAGCCAAAGCATGCTCTGATGTTGGCAGCCTAACAAAAGTAATACGTTTTTGAGGATGATTTGTTCTTGAATCTTTTATTTTTCTGGTATATTGGGCACAAATAACCTCAGTCAAGGTTAGTACATGGACATCTTTTGGTCTAGCCATCTTTGTAGAGGAATGTATTAAGAGTAGTGTCAGATATGATTTATCTCACATTTCTTTGCTGTCCCTCTTGCTTCCAGTGAGGGAATTCAACCTTCTCCTTTGCTAGTAGATAAAGGATTAGCGTAAGAAAGTACAGGGTCCCCAGAGCCAAGGCATCTCTCTAATCCTTTTTCTACTCAGGAGGAGATGGTGCCTGCTGGCATGGAGATGCTTCTCACCCCTGGGGCCAGTGCCCATCTGGCTGAGAACCAGATGCAAACCTACTACCAACCCTTAGAGCTTGAGCCTCTCTCTCTTTTTGGAGAACCTGTTTCTTTTGAATTCACTTCAAGGCCCCAATGCTTCCCTGGTTTAGCAGATGGAGTTACCTCTGATAAGCTCTTTGGTGAATCAGCCTCTGTGCAATGTTGAGGGGATAATCACCTCTCTGTGGCAGTTGACACTTTGTCATTGACCCCACTGTTGTACTTCGGAACTGCCCTATATTTACAGAAAAGTTTCTAGAACAGATTTTAAAACCATGGCAAATCAGAAATTCTCTGATTGAGAACCACTCAATAAAGGATAAAAATCAGATCCAGTTTTATCCACTTTAAGCAGTGGCTTCGGTGCATACTTGTTACAGTCATTTTAGGTATTCACTTTCCTTGTTTTGTGACAGAACAAATTAAAAGTGTATTTCAGCTCATTCTGAGAATGGTGCACTATGGTGCACTAGTGTTAGTAAATATTTAGGGCTTTACAGTGCTGTCAGCACTAGTTTGTGGTTTATACCTGAGTGAACTGCAGCTACATGATCAGGTCCCCCTGCCTGTGTGCAGCTGCAGGTCAAAACCACTCATGCAGGCAGCAAATATGCTGTTCTCCTTTGTGAACTTGGGCTATTTAGGGATGAGGCATCATTTATTTCTCTTTGTAAATTAATTATCTGGTTTGTGCTTTTTTAAAAAAAAATAAATTTGTGAGTTTAGGAGTGTAACAATAGAAATTAGCCTTTGCTGTCCCACGGGTATCTGGCTGAGGAGATTTCTTCCATGCCAGGAGTGGCTTTGCTGGGAGAGCTCACAGTCTGGTCTGTGCAGCAGAGTAGCTGCTTCATGAAAGAAGATTTATCTGTCTTTATACTGCAATTCAGAGATGTCCTGATGCCTGTTTCTGTGCCACTGATCCAAACTGGCTTCAAGGTACAGGGTGGAAGGACTTGGGTTTTCTAATGGGAAGGTAAGGGATAAGCCAAGCTGAGAGTGAAGGAATGACCACCCTGCAAACTAGTAAAGGGTACAAAGTTGCTGTTGAATTCCTTGGGTCATTTTTTCCCCCACTAATACACTAAGAAAAATAAATAAGAGGAAATAGAGGTGCCTATGTAGGAAAAGAAATTAGCCATGCAGGAATAGGGAATTTGTGCTATTAAGCAGGGTCTGGTGCACTCTGTCAGCACACGGCCACTGCAACATTGTCCCTGATGCTGCATCCAGCCCGCATGGGATTTGCCTTGCTGGAAGCTGATGGGGCTTGCACATATTCATCCCTTGATTGCAACTTGGTCAATAAAGGCTGAATACTGAAGGAGAGGCATCAAAGGGTTCCTATTCTTTGCTTGGAGGGGAACTGAAAATGCCCAGTGACTGCTCTAAGAGTTTAGAAATTAGAGGGCATTAATTAGTCTTTCTCACTTCATATATTTTTTTCAAATTCTTGATGGTAGTTTTTGTAAGAACTGTGGAAATTCCATGTTAGGACAGGGAAAGACTTCTGGAGACTGCTGTAAGACTTGGAAATAGCATTTGTTAGTGCTCATAATCAGTAGGTGCAGAACTCTTCAGCACTGATAAATTGAACTGTTTCAAGTTTCACCTGGAAGGGAGAAACAAGGGCCCGTTGTTTTGGTGACTGTTACTAAAAGATACTGATCAGGACACTGTTCTTGAAAAGTAAGGATGGCTCAGTTTCCATTTACCTTCTGAAATACAAACCCGTCTTTCCTAAGTAGAGCTTGGGAATTGCATTGTCACACCTTTGGCAGAGACCAAGACTTCCCAACAGGCTATCTGAGGTCTTGTTTATAAAGATGGTATTTCCATACCTACTACTCAACTGTAATACCACATCCATCCTAACACCTCTGTGCTGGAGCCTTGCCTAGGTTTGGCTATGGGGTAGACCTCCGGAAGAGCTGTTTTCTTGTAGACTGATGCATTGTAACAAAATATTTCTAAAATATATTAACTGCCAGAAAGTATGAATTATTTTTTTTAAGTGCTGAAAATCCCTGCAAAAATGAATGCAACACATCTCCTAAAATTGCTAGCTGTCCACAGACCCCCCCAGTCTTCTGCACTGTGGATGTGCTGTACCAAGGCTGTCCATTCCCTCAGTTCTTGATGTCTGGATAATGCTTGTCCTTGAACACAAGGTAAAACTTCCCTGCTTTTAAGCTGTCTGCAAGCTCAGCCTTGAACAATAGATTTTATACAGAATTGAGATTTATCAGTCACAAGAATCTGTGTTTGAGCAGTGCATTCAGGGCTCTCACTGTCTTACCTTCCCTTGACCAGAGGAAGTTATCCTTTTTTTAACTTTTTGCTAAAAAAGCAAATTCACCTAAACTGTTTGCTGCTTAAAAGGTCCTTGAACATTGTTATACCAGTGAAAAAAATCAGTGTCCAGACCTGAATAACAGGTCTCTTTTTCTTTTGCTCAGACCTTTTAATAAAATCATCCAAATTTCATAACATGGTCTGATTTGTTGTTAGTTTCATCAAAATTATGGTTTAAGAATATCCTCTAAATTTTCAGGGAAAAAAATACAGCCAGAAGTTGTCAAAACAAAATATTCTGAACTGTTCTATTCCCTAAAAGCTTTGAAGGTTTTTCTTTTTTTTCTTTTTTTTTTTTTCTTTTTTTTCCTACAGTTTGACTGTGATTAATTTTTAAAGGCCAGGGGAACTCTGAGGAGAAAGCTTGAGCCCTCAGATAGAAACATCTACATTAGAAGTTATTTGAGAGCTCTGATCTGAAAGGAATGTTTTAAATTCTGTGTATGGTAAAAAAAGTGATGCATTTCCAGCCGTACTCTGTACTGCATGTGGCAAATCTATTGCTGAGGTTTTAACACTGCTTGATGTTGTGTTAGTTCTTGTGGAATTAAGAGCTGGAGTCCCTGCTACTGTTCAAAACAAGGCTAAAGCTGGTGGTGAAAAACGTAACCCTGAGTGTGCAGAAGTGCCTGCTGGAATTCTGAGTGTCTCACAGTCTCAGTCTTTCACAAGCACTTACAAACCCTCTGAGAAGAAATGATTTGGGAGCTGAATTACAGAGTTGAAGTGAGTACCCAAGGTCCCAGCAAGGAGACTCCATAGAGGAGGGTGCAAACCGGGGTCGGAACTTTGCCTGACAAGATTCTGGCACTGTGCTATTTTGCCTGGAGGTGCCTGTGACTCCGTGTAAATTTTAGTTCCTGATTTTTATTTTTTCCTCCTTTATTCCTCCAGTCAAATCTGGGATGTTTAAGGATTTGTCTTTCATATGCTTGAGGATGCAAATGGTACGAGAAGGGATGCAATTCATGAGGGTTTCTTCAGCAGACAAAGACCTGTAGTGCAGAGCCGACGCCTTTCTTAGAAAGGTGTCGTGGGAAACCCTGGTGCTGAGTCACCCACTGTTCAGATGCCATTTGTTAACGCCAGTCCCAGCGAGGCGGCGGAGCCGGGGCTTGCGCTGCCTCTAATGGCTCCAGAAATTGGGCAGCTTAATTCACTTCATTAGCGAGGGCTGAGGGAATCTTCGCTATCACCCGGCACCCTCCGCCTTCTCAGCCCTTTGCCTCTGCCCTCCCTTCCATCTGCCTGCTTTCCTCTAGATGGCATTGTAGGAGAAAGGGAATTCAGGTGGAAAAGGAGATTTTTTTTTACTGCTGGAGGAGTTGCAGGAGCCGCTTTGCATTTTGATGGTGCTCGATTATCTGATCCACTAGACAAGCACATACAATATTAATACCTCCCCTGTCAATCTTAAACAGGATGCAGATAAGTATTTCTTCTGAGCAGTTTTATTGATTGGGTTTTCATCTAAACAGTCTTTCCAGCTTTTTTTTTTTATTTTTTTGGTCTGTGTGGTTTAACTAAGGTTTCCCAGGATGTTCGTGTTTGTGCATGAAAAAAAAAATCATGTAACTATGCCTTGTGGTATAAAAAGACAGTGGAATTTTTTTTAAAAAAGAAGCACCTTGCCCTTCTCACTTATCTCCTGGGTTTTTCTTTTTTTAATGTAACTCACTGCGATTGCAGAAACAATTTATTCTGCTCCATTTTTTTCTAGTTTGTTTTCCTCCTGCATTTGGAAGCACTATCTGCATAATCAATTTCTCTCTTTCACTGTAGTAATTCTTCTTTTTATGGGATGTTTGGATAAGCTAAAAAAAAAAAAGAGAGAAGAAGAAAAAAGAAAGGGAAATTACTTCTTCTGAGGCTGCCCACACTGGCTGCAGGACTGAGATGCAGATAGCTATCTGGGGAATTCAGTAATCGTTCTATAGTCCTCTTAAAGTTTAGTGCACTCTCCAAATATTTTCTTTTTAAAAGGTTTTGGGAATCAAGGCCTGTGAGCAGATTTCTATACTGACACGGACAAGGGGTACAAGCCCTTCTGCCAAGTGAGCAGCCTGTATTGCCAGGCAGGTTGAATTTCCTTTCTTCAGTTGTCCTATTGGGAACTAGTTACTCCTGAACTCTATTCCTCCAAGAGCTAAAACCTGCCTTCTGACTTCAGTCCAAGTGCATTCAGCAACTGCTTCATACAACATTCTATTTTAGCTCCAATAGTTCTTCCCTTCTTACTGTTTAATCGTGAAACAAAGAGATTGCATCCCCTCTCAGCCTTCACTTTGACAGGCTAAATCAACCCAGTGGTTTTAGTTCTCTTAAAGCAGTCTTTCCATTACTTAAATCATGCCAGGAGTTCTCCTCCTGCCCTCTTCTAGAAAGAGTTCATCTTCCCTAAACTGTGCTTGAACTGCATACATCTTCTCGGATAAATACCTTGCAGGTGATTTGTGTGTGGTATGTAGCATTGCTGCACTTCCAGTGGTTGGCTCTCCTCTGAAGCACTCTAGGATCACAGTGACCTTTTTTTGTGGCTTCATTATGGTAATTCAGGTGCCTCAGGATCCACATCTTTTCCTCTTCAGGCATATCCAACCACAAGCATGTAGCTTATAATGGAAATAAAATTTTTATCCCAAAATGAATCTATTCTTGTTTTAAATTTAAATGTCGCTTCTGTAAATTTATTAGTCAGTGTCATTCATACCCGCATGATATTCCAGCCCTCTGCTAAAACCTGTCTTGTTAAAGCCAACAGAGTTGGTGTCATTTGCCAACGTTGTCTATGTACACCTGTTCTCATGGGTAGGAAGTAAGTGGGAAGTAATTGGGAAGTAATCATAGCAAATGCAGCCGACTGCTTTGGTAAAGGTTACAGTGCTCAGGTCTCCTTTGCCTTTCCTCACAGCAAAGGATGTTGGGTCAACCAAGTTAAACTGTAGTTAATACAGGTTGTGTTTGTCTGGTCTCCACTCACTCACAGTGTACTTTGCTCCAGCATCAGTTCTAAAGACTTGAAGGCTATTGAAGTCAGTCTAATAAATCTCTCGCCACTTAAATTAGTGTGTTTTTCCTCATAGTTTCTTAAACATAGACACTCTTCTAAAGCTATAAGATTATGTCTGCAAACTCAGGAGCTATTAAAAATTTTTATTATAATACCTGCATCTTTTCCTGACACTGTTTTGGGGAGGGTGAATGTTCTATGATATTAGAATATTAAGATTTTTATTTTAGAGCCATTTTAGTTGTGCTCATTTCTTTGGACCCCCTCCCCCTCCCATTAACTTTTCCAGGTGCTTTGTGTGGTCTGGCTGTGTTTACAATATTATTTTCTCCTTGGCATCCAGCCATATATAGATTAAAACCCTTTAATTTGAATAATAAAACTTTTATTACAAATAACATTTTAATTCACATATTAAAAAAGACATCACAGTAAGATTCATCCAAAAGAAAGTGTATTTTTGAGATGATGCTTTTCTAATCTCTTCAGGCCCTAACCTGTGTGCTCTGAGCATAAATAAATCAATGTCACTTCAACTGCTTTGTTCTGTACGGGATGAAAAGCAGTTAAATATTTTCTGGACTTGGAAGTCTTTTCCATTAAGGAGGCTTTATTTATATATATGTGTATAAGAACTGCATATTCTGAATAGTCCCAGATGCAGAAGGTCAGAGACTTCACTGAATGGCTGGCTGCTCTGCATTGAGGATCTCTTGCCTGAGGGATGTGCATGAAAGGCCCTCATCTAGTCTTGTGAATATAATTCATTCTCTCTGCAAATGCAAGTCGGTAACAACAGAAACACTGAGTATATCTTGTGTGGTGCAAGTAGGTTGGCCCCCTAAATGCTGCCGGTGATGACTCCTTGAACACCTTGATGTGCCCACAGCTGTTCAGCGTTGGTTGGTGGACAAGTGGCCCGGGCTGGTGCTGCTGTGCCAGCCCTGAGGGCCAACCCAGGGCTCGAGGGTTCAGCCGTGAATGGGGGGCTGGTGGGAACGTGCTGTTGTGACCCTGGCCTGAAATCCACACATTAGTGCTTGTGGGAATATCGATGTGCTTTGATGAGGTGCAATGCCGTGGGGCTTTGGAAGAGGAGAGCCTGGGGAGACTGAAATCTTTGTGAAATTGAGTATTGATTCCTCTTGCTCGGCGAGCTTTAAAAGTCCAGCCTTAACTCAGGTCCCTAAGACTTTAGGGATATCACAAATTATTCATGTACGTTCCACTAAAGGGAATTTTTTTCGCTGTTTAATCTTCCACATTTAATGCACCTCTAGCACTAGCTCAGCTGGGGTGTGTAAAGAGGAGCTATTGGCTCTTCTTCTTACTCATCTTTTCCTTTCTTCTTTCCCCTGATACCGTTTAGGGCTGGTAAAGTTTTGTCTTTTAACCTCAATATTAGTTAAGACAAAGGAGAGAAGTTTAAATGAAACTCCTGACATAGCAGGAGTGCAGTCCTAAGAACAGACAGAGGTAGACAACATACAACTGCATTGGAATAACCCCTCAAGACATTCCCCTTGGATATGGTCTAACTCAGAGAAGGATAAGGGAATTGTCCCTGGCCTCCTTATATTAAGAAAATTGTCCCTAGATGGGTTATGTGTGACAAGTTCTGTGACAGGTTTAAGTTGTAGAAAATAGGTCCAAAGAATGATCATCTCTTTCTGAAAAAAAGCAAGAATGCTTTGAAAGTGAGAGTTGTTTATTAAAATAGAATTTAAAGGGTCTTCTCTAAATCTCTTAGGTTTATCTTTCTCTGGTTTCTGGTTCTGTCCTTCTAATAAAAATATTTACTTGATCTGTTTATTAGTGCTCACTATTTTAATTGAATCTGTTTTCCAGTAGCAAAAGACTTTGAATAATGCTTGCAATAAATATTCTGTTTGGATTCTTTGAAGATTCAGTTTGAAAATATTAATTTGAAAAATCAAGCAAGGTCCAGTGCTAACATTTTGGACAAAACGTGTTTGTTTCCTCTCTCTGATTGATGACATTATCTTCCCAGAGCTGCTGCTGCTCCATAAGGAATGCTGCTTGCTGTACATAACATACTCTTAGTTCCCTTTATTATTTGGTTGCTGTTATTGGAAGGAAACAACTTAGGAAAATAATGACAGCAGAGACTGTTTGGTCAAATATGTTCCTTACTACAAATGTGAATAAGGTTCACCTCCCAACTTGATTAGTTTTTTTCAACTGGGCCCATTTGTTTTCACCCTGAAAGAAGATAACTTGGTGCAGTTAACTGAGTAAATATACCATTCCCTGCTTTGAATTAGTAGCTGGTTTAGATCCCTGATTTCAGGCTCCTCTGTTTTCAGCAGGTCTTATAATATAATTATGAAGAAATATGGAGTAGCAAGAGATAAATTTAGACAAGCTGGAAATAGTGCATACTGGAGCTAAGCTTTGTATTCACCTTTTCCTTCTGCTTCAAACCATCCCCTTTCATTTTGACCTGGAAGCTGCTGCTGCTGCTTCACCTTCTGCATAGGTATTGCCTCATTTTCCCAGTCTCTATTTGCTCTCTGATCCTTCTGGTACACTTTCTCCCTGCAGTGTATGCTACTCAGGTGCTGTAAACTCCTGATTCTGTGTGCTCCACGTTTGAATTATACGTGTGTGTGTGTGTATATATAAATATATATTTCAAATACATACACAGACATACATATGTACATTGTGGTTTGGGTTTTTTTTTTTGTCCCAGATATAAAATTTAGTCCTGGAGACTATATAGCCCAATTATCAGTGGGAGCTCTCCTGACTTAAGCTAGTTAGACAGGGCAATATATTTTTTTATGTTCCTCAACGGTTTGCTTCAGAGGCTGTGCTGAGGAAGTACTGTTGTGGTTTGTGCAGAGCAATGAAGAGTCTCTATGGAAACAAAATATCTGAAATCTGGGGCAATTTCAGCTTTTGTACCTTATACAGGGAACACTTGCTACTGGTATTAAAGTAAATTCAAGTTTTTTCCATTTAATTGTTCATGATTCGTACCTGGTAATTTGGCAGATTCAGCTGTATATAATCTTTGGCCAGACTTTGCATGGTACATTGTGTTTTGATTAAATTTAGAATTGATACTGGGGACAATGTCTTCCTGCAGTCCTATTAAGGCTGTTGATGTTCTTGTTGATGATGAGACCTGGTATCTTTCATAGAGATTGATATTCGTAATTGTGACTCTTCCTTTGTCTGGGGCTGTATTGCTCTCTCTACGGGCAGTTCGAATCTCAGCCCTTGCCTTGTGAATGAACAGATAGTAAAGGCTCGTGGATGGAGTTGGTGTAAATGCAATAGTCTCTTTAATAAGGAGATGATGTTTCACACCAAACAAGGTGTTTGGTGTTAAATTAATATGAGTTCCTCTGATGGGGATGAAGGCTGACTCTGTTGTCAAAGTTTGGTCTGTGGAAGTAAAGTATGCCAACCTGCTGAAGTCTCCTTATTAAATATTTTGAGGGGAGCTGGTAGCCTCAGATTTACACCAGTGTTCCCCACTCTCCATGAAATGTGATGTTTGGATTAGTTGGTTATAATGGTAGGATCTTGTCTTCAGACTCCAGGGGTGGATTTGGGCATCAATCACCTCTAAAAGAAATCCCCCAACACCTTCACATTGAAGCGACTGATGCCTAAATCAAAACAGAAATTCCTTCTCTGACCTTGTTTCAGTTTGCAGAGGGAGAAAAAAGTGTCACTAGCTAGTTTCCCAAAACACTTGTTCTGTTTTATCCACTTTTAGGAAGCAATTTGCTGGTCCCAAAGAAAGAAACAGTGTTGGCCAGGTGAAGTTGAGGAATTCCTTGCCTGAACAAGCAAGTTGCATCTCAGCAGGGCATTAAGAAATAACAGCTAGAAAAAAAAACAGAGGCTGACAAATTGAAGAAGCTCCGAGATGCATTTAGGTTGTTCTTATGTGACATTTTGTGTGACTGTCTTACAAAGCAATTAATAGAAAAGGACTTCTGTCGAAGTAAAATCAAAGCAAAAGAAAGGTTGAGATAAGAATTCCAGTGCTCTGGTGGTAGTTTTCTCATGTGTGAGTTTAGAGATTGTTTCTCCTGGTGAGCAGCAGCACTGAGGGCTGTGTGCTGGTTACAGCTGTACAACAGCTGGCAGGACACACTGGCACTCGAGCTTGTGTTCTGGGTGAATCTGCAAGAGGAGAATGGCTGGGTTTTGGTATTCAATCTTACCTTCTGTACTAAAAGAGTCCTTTCCACCATTACAAATCTACATGCAGATGAAAGAAAATGCAAACTAAACCATTTTTTTCTGACCAACCTTAGTCTTTTTTATTTCTGAAAACTGAAAATGAATGAAACCCAGTTCTAAACTTCCTGTACCAGATGTTGCTTTCATTCCTTGGCAACTGCTGTTGATGTTGCTCAAACCAATATTGCCAAAGCTAAAAGTCTTCCTGGGTTGCTTTGTCTGTTTATTAGTATGCTAGAGCTCGCTGGAAGCTGCTTTCTTCCCAGACTGTATCCTTCCCATTTCCCTTTCCTTGACTTTTTTTTCTCTCTTTTTTCAGATGGGGATAAATTGGCCACTGAAAAGTCAGAAATTGACTTTAGCTCAGTGAACTATTTTTTACTAAAAATGTCACTTAAATGCAAATTCTTTTGTTTTTCAGAAGGCTAGAAGAGATTTAAAAGGCACTTGAATGAAAAGAGTAGCTTTTTTTATTTTTATCAAATCTCCTATTTTTACATTCGAAAACACTTGAAATTGAAAACTCTTTACCACAATTAATGTGCATTAATCATTCATCTTGGCAGCATCTGTTCTGAACCACTGCTCCTCCAGATAAATGCTGTTATTCTTTCACTGAAGGTAAATTTCTATTGCTGGCTGTAGAGATTTTTTTTGCAGAATCTTAATATTCAATTTTCTTGCTTACTCTTGGAAAACATGGAAGTGTCCCCTTCAAAATTACTAGCATTCTTCAACTGACACAGATTCCAGTGGATCATCTTACGGACACATCATTAATATACATTAGTCAGACCAGGTTCAGATTATGAAAGTTAAAAAACCATAGAGTTCAATGTCAAATTTTAATGCTAACACAGCATTAGGCTCAGCGGATTCATTTGATGAATGACAATAATTAGTAAATATGAGTTCTCATCAAGGCTACATGTTCAAGCTGCTTGCTTTGGGGAATTTTATGTGATATGCAATATATATGTAATAACCTGGGGTAGTCTCAGAGATGCTCATTCAGAACCCCTTTTTTAAGCCTCATGGGGAAGCTGGAGGTGCATGCTCTTCATCAGAAAGGTTTCTTCATGTGAAAGACCAGGTTATTGAATACAGAGGGCTCATTAGTGCAGGTAATACTGCAAAGCAGCATTTGCAAACGTTCATTTCTATTCAGCAAAGCTCTCTGGTCCAACTATGTTTATCCTTGTCGTTTGCTATTCTTGAATATTTGCACATATGTTCTGGGGAAGCCTGCTGTTCCTGACGATACCCAATGTGCATGTGAACCAAGGGATGTGTCAAATGAGTGCATCGCCTCCTGATGATTTATTATTCCCCAGGGTGAAAAACAAGCAAAACTTTTTAGTTTTCCAGGAAAAGAAAAGAATAAAGGACTTTTTGGCTTTTATTTTACTGCACATTGTGAATGGATGAAACTGTTGCCAAAGAAGCCCCAAGTCCCTGGAAGAAAACAGTATGGCCAGTTATTCGGCCCTGCTGCATCCTCCTGAGAGCTGCATTCCTGGTCATCTATGGGGTTGGGTCTGTATATAAAGAAAACCTCAGTTGAAATATGGAGGGCTGAGGAATAAAATAAGGGAAGCGCTGCCAGCAAAATTGTCTTAGGAGAGTTCTAGAAGGATGAGGTAAAATGACCTGACAGATTAGACACAGACAGGGTTTTTTCCTTCTTGGCAAAGTGTGGTCATCTAAATAGTATACCTGAGAGGTGCCAAAAGAAAGGCCAAATATTTGGGGAAGAAAGCTATATAGGTCATGTTTGCTAAGAGGAAGACTGCCTTTAAAATAGCAACATCGGGGAAAAAAAATCTCCTAAAGTTACGATTAGGTATTGCGTAAGATTATTCTTCTGGTATGAAGTTGCAGGTGTGTGGCCTTGCAAATGGTGAGCGAAATTGTCTCTGCAGGGTGCTGTGAGACTGTTGTTGTTTCTTGTGTCTGTGTTTTCAAAGGATCCTGGGAAGCTGGAAAACATCTAAAAATTTGCTGTTCAGGTGGTTGCAAGCTGAGGAGTCTCCAAGAGTGATTTACAAAACTCTGGTTTTCCTTTGTTCAAGAGCAAATCAAAGGTGGATCATAGTTCACTAACTCCTGTGTAGAAGAGAACTCAGGATGGCAGCAGATTTAACCAGGCTCTTGAGTCAAAATACTGGCTGCTAAATCTAAGCTAGAAATAATGTATAGATTGTCAATGAGTCAAGTATTAGAATAGTTTACCTAAATCCATATTAGAGGCTACAACACTTATCACCTCTATCTAAAGTCTTACTGGCCTCTCCAAATATGAGAATCTGGGTACAGCAGCAACTGGGAACTGATGGCTGCATGCTCACTGGTGTAGGAGCTCAGGGCCAAACTCTGCTGCTGGGCTTTTTCTAAAGCACAAGGAACAGGGTGAGATTTGCATTATGGAAACAAAGGATGATAGAAAGGATGGGAATAAGCAGTAGTATTTGTTTATTTTCAGAAAGAAAAAATGAAATTACAGAATCCGAGTAATACTGTATTTATTAACTCTTCAGAGAGCTTGGAGGTTGCATTAAATAAGTCTTATTACTTATAGGTAAATAAGTCTTTGACAGCTATTTCACTTCTATACATGTAGTTTTCCTTGTTTTCTGTATTAAGAAAACTTTCACCGAGTTAAGTGAGGTAATTCATCTCCTGCATGTAGGACTTATTTCTAAAGCTGGAGCTGAAGAAATTCTCTAAGTGTTCATTTATCTTATCAGGACCCAGTTTCTGATTTTTAGGGGAGAGGCCTCTGGGATTTTTTTTCTTTTTTTAATCAATATGAGGCTGTGCCCACAAACAAGCACAGCATATGCTGCAAGTCTAGCAGGTATTCAGGTAGTGATCTGGTAATGGAAAAGTGTCATCTGCTTGTATTTCTTCCAGGCACTTCTGAACTCCAGCAGAAAAGGTGTATGAGGTCTTTTTATTTATTATTTTCATATTTGAAATAGGAACTTACTGTTGTTGTAAACACTTTTGATCTGAAATAAAATCTTTCTAGTGTGGTGGGGAGGGAGAGGAAGGAAACTGAGCACCTAATCTGAAAAATGCAGTGTTGGCTCTGAGCCCACTGTCCTCAGTTTGTATTGAAGTGAAAGGCTTTCTGAACAGCTATGCCCATGTCTTAATCTGATTTTGCTGAAAGCGAGCTGTCTTTCATATGTTGATAAGAATTATGTGTAGCAGCATTTCAGTGTGTTTTCCTTGGTGTGAATTAGGAGTAATTCAATTGACACAAGAAGAGTCTTGGGAAGGAGCAGGTAAGAAATCGGAATAAAAAATATTGGGAATTTTTAACCCAATAGTGCTTAGGCTGGTTCAGTTTGTAGTATGTCTTAAGTTATTGTATTTTGAGGGCAACGGGTTTCATTAATCTCTGAAAAACCCTCTAATGAAGCAGAGAAATGGTTCCCTACCTATAGACTCCTACAGTTGAAGTACAGGAGGCAAATGGAGGCAGGGGAACAGGCTGAGGAGGTGTGACCTTTCCTAGTGAAGGCTGTCCAGGGATCCAGGAGCCACTGGGGATAGAATCAGAGTCTCCTCAGTCCCAGACTAGGACCTAACTCAGTAGAACAAACACCCTCCGAAAACTGATGCATTTGGTTTTTTCAGACAATTTTATTGCCAAATTGACATCTTGGCTTTATCTGTATAATAAAATCAACCTTAGTGGTTATTTCCACACAGCCATATACTTTCTGTGCTGATACTAAGCTCCTGCTCAGTTTAGCTCCTTTCTGGAAGGAGTGAGGGGCTACAGAGCCCAGCCAAGAGGTGAATTGCCTTGAAAATACACCGTGTGCCAGGTTTGGAGCTCCTTGTCAGTGATGCAGCTGAGTTGAGAGCGAGCAGCTCTTGGTGCTCCCAGCAGTGACACGAACACAGTGTGCGTCACACGTGGGACAGCCCTTGTCACAGACACAGGCCTGTCCCTGCACTGGCAGCTATAAAGTCTAGAAAAGTCTCCTAAGCTTCACCCCTCTCCAACTTGTGGGATGCCGTGGAAAGCTGCCTGGCAGTCTGCCAGCACACACACCAAGCTAAATGCTGCAGAGGGTGCCAGAATAAGAAGGGACCACAAGCTGCCAGGCCAATTTCCAGTGACCCATCTTCTCCTGCCTTCTGTCCCTCCTGGTGTGCAGAGCCAGAGGCTCAAGGTTGGCACAGGAACAGGATAAGCATCCGAAGGAAATTCTTCTCCTGTTAAATGTACAGATTTGGTAGCATATTTGTATGAGAGATGGTTGAAATTTTATTTGATTCAAAGATTATTTTATTGTTCATCTAAGCAAGTAGTCTTTTGGCTTACTTAGGTGGCTCATGTCATTACCCATATAAATTTTGTAATTGCTTTTACTTCCCATAACTGTAGTCATGATCTTACAAAAGATTAATAATTTTATCACTCATCTGAATTCAAAGCAGAATTTCTAATAGTTCTCAGCCACAAAGTAACAGGAGATACTTCATGAGAATCCCCCCCAACTCTATCTCATCCATTTTTCTGCCACAAATGCAAGATTAAGAATATTTAAGCTCTCACATCTGAATATTTCAGCTCTCACTTCCAAATGTTTTTTAAATCCTCCAAATGAAGGATATATTGCAGCCTGTCTTATTCCCAGTGAGGAAAACAGGTGCTTGGTGAAAGCATGGATGACTTCCCCAAGATTGTAAAGAGCCTATCTTAATGCAGAGAGATTGAGCAATAACCTTCAGCGCCCGGGGCACTCCAGCATTTTGTCCTTGTCCTTTGATGCTTGTGGTTTGAATTTTACAACCATTGATGCTCCAAGTCAGTTGGCAGTGTATTGCTCTTGCTGATACATATATTTTATTGTTAGAATATTATTATTTTTTTCCAAGGAGAGCTACCTTTCTTCTGTACCAAAATGTATTTACCTTCTTGGCAGAATGTGCAATTTCTGTGGATGGCCTTGTCTTGAAGAAATAAGTGGCCACCATTAAAAGAAATAAATGAGCTCATACTTACTTAAAACCACTTCTTTGGAAAGGATGAGGGGAAAACTTTATTGTAAAGCACCTTTCATCTTGTGAAGTAAAGGAAATGAGGTGTAAAGTAGTATAGGACCTTACATAAAGGCTTATTTGTGTTCAGATAAGGCATATACATAAAAATTTCCGTGACTGCTACAATGATTTTTCAGATTAACAGAAACAACCCACCCAAAACTCAACAGAACTAATTGTCATTTCAAACTTGCAAGAAAATTCTTGCCTAAACTTTCCAGTCTGATACTGCATCAGTGAGCAGACAGCCTATGCGAGGTTTTGCACACTCTTTCAGCTACTTGAGAATTTCGTAGAAGCATGGAATATCCTGAGTTAGAAGGGACCTATTAGGATCACTGAAGCAAAAGGAAAAGAAAAAAATCATGTGAACCCCCCAAACACCACAAATTTGGTTACTACAATTATGAAAACGTGTGGTCCCAAATCTAGCTAAAGGGAAGAGATTTGACCTCTGATTTCATGGGATAATAATGGTCAAAGCTGGTGGTTTGTGGTTGTTAGTCCTGTGATGGTTGAATTAGCCCTGTTGAGCTGCAGCATCTTCTCTTCACAGCTGTGCTTGCCGGCCCAGGAGCTGCTTGCACCTTTCTGAGTGGGTTTTTCTTGGTGCTGGTGTAAGTGGCCAGACTCCAGTGTCTACCTGCAGTGTTTAGGATCAGGCAGGATGTCTCCCAGCCTTTTCCTACATAAGCACCCAGACTGCCAGTCCTGCAGAGCCCCCAGCACTCGCATTTGCTCCATGCTCCATTGCTAGCCTGGCCCTGCGTTACCCTTACACCTCCCTGAGTCTCTCTGATGTGCTGCATCTTGTGCTTAGTTGCCTGAAAGCACTAGAGGGAACATCCCAGCATTTGCTGACGCTGCAGAGAGCGTTGAGAGCAACACAGGTACTCTCCAAAGGGCTGTGCTGGTCAGAAAGGCCAGCTGGGAAACTCCCACTAGAGCTTGGGCTGTGGCAGCCGTGGAGCTGTAAATGACTGCACCAGAGGAGACGTGCTAAGCTCAGCTGATGGCAGAGCATGGATTTAATCTTTGGAATGATTTCCCCTGAGCTGCAGAGATCACCTCCTTACATCTCATTTGCTTTTCTTTTGTATTCCACAGAGGGGAACCCCACGATTTGGAGAAATATCCTGTCTCTAGTTGTTACGAAGAATTGCAACTAGCTTCCCCTATAAGAGGAAGGGATGTCAGGAGAAGGGATGCCTGGGCTTGCACAAGACAGCAGACTGAGTTCATTTCTGTAACTCCTTCACTCCCAGACCAGCACAGAGCCAGCAGAAATTATTTTGTGGTGCAAGCAATAACCAATAGCACAAGAAAGCATTTGTGAGGAGACAGCCCAGTGCTTTACTGGGAAGAGGTAGCTCCAGAGGGACATGACGAATGCATCTTCAAGTGTTGTCATCTGCTGCATTAAGGATTCTAAATGTGTTTTGAGTAAATCCTCCTCCTATGCCTGCTTTCTGGATGCAGGTAGCAGGGCAGGAACTCTCTGGGTATCATCTGTTGATGGCTTTTGCTGGGCTGCAATGATGAGAGTCAGAGTGGAGGAGTGGGATCAACTGAGAGTTAGAGATGTAGAAAACTGGATTTCTCAGGAGTATAAGCCCTCACTCCACCTGGAAAAATGTTGTTTCCAGCTCATGCCTTGTACTAGTTTCCTCAGCCTTTTCATATAGGAGTTTGGCCTGGGAAGGAGGGAAGATAGTTGCATGACTAAAAAATCAAGTGTTTCAGAATGATTGCTTGGGAAGACCCTGAAATTTAGACTTTTCCCATTGTTTCTATCAGCTGGTATCAATGTCAAGTAGATCTCTTTACAAAACATTGATTAACTGGGTTTTGTTTGGTTTTAAATTTTGTATGTGGAAAACTTTCAGAAAATTGAGAAACATCTATAGCTCAATACTTGACTTCTAGGAATATTGGTCAAATTCAGCTCTAATCTTCTTGGCAAAACACTTTTAACTCTGAGCCATCCTGTACCCCACCACAGCCCCTTTGCAGAGATCTTGCCACCACTGTTGTCCTTTCCTGTACATTGAAATTAATCTGAACCTTGTTTCTCTAACAGTGATAGATGGGAACATGTTGCATTTTATGTTCCTCTGGTATATAAAAGGCTTGAACAAGGAAAGAATAGTGATACATATTTAAATTACAAAAACACACACTACCAGGGTGCCTTATTCCAACATCAGCCATGAAACAGTCCCTGTATGAGCACAGGTTTGTAAACCCGTGGGTCAGTGTGTGCTGCGTGTGTATATACGTTAGTTGTGCTAAGGAGTTATAAAATGCAGTCTGTGTTTAAATGTCAGCGATTGTCTGTCCTCTATACCTGGATGTTTGTATCCAGAATTTTTGCTTCTCTCTCTCTTCCAAGGCTAGACCATTTCTGTAATTCAGTTCGTGCCAGTGGCTCAGGTGCTGAAGCCCACCTTCATCTGAGGCCTGTGTTTTCAGTCCTTGCTATTCCAGAAATACAGAAAATCTAAAAATGAGTTAAAACACAGACTCTCGCCTGACATTTTGTTATGTTTACATCTAGGGTTTGGATTAATTTAAAATCGATTTAAATGTGACTTACAAATCTGCTGTGCTATTATTCAAGGTAATGAAACCAGCAAGATGCAAATCTCCTATGCCAGCCCCCAAAATGATTCAATACTTGCCTCCTTCGTGGGTGGTTTTAAATGGAAGGATTATGTATTTGGCTGGTGGGATGCCTTGCTGTGAAGTGTGTGCAAGCAGATATTTAGGCCATATCTGCAAAGGCCGAAGCTGTGAGCTGCAGCAAATGAGATTTCTTTTTAATTTTTTTTACTGGTTTGTAGACAGTGAGGAAAACTCCTAACTGCTCTGTAGATAACATAATCCTTGTCTTCATGAGTTCTTTGGTCCAGTGCTCACCTGGTGTTTCCAGTGCTGAATACAGGAGGAAAGAAGAGGAGCAGTGAATCTCTAGAGGGAGGGGAAAGTGAGTGAGGGAAATTGTGCTGTAATCCAGGCAAAGCGGTTCTTCTTGCAGCGAAGACAAGAGGCTGTGACACTTATTACCTGTCAGCACTTGCTAAAATAATTATTTTTATTTATGAATGAGATTCAAAGGAATTCATCTATGACTTTAGAGACTTTATTTAAAAGCATGAAAAGGACTCTTCAGAGAATACAGCTTTATTTTGTGTTTGCATGCTGCTAAGCACGGTGGAGTCCTGATCAACAGCCAGGCTCCTGGGTCCAATCTCAGTGCTACTAACAGTAATTCAGAAACACAGAAGTGAGCTGCAGCTCCTTACCCAGGCATCATCTTCCCTCCTCTGTAAAGTGCCAGGCTTACCTGACCCCACCAGGATGGACAAAGCTCTGCTGTCTGTAACCAAGCAGTTTCTCACCGGTTTCAGTCACCACACGCAGCATAAAGCTGGGCCTTGCAGTATAATATGTAGATCAGCAGCCCTAAACTATTTCAGAAGCTGGATAAATTTTCCTGGTTTGAGTGAAGAACATCTTGGCATGAAGCCTTGAAGCGAAATTATATTAATTCTCATCTTAAATCTGTTCCTCGACATGGCCTTATTTATTCTCTGACATAAACAGAGGCATTATTGACAGGCAATAATGTTAGAGCACCCAACACTGGAACAGGACCCTGAAGTCTCTCCCAGGTTGCAATGATGGAGGGAGATGAAGCCTCAGGGTTGTCATCATTGATCTCCCTGACTATGCTTTATGATAACGGGACTTGCTTTGGGTTTAGTTTCTGTGAAAATAAGATGAAATAAATACTCTTCTTTTGGGGCCCTTCGGCTATCGCTGAAGCTTGGCACAGAGCTGGGGAGCTTTCTCAGGGGTGCCAGGAGTCCTGGACTGCATGGTTTTTGCAAGGCTGAATACAGAGTGCATGCCATCCGAGAAAATACATTTTTTTTTTCCTGAAAAATATCACATTTGCTTTCACAGATTGCTTTGGAAGTCTGTTTTCTGATTTTGCTTCAAACAGTCTGATTCTTGCATTAAAGGGTTTTGGGACATTTTGTTTTTAATGAATGACAGAAAAATTGGCATTTCTTGCTGTTGTTACTTTTTCCCTCTGCTCTAAAAATGGCAACATTTTGAGGCAGCTCTGCTTTTTCCTCTGTCACTAGGAGATATGTTTCAAGTGCATGAGATAAGAGCAGTGAGCGAAGTATGGGTCATAGCAATTGCTCTCCTTATGCCAATTCTGTCCTGCAGGAGATCAGGAGCTGAAAGGCCAGCCACGTGTTTATTTTGAGATTACACTGATATTAAATCAGTCCCAAGCATGACATCTAATGCTGCCACACAGGCTTGGTGAGGTCTTCTCTGGAAATTGCATTAATAGAGGCAATGAGAGACTGAACTATCCTCTTGACCCTGACAAATAGGAGTTCATTTCAGTAAAGGGGACTGGTACCAGTTTAAGACCAATGGCTGGGATGTGTGAAGATGGGTTCTACACTTAGTGGTTGAGAAGTGGAGTCCTCACTCTTTTTGCCCAGGAGAAAGTCCTTTGGAATTTCTATGGCTTTGTAAACATTTTAAAACCTGTGTAGTGTGTGCTTCAGGTTGATGGCAAAATCCTGGGACGCTCCTCTCCCTCGGGCTACTCCTACTTGAGCGTAATAAAACAATCCTAGAGTCAATAGCCCAAAAAACTACTATAACTGGTCTTCCTTAACATTAAGGGCTCATTTCAGCAGTAGTGAAGGTGTGGATTTTGATAGGTTTGGTAAATCAGTGTGAATGAGAACATGATATGAACTGTGTTATCAGTAAAGTGCTCTCACCAAGGTACACCACAGATGTTTATTTTCTGGTCCACAATTTGCAAACTGGAAGAAGAAAGCTCTTTTCCTGTCAAAATGTCTCCAAAGTCTGACACAGGGCTCCCAGTTAATGACTTCATCTGGAACATAGTGAAGTCTTGGGTGTGCAGTCATCACAAAACCATTTGCAATTTGTAAAGAAAGGCTTTAATAAATATTTTAGCCTTTTTATTCTGTTTTAGTTTCATTCTATAAGAGCAAATACACGTAATTCTTAAAAATGTCAGTAATTCCAGCCCTCTGATCTGAAATGAAAGAGAAGAATAGTATTAAAAACCCCTTAAGCCTCTGTTTGTATCAGTTTCTAAAAGACTGTGTCGACAACTGCATTAAAAATTATGAGCTTCTCCAGAAGATTAAGATGTTTTCAGAAATAAATACTCAAACCAGCTGGCAAACTGATTTCAATGCTTGCCCAGTCATTTTATTTGTTAATAAAATTGGATTGGGAAAGGGGTGATGACAAAACCGGGCAGACATAGCAAGCAGGTTTGGGGTTGTTTCTGTAAGAAGTCTGTTTCTTCCCATAGCAGGCCCCTTGGTGCCGGAGAGCTGGATGCCCTTAAAGGCATTATTATCCCCAAAAGAAGCAGTCATGCTCGGAAAACCCATCTGTTTTAATACTATAAGCCCATCTTGTGTATAAATGCAGGAGTGTAGAACAGGAACTGGAACCAGCTGCTCTCCCGGGAACATCTCTTTGACTACCAGAGGGACTTTGCTTGTCCTTCTGCCACAGCAGCTGCTGCTGGGTACCCAAGGTGGTCTGCTGAGGGAGAGGGTACCTGGCTTTACCAGTGCTGGGCCTTGGGGTTAAGTGACTTAGGCTCAGCAGGGAAAATGAGTGGCTTGGGCTGCACTACCAAACCTCATAGTGGGGTTTGTTTTTAATAATGAACTCTGAGATGTTTACCAATTGCAGCTCTGGGCCCTTATCAAACCCCATTTTTTTTTTTCCTCTCCCTCTGTCTGTGGCTTCAAGACTTTCAAAGCCAGCTCTGGTCTCAGGAGAACATATTGGAGAATTTCAGTCTCTGTCCTTCCACCTGGTTGACTTCACATTCCTAGAACTGTTGGTGCATCTCCAAGGAAGTATTCCTTAGCTGTCTGTTCCCAGAAGTAAAACTTGCCTCTCCCATCCTTATAAAGTAAAGACCTGTTTGGGTCAGGGAGGGATGCAGATGCTCAGTTTCTACTTTGCAGCTCCACTGTAAGTGTCAGGGTTCTGTGCTGGGCCTTTTTCACATGTCAGAAGTCAGACAACCCTCAAAGAGGAGTCAAAATATCTCCTGTTAACATTGCTGTGTGGCCGCAGCTCACTACTCTGTCCCTCAGACCCAGATTGCCTTCTGTCTTCAGATCTAAGACACAGCCCCAAGATTAAGTACAGTTCACACACAGAAGAATGAGGTGCCATTCAGAGGGACTTGGACAAGCTTGAGAAGTGAGCCCAAGGGAATTTCATGAGATTTAACAAAGCCAAGTGCAAGGTACTGCACCTTGGCCAGGGTAAGCCTTGGTATCAGTACAGGCTGGGGGATGAACTGATTGAAAGCAGACCTGTTGAGAAGGACTTGGGGTGCTGGTGGATGAGAGTCTGGACATGAGCTGGCAATGTTCACTGGCAGCACAGAAAGCCAAACTTATCCTGGGCTGCATCAAAAGCAATATGGGCAGCAGGTTGAGGGAGGGAATTCTGCCCCTCTACTCCACTCTCCTGAGACCCCACTTGCAGTGCTGCATCCAGATCTGGAGTCCCCGCACAGGAAAGGCATTGACCTGTTGGAGTGAGTCCAGAGGAGGCCACCAAGTTGATTAGAGGAATGGAGCACCTCTCCTATGAGGAAAGATTGAGAGAATTGAGACTGTTCAGCCTGGAAAAGAGAAGGTTTCAGAGGGACCTAATTGTTGCTTTTTAGTACCTGAGGGGAGCCTACAAGAGGGCTGGGGAGAGACTTTTTACAAGGGCATGTAATGACATGCAACAAAATGGCATGTAATAACAAAGGAGGAATGGTTTTAAACTAAGAGTAGGTTTAGGTTAGATTATCAGATATTCTATGCTGTGAGGGTAGTGAGACACTGGCATGGGTTGCCCAGAGAAGCTGTGGCTGCCCCATCCTTGGAGGTGTTCAAGGCCAAGTAGGATGGGGCTCTGAGCAACTGGGTCTAGTGAAAGGTGTTCCTGCACATGGCCTGGATGGTCTTTACGGTCCCTACCAGCCCAAACCATTCTATGATTTTCTGTGACTAAAATACTTGCTTCCCTCCCCTTCAGGGGACTTGTATTGGGTGTTCTGGCATCACTGATGTATGTGGCCAGCTGTTATTTTCTCTAAAATCTGTGTGAAATCAATATGTCCTGACATGAAAACAAATGCCATTCTGCCGCTGTGGAAAGCCAAGATTTATCTTTTGAAGAGAGCTGTCTGCCAACAGCATCTTAATACCCAGAAGAGGTCACCAGGTTTGGGATGATTGAAATTTTCACTTTCAAATGCATGATTTTTTTTTTTTCCTGCTGTAAAGCAAAAACATTTCAAGCAAGCCTTGTAAATTTTTGCTAGCCTGCAGCAATCAGCTCCTTTAAAGGGTATTTCTTATTTTAAAATACCATAAAATAGAAATAAGTGCACAAGGAGATATATAGTCCACCCACTACTGATATATGTCTTTATGGTATAGGCATACATTATATATGGTCCAATGCATCTGCCAACTGCTCAGCTTAAAAGGCTTTCAGGTTTTCCTTTCTCAATCAAATTTTGTGCAGAGAATTATAAAAGCCCAGTTAAGATATGCAAATAAAAGAATTTTGCCAGTTAACTTAGAGCAAAGCAGAGCATCAAAAACAGAGACAAAAAGATGCATTTCTGGATCTTGCTTTTAACACTTAAAACTTTGCAGCTTCTAGAACTGAAATATGTCTTGGAAAAGAACGACCCCAAGAGTTTGGTCGCTTCTTATAATTTCACAAGTCTTGCCAATCAGAATGCCAGTGCCAAGGTAACTTGTTTCGTACAGATTCAGGATGCTAAGTAAAGGATACACCTACACAAGTAATGATGCAATCCTTACTGATTTAGGCATGTGTGGCAGGCCAGACTGGCTGTGTGTCTGTCCCTCCTGAGGGAGTTCACCACCTCACAGTCATCCTGGACTGCAGCCTTAGGACTGTGTATTAGGAAGGTTCAGTAAATGGTGTTTTAAACATCCTGAGTTACCTGCAGTTCCCTGGCTTGCTAAAAGCCACCTGGTGAGGCTGAAAATAGTCCCCATGTTTGCTAAATCCTCTGTTAAACTCAATTTCCTTTCACTTTCATTGAGATTAGTGAGGACTTCAGCAGTGCCTAAATGATACTAAGCAAACCCACAGACTAACATATACATCTGCCTTCATCCTTCCTCTTCGCAAGCTGAGAAAAAGCATCTGCAACAAATAGTCCAGTGTAGCTGGAAGGAGTTTGGTTGCCACCACCCAGGCACTATTCGTGGTTAGACCATGGTGACCATGGGCCCTGGTGCAAGGAATGAAACAAACCCAGCAGCCCGTTAATGGATGCACCTTTGCCGAAGGCTGAACCCTCTGCTGCGGGTGGCTGCCTGTTGGGGAGGAGTAGGAGGTAGCAAAGAACAACAAGCTGTAAACAAACCAGGGGAAGAGATGCAATGCCTAAACCCAAACATTAACGGTGGTAGGGTTAATTATGGGAACAAGGTCATTTGTGCAGTTTGGAAGAAATTCCAGATGGGGGATTCTGAATTCAAATGGTGAGTTACAGACAAAAGCTGTGACTTAATGCCCATAGTTATTGCCTTTAATAAAATTCAGTTTTTAGTAATGCTAAGAGCTTGAAATCTCAGAAACACTCAACCCTCCCTATGTTTTTTATGCTTTAGTTCACAAATATATCTTTTATCCTAAGAATACCATTATATTTTTTGCTTTCCTGTAATGCTGCAGTCCTAAATGCAGCTCAGGACACTGTTGTGTTTGGTACTGTATGTATTTCTAGCTAATATACAGAGACACAGTGGTGACCTGGACAGTTCAGCACACTGAGGGCAGGCTGGATGCATGGTGGATATGGAGGCCGGCCCAACAATCAAACGGAATTTAGACCAGAATTAGAGAAATAGAGGGTTGCAGACAACATGGGAGATGCATGGATGGTTTGGGGGAGATGAAATGAGTTGTCCCAAGTCAGGAACTAGAACTGGAAGTCTGTCTTTCTCTCTCTTTTGTTTTGGTAGGCTATTGAATATTAATGGATTTCCTCTAAATCCCTGGTTCTCCCAAAAGTTGGGTAGCTTTGGTCTTATGTCTGTAGAAATTCAGTCTGCTGTTTCAGGCTGCCAGATTGCCTATAAGAGAAAGCCCAGCAGGCACTGAACTGGGTGTTAGGCAGGCATAGAAAAATATAAATTCGGGAATGACTACAGTTGGTTTCATGCTAGTCATGAGATTTCTCATCATACCTCCCCCTGGAAACAGCACAGAGCAGCCATGAAGCACAGAGAGAAGTGTTAATTGCTTTGTGTTGTCCTGCATGCAGTGCAATTAATATGTCATCATCTATGATGTACTCAGTAAAACGGGGTGAAAGTTGTCAGATGGGAAACTGGGGGAAGTGTTTTTCACTATTTTCAGTTTCTCTTTGCTTTAATTTTTCTTCTTACTGGAGGAAACTGAATTGGACAAAACCGCAGCAAGAACAGCCCGATGAGCAATTTACCAGTAAGCAGAAAAAAAGTAGTTGAGCAATTTAAGCTGTTGACAGAGTTATCATGTATAAGTTCATTTGTCACTTTGAGGGCTCTATGTCACACAAGTAATTGCACTGGCGATTCTTTTGATGTTACAGGGCAGAGAAAGGTCTTTCCTCTGCATGTGCTGTGCTCCCCTCAGCAGCATGGGAGGCCTGCCTGGGTCTGGGGTGCATGGCATTGGGAATAGAAATGCCTTTTTCTTTGCAGCCATCTCAAACCTGGTACTTAGGGTTCCTACCAAGTTCAACTATCTTTGAATCAAGCTCTAAATCTCAAAAAACTATGCAAAAAATTTGGATGTGAGCTCAGGGTTAAGTACCTAGATCTAGGCTTACAGACTCTGGTTTTGCATGTGAGATGAAGCAATTACCTGTTTCCTGTCTGGTTTTCGATTTCGGGAGTGTGCTTCTCTCCTGTGAGAATTAGCAGATTAACTGTGTTGCAGTGTGGAGATGTGTAATGAGGTAGTTATATCAGTGGTCTTCTCAGTCAGTATGTCACACATATCCTCTACAGTACACATACATGGGTATTTTTTTCTCAGTTATCAGTGGAACACATGGATTCCTGCTGGGGGTGGGAGCACTGCTGCTCCCATTTGTTTCCTATGTAGTATCAATGTTTAAAAAGAAGTGGTTCAAAGAACATAGTTATGTGCAGCATTTTTGTACTTGACAGCAAAGGCAGAAATGGGCATTTTGTCATTTACCAGTTCAGTTTTGTTATTTTGTTAATTTGATGGTATGTGCAGTTTCATTTTTAGTCTATATTTATCTATAGATCACAGCTTAGCCCACTGAAACTGGGCTATTTGCCATCGCTGCATCTTACGCAAAGCATGTTCCAACAGCAGTCAACTTATCCCCACTTCTTCTTCCCTATTCCTGCCCCAAAGTCCTGAAATAATTGATTTCTTATATTACCAGACATGTGTCTGAAATTTTTTTTAACTTGCAACATCTGTTCTTGTGGTGGAAGAACTGGTAGCTTAGCCAGTGAACACTGCTGACGTGTTATTGGTGCCTTGCATCAGTAGTTTAGTAGTTCAAATGCTCCAGTGACAAATCATAAATAAATGCTTTTCCAAGTGAGATCTGATTAGAGGGGGATTTCTCATTTTATTGCTGATGCAGCTTGCATGTTGGTGCATATGCTGCACTGCAACAGTGATCTTTTCCTACTGCAGTCATTGCTTACCATAGATCTTTGTTTAAAATTAATAATTTGCAATAAACTTCATAAGCTCAAGATGTATTTCCCTGTTTTATGTAGAGTCCATTGTCACAATGCCTGAGCATTTCCCACAGCTGAAGAAATTTATCTTCACAGTACTCTAGAGAGGATGGAAACATCCTTGTTCTGTGTTGAAAACCAAATCTCATGATTTCTTCCTCCAGAAAGCCAGGAGATTTGGGGTTTGTTCTGATATTCTCCTCAGCTATAACTTTTTGGTTTTCTGCTTGGGTTTTCTTTTCATATACATATATATATACACATATATATAGGGACCTAAAGCTGGGCACTTCTATTTTGGTTAGATCAGAGCTAAGCATTGTAAGATCAACCTCAATGTTTTATATAGCAGGGTACTAGTTTATTGAGAGAGATTACATCACAGACCTGTTACCTCTGGAAAACTCCTATATGAAGTAGAATTTTGAAGGACAAGCTAGAAGTGCCTGTGTCATGGGTAACTCAAAGAACGAATAATGGTCTGGAAAGTATTTATTAATTAATCCATTGTTAGGGGCAAGCCTGCCTGCCCTTGATAGCTTTTTCTATTTGATCCTATCACTAACAGTGTGGCCCCTGCATAAGAGAAGTTCAGAGAGTGACAGTCATACTTTTTGTGTAGCACTGATTGAGAGAGATTATTTATACTGAGATAAGAATTATTCTGACAGTCTCATTACTGTCAAGTGAAAATTAGGACAGTCCTGAAACCACAAGACTTAGCCTGGAGTATCTATTAATTGAAGCCCAGATGGAAAGGCACCCTCCATGGACCGCAACGGAATCCTTCATCAGGGATAAAACAACTTACCCAAAGTAATTACAGGACTCAAAACTTGACACTGTCCTCTGAGAACAAGACGACATGCTCTGCTCAGGCACTTTTTCCATTTGCCAAGAAACTTAAAGGAGAAAGGCATCAGGGGTGATTTGGGCATATTTTCAGAAGAAATACTTCCAATTTCTTTTTTAATGTACAGAGCATATAGCTACAAAATAATTAATGAATTTCAATATATATATATATGAGAAATCCATTTTTTAGACAAATAATTGAGAGGTGAAAAGTAATTTGGGTCACCTTTCATTCTTCAACCTTTCATTTTCTCAGGAAGGACAACTATGCCTTTCCTGGTTTTGCTAAAGTTCTCGGTAACATAAATGACAATGACACTTTTCTTAAATATTTCTAGAACTGAGCATGAGACAGACTGCTGAGTAACTAGTTCTCTTTGAAGGCGTACTCTGCTGTATATAATGTGTATAGACACACACACACACACCTCGAATAGATTAACTCCCTTCAGGCTCAGTATATGTGATAGAATAGCAAAGAGTTTCGAAAGGTTACAGAGAAGATTATTGACTTTCATGCTTCAGTTGAAACTGAAGCTTATTCTGCCTGGGTTATTCCAGCAGCCTCTCTACAGGAAAGTTTCTGTGCATTCACTCAAAGACTTTATTTTCTATCTTTCCCATACCAAGGCTTTCCCTTTTCCATTTTTCTCACTGAGAAATCCTGGGAATGCAGATTAATCCAACTATTCAGTACATTGTCTCTACTTGTAGCATGCTAATTACATTCCACTGTGTATTTAAGAGTTTATCTGTGTTATCTGACTCTGACTAGTGTCAGTGACTTTGGGAATTGGTATTTCACACAGAGGTGTGCATCATCCCAACCAGCCTCTGTGCATGCTGTGGGCTCTGACTGGTTGTGCTCTCGATCTTTTCATTTCCTTTTCCTATTCTGAGCATGCTGCTGTCAAAAGTGACAAATATGACAGAATGGTGACACTTTCAATTTATTGGTACCTATGCCCTCAGGCACGACATGTTATATCTTTGGGGGGGAAATTGGGACTCTAGGAATCCAGAACAGAGTGAAAGAGGATTGAATTATAGATGAGATACTATTTGACTTCTTCACAAATCCCAAATCTAGGGCTGCAGACTACAAAACTAGCAGCATGTCTCATGAAAGCTGCCCTCGTACCTCCTGGCCCATACTGGGATCTCATCATCTGTTCACAGGATTCTGTTGAGGCATCTTTTTCTGATTGGCTCTGCACATTCATTCTGTGAACCCTTTCAATAATATCTCTTTCCACCCAACCTAAGGTTTCCAGGTTTTGGCATTGCAATGTGTCATAACACCCCTCGGCATCATTCCCGGTCCCCAGAAGGCAAAGCTCAAAGTGTGAGAACTGCAGAATAGCTCAACAGGCACCAAAAGCACCAAGGCAGCAGACCAAAGGGAGCAGTGCTAGCTGGGTTATTAAGAGCCAGTTTGGGAACAGATATGTTATAGGCTGGGGGTGAGATGAAGCTCCAAGAAGTCTTTGAGGTCCTTACCAAGGCTATATGTGATCTTTCCTGTGTATTTGTCCCTGAATCTGTCCCCATGAAATTGCAGAAACAAACTAGGCTATTAAAACTCGCTGTAGGTGCATTAAAAACAAATCACACTGTCCCACTTCGGGAAGGTAATTGACAAACCCAGAGTGCATGAAATAACTGCAAAGCTGAGAGCAAAGTACGAAGTGATGAAAATATCAGTCTCCAACCTGTTTGTTACTGATGCATTCTGAGCCATAAATACCTATTACTGGGCCACCAGCTACAAGTCAGCCTTATAGTTCAGGGCTGAAACCCCCTCTTTTCCCTCCCTTAATGACAAAAAATAAAGAAATAAAATTAAAAAGGTTAAAGAATAAAAGGTCTCTTGGACCTCCAAGAACTTGAAGTTTTGCTTAGTTTTTGCACTATATGAGTAACCTTGGTAGAAATTACCCTTGCCAGAAACTCCTTTATTAAACCCATAAAGCAGCCTTGTCCAATCTTTGTTTGTCTCTCCTATAATCTGTTGTGCTGTTATACTGGAGGTGTTCTGCAAGTTCTTCTCTCTGCAAAATAGTGTCATGTCTGAGAGGAGGCAGAGGAGTTGGGTGTATGGATGAAAACCAAGAGTAATGTTCTTCCATATTACAGTGTGAAAAGGTGGGTTTCTGATTTTGTGGGTTTTGACCTCTGTTTCTCCCTGGACCCAGAAAACACCAGAGTATCTGTTGTTTCTGGAGCCAAAGTTTTCCTTCTCGCAATGAGGCAGGCAGCACACATACCTCAAAATCCCTGTAAAAGTACTTGTTAAAAGGAGGCTGTACCCTACATAGTCTCACCTAACACAGTATTTTCAGCGTGAAACTGATAATGAGTCTTGCATAAAGCTCTTTGGAGTTAAGGATGATGTGAACTTGACCACAGTGCATAAAATAAAAACATTGTTCTAAAGAAAAAAGTGAACAGTCTGTAGCTTCTCCCCATGATCTTGCTATAAGCAATTGCCTGGTTGGGCAGTTTGGATTCTGGGCATTCCAATTTTGGAATCAAATATTTGCTCAAACTTCATAATTGCTGGTAAAAGTTGTTTGGATATGCAGCAAGTGAAGGCGGGGTTAATTCAACTTGTTGCGGTATTAAGCTAAGCAGCAGCAGTTGGTCTTTTTACCCTGACACCAAGACAGTGTCAGTATTTTTGTAACAGCTTGTTTAACCCTTACTGCCCTGCTCCAAAAGCTGTTACTAACCTGGGAGCTTGCTCACCTTTGTTTTTGATAATTTGGTGGTGATGCAATGCCAAGGTTTGCATTGTTGTTTGACTCCTTTAGGAAAGAAAAGGTCTTGGGTCATCAATGGCTTTCTATCAGATCTTGTCTCTTTTGTGCCACCTCCTTAAGTCAAGAGGAAACATTAATCCTGGGTGGGTTTACCCTGGCTTCTTGTTTTATGCAGATATGGCATAAGATCTCACGCTGCTGAACTGAATGGAAACAGGATTTTGCACAAGCTCTGTGATGTGGCTCTGCCTCCCAGATCTGAATGCCAAGGAGCAATTGCTCTCAATCCTGTCTCTTTTCAAGAGTGGTGAACTGCTGTTTAACCACCTAAATTCTTTTGCTTTGACTTTTTTCTGAGTCTCTTCTACTGATGTCAAACTAGTTTTAGAGCCTCACAAGTTTTCCAGAATGGTCTGCTGAGCTCATGGCTTCCAGACTAAGCTGTAGCACACTGTAATGTTTCAAGCAGAGGCTTGGTGATGGGACTCTGAAGAGATGCAGAGCTATCCTCTGCCTTCAGACCCATGTGATGAGATTAATAATACTTGCAAACCGAGTGAGCTGAAGTTTTAGTGAGTAAGGAGCTTATTGCCGATATTACTCACTTGTGAAAAGGAGGAGGATTGGTTTCCTTCACAGAAACTATTGGTGAAAGCCCAGAGGACTGGTGTTATCCCTTGTTTATTTGGTGAATAAATACAGTTCATCTACAGAAGCTTTCTATCAAGACTTTAAGTGTTTTGAAAGTTAATGTTAACTCCTAAGAATCTCAGACCTGGATGGTGGAAAAAATTGGGAGAAGTTTTATAGAAAAAAACCCCCATCCTACATCATGGCAGAGTTGGGAACATGCATGATCTGGTTTTTACTACAAGTTCACGTATCCTGTTGGCTTTCTTGCTGGGAAAATCCTATCCCAGGGGAAAATAATGTGCAGGTAACTCTGTGGTGGTGGTGCCAACACAGAGATTAATAGCTGCTGAAAGTGAGTGACCTGTGCTTAGAGGTGAGTTGGACAACAAATTACTTGTTCAAAGAAACTCCTGTCTTTCCCAAACTGAAGATAAAATTGAGTATTAATGCAAAATGTTACTGCAAACCTGACTGTACGAATAAGACCTTTAATATGGATGATTAAGTAAAACATCTTATAGGGAGCAGTATGCTTAAACTGTTCTCAGGAGCAGACATGGTCCATTGTGTTTTATAAAACCAGGAAACTTAAAACATTTTTTTACTGTTCTCCATAATATGGAGCATTTAAACTGTCTCGTTTTTCCCTATAATCTTTGCTCTGCTGACTTAATAAAATATTTGTAACAAGCAGAAGTATGGATGAATTAAATAGTCAGAAATTTTCTTTCTAGTGTTCATAAAAATAGAGAAATAGGCATAAAACCCCACATTTTCTTGCCAGCCTTCATCTGTGTCTTCTCACTGTATGTTTGTGGGCTTGGAGGATGCAGATTTTGTTTCCTGATCAAAGCTGTAATGGATGGAGATGACAAGCCTCCTCAGCCCTGTGCTGCTGATAGCCTCCTTGTCAGCAGCACTCTTTCTTCAGAGTTAACTCCTGACTGACTGCCAGGGAAGAAGACAGTAATCGGCTCTGCTGGCCTTGACGTGGGTGTTGCTCTTCTCAGTGGAAATGCCTTGCTGGTTGGGTGCCTACATGAAGCTAAAACCTTGGAGCTGAGGGAATCCTAAGACTGTCCCCTATGTGTCAGTTTAGGCACTTCAGTTATCAGGTGGATGGGATGAGCGGGATGGGTTTGTCTTTCAAGCAGCGGATGAGAAACAGAGACTGGAGTTAATTTCCCTTTTTGTTTGTGTGTTTAGATGTGTTATTTATTTGTAATCCAATTTCTTCTCTGCACTACCCATGCCTCATTTCCCCACCTCTGCAGTCTTGGTATTTCCTCCTACCTACTCCATGGGGGTCTTATGATTCGTTGATGAACACAGATGATGTGTATTTATGTGTCAAATACCATTAGTTCAGTCCTTCTTTTAGATAATGTTTCTCAGTCTATGAGCACTGATGAAAGGGCTCCATATGAACACAACTTGCCTCTATAGATCATCTGCCAGATGCCACAGCAATCCTTAATGTAAAGCTAATGGCTTTTTCAAATTAATTTAAACAGCCTAACAATGAGATGTAACGGAGAAAATTAAGGATGCCATTACATTCAGAGGCTAAATGTATGTAGAATTTGTAATAGGAAGTATAAATGCATTTGTTCATCTCAAATTGCACGTTCAAAGCCAAACTACAGTCCAAACTTTATGCAAATAGCTAACACCAAAGGCATGGAGTTGTGCTTTAATCCTTAACACAAATGGAGGAAGCTTTTGCCTAGATCAGCTGAATGTTTCATGTTCAGATAGTGCTGGGTCATAGTTATGGTTTGATTACTTACATGAATTGAAAATGAAGTGGTGCTTTCTAATTGTGGGTGTAAAAAGAGTTGTTACCTAAAGCTGCCAAGGAATCAGTAGCTATTCAAACTCTACTGAGGAAGTTTACTAACAGAAAACAATCCAGCACACGTGGGCTCATGGTCTAGGCTGCACTGTAATCACTCTGTATGGGAGGTCTTTTTTTGGGGAGGAAAGAACTAGGAATTGTACTGCATGCTGTCATGAAAAGTGACATTTTACTATGGCTGCTTGACCTCCTCTGCTGAAAGAGTCATGTTTCTGACAGATGAAAGGTACGTACTGCTGTTTGAATGTCTGGGGCAAGAATTTAGATCTGGTAACTTGTTCAGGTAAACAGATGTCATTCCTCCTCGCAAAGCTGTTTCTTCTGTTCTGTAACCTAAACTTAAAAATGCATATGGACTGGACACCACCTTGTGACTTAGGGTAAAGAAAAGCACATATTAACAAAGAAAGAACCTCTTCTAGAAACAATTCAGTATGTTTTAAAATTTACTTTTATTGTTCATCAGAAGGTGCTAAAATGCTCCTTTCAAAAAACATCAGTCTAAAGAAATAAACCTTAAATATATAGAAAGCATGTAACTAGGAGGAATTGAAAACAAATTAATTCTTATCCATTGTTAAGCACAGGACAGTCTACTGTAGAGTGCAGGCAAGCAGCCTTGTTTGGGGCTTTTGAAGGACTAAAACATCATCTTCACTTCATGTTTTTCCCACTTACTACAGCAGCTTGGAATCTCTTTTTCCGTCTTGCATCTCTTAGGATGGCAGTGAAACTCTGGGACCTCAGTGGGCGGTGACAGATAAAGCCAGATGTGCACCAGGAAATGTATTGGAGTAATTTACTTGTTAAGATTGTGTTCTTCTGGTTGTATTTTACTTTCTTTTTCTTTTATTTTAGTGCGTTTTATTTTATTGGGTCACAAGTGAGAATGATCTCTATTGATTCTATTTATTTGTGTGCTTTTTTACCTCTGCTTCAGGCTGGCTTGTTTTATTCTTCTCTGGTTTTCTTTTTAATTGTTTGAAATAATTTAAATTCAGATTCAATGCTGTTATTCAGCTTCTGTTCACTGCATTATGAGCTTTTATGTGTGCAGTCTACACTGGTCTTATTTAGACAGTAGCGGGAATAAAGGAGATTTTAAAGGCAGTCGGCAATTTCTTAGCAGCTGCTAAAACTAATTCTTCTCTGAATTCCTTCTGTTTCAAAGTAATCCTGGCCCTGCAGATGTATTCACAGATAAAAGTTCCAGTCAGATCGAACATTTTATCTCTCTGAAGTAATGTACCAACTATTCCTTTTCATGTAGGTGGGTTTTTTTTGTTTGGGTTTGTTTGTTGTTTTGTTTTGTTTTGTTTTTTTTAGCTGGCTAAACTTTTCCTATATATTTTTTTTCCAATGAAAACAGAAACATAGTTAAAGCAGCCCAGAACAATTTGATCATGAGTGAATTCTGGCATGTAGCTAAATCCAAATCTGGAAAGAGGGTGTTTCTTTGCTACCAGTGATGAGGTGTTTTGTTGGCAGAGGTGGATCAGTGAACAGTAATGGGCTTGTTTGGCTGTTGACGTACGGACCATGACATGTTGATGTACACTCTTGTAATGCTGTATAAGCACTGTGGGGCTCCAGGGATTGACCAACAAAAAATTGTATCCAGGAACAAATAACAGTAGAGCTTTTGGTTATTCACACAGCTGTTTATTCTTGGCTGGGGCATCCCTAGTGGCAGAAGAAGGACCCTTTGCCACTAAAGAAGACTGACCAAGCCACAGAGACTTGCTGGCCACATATTCTTTGTCCACAGAAAATGCAAGGTAGCAGGATTCATATCACTGATATCACTGATAACCAGCTGGTATTCAGAGTGTTTTGCTAAGATGACATAGCTTGTTTGTGTGCCTTAATCCATGTTAAAAACCAGCAATATTTACACTAGGCCAACTTCTAGTGCAATGCACAGCTGATGATGTTGTAGACCTGCTGTCTCCTAATGGCAGCAGGGGTCACCTTTTACAATCCCTACAGGTTTTCACTAAGATGCCAGACAGTGAAATGGAGCATCCCAAGGTACAGGTGTATTAGTTTGTCTCTGAGCCACATACAAAAGTGGTCAGCACAGGCATGGTGCTAGAAGCACCATGGGTGCTCTGGCACCCTGGGTGAGATTGCAGGAGGCATCACAGCTGTCTATCTGATAGACATCTGTTATCTGAATTCTGCTATTTAATGACTGGAGGAGTGTAAGAACATGGAAGAAGGATAACAATTGTGCCTGTGGCTTTCTTTCTGGGAAGTAACTTCCTTAACTTTTCTCTGAAGACCTAGAGATGTGTAAAAGTGGAGTAAAAGCTGGGGAAGAATGTACCCTCTCATTCATTCGTCTCCCAGGAAGGTGCAGCTCAAGCCACAAGCTCTTAATCCTTCCCACTGGATTAATTTATGGTGCACACACTAAGATATGAGGGATTTAGAAGGGCTGGGCCTTAATGCAGATTTCTGTTCCTAGGTTACATGAGTTTAGGGTATTAACAGCCCCAAGTCTGCAGCCCTTGTGCAAGTACACATCTGTACATGAATTTGTCACTCTGTGGACACAGGGGGAGCTCCTTCCACGCACGCACTCTTGACCTGCAGCCCCTGTGCTGAGAACAGTAAACCCCAAGATACTTCAGAAGTAGAAAGTACAATACTTTTTATTTCAGTACTTGAGAAATTGCTGAAAATAGGGAGTTGAGCTCTTGGGATCTTCAGCCATGAGAAAGCAAAGCAAAGGCTGATCCCTTCCTCTCCTAAGTCCACTGTTATTGTACCTCAATGCCCTCTGAGTTCCCTGACAACTGAAGCATCCTTTCTGCCCTGTCAAGGTGACAGCATCATTACTCCTAACAAATTCACTTCCTATAAAATATTCAAAGGATATCCAGTTCATTCAAATGTACCAAATTTAAATGTGTCTTAATTTATGACTGTGTTCTAATCACTAGAAGATGATGAATATAATTAAAGATAATGAATGGTCCCATTAGTCTTTTGCTTGCTGTGATAATTCCTTCAGACAGACGCTTCCTTTGTCTGTGTAGTGTGGAAAGATGCCTTAGCAAGGGAAACTTCTGTTGCAGGCAGACCTCACCCTGGAGCTTAAGAGTTGTATTTAATAGCTAGTTTGGGAGCCAAATGGAGAGAAAGAGCTGAATAGTATGCAAGTAATTGCTGAAGGTGAAGGTAGAAAGAGCCTGGTCATACCTATCAAATTTTGTATGTCTCTCATGGAAAACCTGGAGTTCCCCCACTATATGCTGGTACTTGCACCCCACCATATGCTGATATTTGCACCTCATGCTTCCTCAGCTTTACATACCTCATAGAAAACATTGCTGAATAGAAAATATAATATCCACTATCCCTCCTTTACCTTCCAGATGTTCCAGACCGGCTCAAGATTACGCAATCCTTTTATTGGAGCAGGGATTTTCCATCTCTCATCTAGTTAATGAATAAGCCCAACACTGTGAAGCTTCAGCAGCGTTGCAGGCTCCCTCTGACAGGGCTGCAGGCAGCTGAACCAGGACTGTCAAAACTATTCCTGCTCGGCTGCATTATACATGTAAAATGTATGTGCCTCCCTCACTGTCATGTGATGAAGGCAGAAGGTAGAATTCCAATCATTGTGTTTTGCTTGGTGAGGAAAGATGAGGTGGGAAAAGGAGTCATGAAATTGAAGTTTCTGGTTGGGGGAATTTGTTGAGTGCTGAGTTGAAAATTGTCTCCCAGTGTGGTCTACAAGCTTTATGATTCTGCTCTGTCATGACCCACATAATTAATGAAAACCTGGAATGCTCTGAAAGAACTCACTTGAAGGATGTGGATGGCAACAGAACCTCAGGAGTCCTCATAGGCTTTGCATCCCTCTGGCAGCAGTTTCCCTAGTTCACCAGGGCTGCAATGTTGAGGTGTCCCTTGCCATGGAATATGACCGTGTTGAACCTTTGGGAGAGGTTTTCCACCCTCTGTGCCTTCCTTACAGGATTTTCACTCAAGCTGGGCTTTGAATTTATCTGTACGCTGACATTGCAAAAGCTACCACTAAAGTATTTTCAAAATTTTTTGGGTGGCTCAGGAATTTAGGCTTGCCTGACCAGCACGGCACAGACACAGGGCAGGCTGTGCACTGTGTCAGCCCTTCCTTGCTCCTGGCAGACTATTGAAACTCATTTACTGGGCTGCAGACCTCTTCCAAAACATAGTCACAAAAAAGAGCAAAAAAAAGAACAAACCCTCTGAGAGTGTCTGAGACCAGAGCACATCTACACCAAATAAGAACCAGTCATGGCCAGAGAGCAGAAGATGTTCCTAATCTCTCTCTTTTGACAGTATCCCTCCAGGCTGTGCTCAGCAGATGTTTGACTTAAACCTGTCAGCTGTGGTGATCTGATGCTTCAAATCTCTTTTGAGACCCAGCAGGAAAACTTTAATATCTCTGGATGAGGGGATATCAAGCTTGTTCTCCTTGCTCAGAGATATCAGATGTACCATGAAACCCAGAACTTCAGTAGTATGACTCATGGCTTTTGATCTGGCAATTTCTTGTTTTCAATGTCCATGCAAAGATATCTGCCTATTATTATAAAAACATGCAGGAGATATCCATTTCTATGGTCCTGCTGAAATCTCCCACTAAAGTCCTGTTAACATCAAGGAAGCAGGGTTGAGCCTGCTATAGTGGATATTAACTGTTTCAACAATCCAGGTTAAATTTTCCAGACAAAAGCTGTAATTTGAAGTTGACATGTACTGAGGCTTTGTCCCTCCTGTTCTTCAAAGAGGAATTTTGAATGTGAATGTCTTAAAAACGTTTTTCAAATATTATGCCCATCACAAACTGTTATTGTAGTGTACTACAGAACTAAGTCTGCAGGCCAGTGGAAACACTACATCCACTGCTGAGGGAAGCTACAGATGTGTGAACCTGGGGAAAATATGAAAATGAATGGTAGGGAGACACGAAAGAGGCAGAAACAGAAAAGAACAACTCACAGTGATCTGGGATGACATGAGCTTGCCTGCTACAGATTTTGTTCAATATGTGTTAATATTTTTGAAATGTAGGGATCTCGAATAACAGTTGAGTTTTCAAAGGAACTAAACTCTTTGAAATTAGCTCTTGCTAAATAGTTTCACTACAAAATAAAGGGAGTTTTTTTCAAGTGGCAAAACACTTGGTTTCTATTTTTAAAGAGGAAGGAGGAAGACCTTTTATGCTGCAACATGTTTTTCGATTATATTTTTAAAATTGCCTAAATTAAAGAAAAAAAGAAAGAAAAATATTTCTAAAAATATTTTTCAATAATTACCTTCAAATGCAATTTACAACAAACTGGAAATAAAAACATTTAATAAAAAGAAAACGTATGAAGTCAGTGCTGGGTGTGCTCATGAGCAATCCCACTGACAGAGCTGAAGCCACTTGCCACAGCTGGTGATGGCTCTGGGGAGCAGAGCAGGGCTTGCGAGCAAATTTCTCTGAAATGCAAAAATGAGCGCTTTCTCTAGGAATAACTACCCAGGGAATTATCAGGACCATTTGCTTCTTGTGCATAGCTGTAGTTACTCATGGAGCGTTTTCTTTCTGCGGGAGGTGCCAGAAGTGGGGGCCTCACTAAAAGTGTGATGCCCCATTTTCCAGGCTTGCCTGCCGCACTCTTCAGCCAGCCTGACAGTTGATTAATGTCTCGGCTGTGGAGTGACAATTCTGTTTCACACCTTCATCCATCATCCCTGCACCATTTCCTGGGGGCCTCAGGACCCTGACAAATTGTCACATAACCTAGCGGGGACTTACTGTTCCTCCAATTGTCTGTCTGAATAAATGTCCTGTTTTTTTCACAAGTCGCAAGAGGGAGGAAAAGAAAGCACTGGAAAATGGCTCAGATGCGTTCCATGGAAAAGGGGATTAGTATGTGTTGGGAAGTCAGCTAATTCACATTTTAAAACTTTTATCCCACCCCTGTACCCAGGAAAGTGCTTGGAGTGCACGGTCCAGTTCCTGACTCCCCATGGACAGGGATGGTCTGAGGTGATGTTTTGCAGGAGAACAGTGTCAGTCTTAGGAGATAGATAAGAAATGAATCCTGGTGTAGAACCCAGCTCTTCCTTCAGACTTGGAAGGGTAACAAAAAAATTGGTGTTTTCATGCTGTTGTTAGATGGGAGTGATGGAGAACAATCAGTCTCCACTGCAGGAGATGGAAAGTGAGACCCAGACCCATAGGGAGTCTCAGCGAAATGGGGGAGTCTGATCTGCTCATGGTGTGGGACTGGCTGTGAGCCTCTCTGAGCTGCTCAGGCTCTTCCTCATTTGCCTGTCTCTACAGAAAGAATAAGCTGCTGTTAAGGTCTGGTTTCTTTTTTCACTTTAAAAACCAATGAAGCTCCCCCAATACCCTTCACAATGTCACATTGTGATTTCGCATGGAATTACTGCTCCTGCCTACAGAAAAAGAGAGATGAAATCAAGTTGAGAGACATTTATATTTTTTTACCTTTCTGGCAGGGATGTGTGGCTGCTTGCTTTACTGCTTTTGTTCTGGAGCAGCTCAGACCACTGGAAAGGGGGAATGGGATGGCATTGACGCGAGTCTGCTGCGCACTGGGGACAGGAGAGCTGTCTGCCCTGGTGACAGTTTCCCAGGCGCTGCTCAGGGACCCATCAGACTCCTATAGCCCAGCACAGGTGAGGAGCTGCTTGCTCCCAGAGTTCTGCTTACTCCTGAGCGCAGCAGCACGTGAGCTCACACACTGTGAAGCTTGCTTACAGCCTCAGCATGTGCAGAAGGCACCCAAGAGGTAGAGCAACAGGGCTGTAAATCTCTGTGATGGGAGAACAAGAATTGCTTTTCAATACCTGAAAATGAAGCATTAAATTTTCTCTGACTTATAGCTAAAACCACAAAAGTACCTCCATACAAACAGTTCAGCTTATTGTTTAAGAAGGAATTGGTGTATGTGCAGAGATGGGTGAAAACCACAATCCTAACACAGGAACAGCTTCAAATGTATATGGGAGCAACTGATCAGAGGGGCCTGGTACTGCAGGGGAAGGACTGGAGCTGGGCTCAAGTATCCACACAGACTGTGCAGTCCTAAATTGAAACTGATGCATCTGTGATGTCCAATAAGGTTAAAAAGCCATAAAAAATGTTCGCAGCAACTATGGTTTGGTCTTGAAACTGTGATAACAAAGTGCCAGAGCAATGGGGCAGTGAGGAGTCCCCAGGAACAGAATACTAAAAATCCTTATTTTGTTGACAACTAATTGTTCAAATAGACTCAAGCAGAAACTGTAACAGAATATAACGTTAAATAATAACTTGGTGGTAGCTGATAGGATGAAAATATAATCTAGAGTTACCTTAGATGATTATAATACCAAAGACCACACCCTCAGGAAAACTTGTATGTGTAAATGGTAGTATAATGAACTGGACCAAGGCCACTACACATGCATTAAGAATTTTGTTATATAAATGCAAGTGACCAACCATCTGTTCACGTATCATTCTTTCTCTGTTACCTTTTTGTGTAACAGACTGTGCATGTTTCCTAGAAGGTCTGCCAGCAGTATTAGAAGGCTGACATCCTGTTCTCCAAAATGGTGAAAAATTCAACTCTATGTTGATTGGCTCTTGCAGACCAGGTGAAAGAACTCTGCTTTAGGGACAACATTGGGGTGTTATGGTGACAAGTAAAGAGTTACATATAATACCTATGACTTAGTCACTGAGTCTGGTTTGGGACTGATTCAAGTGAACAAGAATATTTTATGTGCAGATCTGTTGTAGATTAGATATATTTTAAGACTAGATACAGGATTTTAAAATGGATTTTGGAAACTGACAGGTGTTCTGGTACCCTTCTTTGTGCTTGGAGATTGTTTGTGATCACGAACCTGGAACAAGGGAGACATGAGTTAAGCAGATCACGCATTTATAATCTTTCTCAGGGTGTTTTGCGATGGCCTGTCCTGAGGACTTATATGCAGAGGTTTACCTTGGGGGTGTCTGCCTGTCTGGGAGGGTTTTCAGATCTGGGATTTGCCCTGGAGTATTACTGGAAGAATAGGGAAAATAGTCTCTTATGTTTCTATCACTCAGAGTTATTCAGTGACTCAGCTAAAGGTGCAGGAAACTCACGGCAGGGCTGGATGGAAAGGGGCAGTTCGGTGTGGATTTGGCACACTGTACCTGCAGGCATTACCACCTGATTAAAGCAAAACACCAGGTGTCATTAGGAAGCTTGAGCTTCCATTTTATTATAGTTTACTTATTTTGTCTAATTCTGTGCTGTAAAACCCTGAAGTGAAGCAGTGCAGACTTGTGACATCTCCAGGTCCTGCTGGCGCTTGTGCCTCCTACACAGGGAGTCAGTCGCTGTCAGCCAAAGGAGCTTGTCACAGAGGAAAGGAGCCCAATCCCCCCCACCTTTGAGTCCTGACTGAGTGTCATTGAGACAGGCAGACCTCCCACCTGTGGGAAGGTCTATTGTGAATAAATAAGAAAAAAATCAAGCATCCTTTTTGGATAGTCTGGACAACAGGTCAGACGTCTGCAAAGCTTATACCATCCTCTGGCATCTGTCTGGGAACTACTCAAGGGAGACAAACCTAGAATGGTATAGACAGAGCAAATGGAGAAAATTATCTGTGGGTGACCCTGTTTGAGCACATACTTGGAGCAACTTTGCCTGCCTTCAGCCAGCTCCCCTGACTGCTACATCTCTGGGTCATGCAGCTCTGCCAGGACCAGTCTGAGCCAAATCCTTTCCTGAGTATGGATTTTATTTTTTTTTTCCTAGTGTGACAAACTGATACTTCTGACTGTCAAATCCAAGCTGGGTGTTCCTCTAAGCGGAGGAGCTGCCTCTCCAGTCACCCCTGTGGGGATGGACGTGGTTGTTACTACCTCATCAGCCTACACTTGCCTGCAAAGGAGAGCCTCGGGGTGCAGTGCTAGCACCACCTCCAGTCACTCCACACCTTCCTCTACTCACTCCTGAGTCATCTTTTTTATGTGGGCAGCACATACAAAAGCAACTGCTGGGTGGGGAAGTTTCCTTACCTGGATATCAGATGGAGGAAATCCCATCTCCCTAATATACAGACTTGTTTTGGAGTACATCCAGCATGTTCCTCACATTTTATTAGTGAAAGTGTCAACAACAATGCAGGCCACAGATGGAAAAAAAGAGTGCAATTTGATTCTTTCACAAAGAAACTTTTGACCTTTTCTCAGCCAGTTTCCTACACTCTCTCTTTTTGCTTTAATAACAAGGGTGACATTTTGAGGCCTTTGGAATTCCTCCAGTCTCTGTTTTCACTTCAACTATTTTCTGAAATAAACGAAAGCCCTAGATCCAGATGCACATCTGAGAGGGGTGTCACCTGCACACCGGAGCAGAGCTCTGAGATTTGCAGTTTGTTAGAACTGGTGCCGACCACCTTCATTTAAAAATGAATACGGGAATATAAGTGAGCCTGGTGGGTTGTGGAGATTTCTCATCTTTATTTCAAGGGATTGCAGAAATATCCTTCTCTCTGATGCCTGATATTTTTGTGTGTGTATTATAATGGGATTTTCTAGAGCTGTTGCACATGCTCTACCTGTTTACTCCTGGAATCAATGGGGAAACAAACAAACATCTGTCCACACAGGAAGAGAAAGCTCCAAGAAAGCCCTCATCCTCTGCAGAAAAGCTCACTTCTGTCCTGTGCTCCTTTGGTCCGGCCTAGGACTGACAAACATTGTTGCTGGGTTTATTGTTGCTGTCATTTCTCTTTGTGTTTTGAATTTGAAGGTCAAATTTGATTTAATCAGCCATGGTCACTTGTAATCAAAGCTAATGAGCAGGTTCCTATCTGTATTAAAGTAAGTAAATGATTCAACAATTTTGAAAAGTCTTTGCCAAGTCACTTCGCATTTGCCCAGCCAGAGATGATATTGCAAATCTAAACAAAACAAGTCAAAACATGTGTGCAAGCATGCTGAGTGGGACTCACATGGGAGCAGATACCATCTGGAATCACAGTTGCTCTCACAGCCAGAAGAGGCAGCAAGATGCTATCAAACAGGAGAGGTGCACAAGTGAACCATGGGAAGCTCCTTGGACAGCAGTGTGGAGGTGGCTTCTGAGCTTTTCCATCTTGTGACCCACCCTCTGCCCTTCGCTCTCTGTGCTGCACAGGTTTTGTTCCAGGCCACAGGTGTCAGTGCCTGCCTGTGTGCAGGTGACAAGAGTGCTGGCAGGGGGACAGGGCTCCCTGTGTCAGTGCTACAGACCCAAGCACAGGTCTTGGATGTGCTACCAGCAGAGTAGATGTCTCAGACTTGGACTTCACCCCTGGACATGGAAGTGATGCCGTGTGCTGGCAGCAGAGGCAGACAGTCGCGGGGCAGAGTGCCAGGGGCGAGTCTGTGGGTCAGAGCACTGCGGCTGCACTGTGAGCTGGCAGGAAGCAAATGATGAGCTGGCAATGGGAGCTTGTCCTGTACGTGAAGGCACTTCCATATCCAGCCACCACATGGCGCAAAAGGCAGTCGTGCAGCTTCAGTGGATGTTGCACATAGCATCTTTCAACAATTGGACACGTTTCATGTGCACAAACCACAAAAGGACAGTGAGTCCACACTGTTTGTTGTCTTTGTAACTGTTCCAAAGACTTCTAATGTCAGACTTCCCTGGTTTATTTTTCAGTCCAGCTTTTTGTGTCTGTTGCCATCCCTGACTCATTCTTGTCTGTCTGAGTTGCAGCCTGTATCATTTTGGCCTCCATGTGCCCCGTTTGCCAGCACCGCTACCAAAACAAAACGAGGTGGGAGCATGGTTACAAAAAGAGCCTTGGTGGAAAAATACTGTACTTAAATAAGTTGAGAGCATTATCACCACTTAGAAAATGCTTGAAGGAGTGACAGCATATGCTGTTCTGTCATTAAAACAAAAGCTGTATTTCAAAAGCTCTATTCCCCAAAGATATTATGCAGATATTACCAGTCTAACAGGAAAGCAGAGTGAAAGAACAGCAGAACAGAGTAGCTACCACCAAGAGAGGTGGGGGCAGGTGACAGGAATACAGATTTCAGTAGAACGCATTCAGGGAGGAAGATGGCAACGTAATTTGCCAAAGGCCTGCTGGAGACAGTTAATAAGCACATGGAGAACTCCCCTTGCTGCAGAAATAAATCAGCACAGAGCAAGAGGAGGGGTACCAAGATTCTTTTTTGGCAGGGAGATGCTGGAGAGTCCTTTGACATGGCTCCTCATTGCCAGAAACATCCCACCTTCTTGCTGGAATTGGATTTTGCTGGCTCACTGAAGCAGGTTGCTGTATCCTGCTCTCAAGGGAAAAGAGGAGGGAGCATATGGGCAGAGCAGTCCCAAAGGCAGATCCTGAGGCAGAGCCAAGCCTAAGCATAAGCTCTGAGCTGATCTTCGTTCAGAAATTCAAGCTGGAGGACAGAGTAGAGTTTTAACTTTGCAACTGCACTGACATGGTTCATGCACTGTGGAAAACACTTTTTCTCAGGAAGAGCTTTATGACATGAAATATTTCTCAGAACTTTGAAAACCCATTGCAGCGTAGTCCACTACAGTCCTGTGAGATGAACACTTCCAGTCCAGATGATACATCTACCAATAGGAAGCTTCTTCAGCATTATCTGGATTTGGATGGAGCACGTGATTAGCTTCCTAATCCCCACCATCCAGACCAAGTGGAGTGCATTCTATGAGTGATATCTTACCATATTCAGGTTTTCACTGATATAATTTTATTTTAGATACTACAAGGTAAGAAAGGCTTAGAAGTTGACCTTACCTTGGTTGTTACAAAAGACATTATGAGATGTTAAGCATGGAAGGATGCCACATACACACAAGTAGCTCATTACATCATTTTCCCATTGCCAGGTTGCAGATGATTTAAATGCTTGTGACATGGGGAGGAACTGAGCTCCCAGGACTGCTGTGGCTGATATGGTGCAGTGTCCTGGGGCACATACATGTCCAGTAGCACTCTGGTCTCTGTAATTTTTCATGCATGATTTGTGTACTGCAGGGGCCTTTGGAAATATTTGGAAATACTTTTTTCAGCTGCAGCTGAAAAAGGGAATGAGAGTTTTGAGGGCTTGTGTTTTATACTGAAGTTGAAAACCAGGCAGTGGTGTGCCAAATGTGTGGGAACTGGGGCTTTTCTAATAATCACCTCTACTTTGCTGTTCCCATGAAAAGCCTTGCTGAGACATTCATTTGTTAGAAGATTTGCAGAGCCAAACCCAGCTGGGGACTCTTCCCTGCCCTGCAAAATTTAAAATAAGTAATCATTATCTGAGGACATAGTGATGGTAAACCTGTGTTAAGTCAGGTCTAAGGGATCACTGCACACCTGGCCAGCCAGAACTGACCTGCATCGACCTGTTCTATTGCGATGACAGTGTGGGTCACTTCCCTTTGCCTCTGCATTGTTTCTTGCCTTCCTTATAGGTGAGATTTTCAGCTTAGCACTATCAGTGTGCAGTGCATTCAGATGATTAATAAGCACCACATAATTTGTCTTCTCTGGGCTAATTTGGATGGCTGGGAAAAAAACCTGCACTGGATTAAACTGAGCATCTCTAGGGATGCCAAGTGTAGAAAGAAGCACTGATGGCACAGGCCAAGGGGCTCATATGCCGCAGGAGTGATGATGTCCTAGGCTACTCCAAACAAAAAGCTTTGGCAGAGCTGAGATTGCAAGACTGCTGTAAAGGAGGCAAAGGAAGTGGAAACGTGAGTTTAAGGAAAGCTTAAAAAAAAATATTATTCCCAGTAGTGCAATAGCTGAATGGAAAAGAAAAAGGTGTTTCTCCTTTGCAGGCTCGCTGCTGAATGTGGCTTTCCAGCTTCTCCTGTTTTACAGATGTTTTGGTTAGTAACAGTGTGTGTAAGTAATTAAAAAATGAAAAAAAATAAGCTAAAAACTTGAAGTCCACCCTGTTTGTTCTCATTTTGATTTGTATGTCCAACTAGCTCTGAATGGTAGAGTTAGAAAGGAAAGTTGGAATTTAAAATAGCCCCAACTCATTTCGCTCCTCCCTGCCCCTGCAAGGATGTTTGTGCTGTGCTGTAAATGAGGGTAATGTTACAGATCTACAAAACATTCCCAGCTTTTTGCCAGGTGAAAAGACAGTTGAAAAGTCTGTTCCGTTTAAAATCTATGGTGGATTTTTCCTGTTCCAGAAGATGTCTAATTGATCTTCATTTGTTATATCTAAAGCAAAATGGGCATGAGAAAGACCTGTGCAAGTCAAAATAAACAATGAGCATAGTCCCTCCAGACTTGTCAGCGGTGTTCATGTCATCCTTCTCTCAGAGGAACCAGAAGCTCGCATCCTCTGGAGTGTGCTCAAACCAAGACCATTCTCTTCCTCTTTCCTCAGGGAATCCCTTTTCATATCATTTCTGCATCCCTGCAGTGTTCCTAATTCACAAGTCTCTCTCACAGTGCTGGATATGCATCTGTTTCCTCTCTCAGACCCCTCTCCTCATGTATCTCCTCTAAACTTTTAAGTGTGTTTTGCATCTTGAAGTCACTGCTGTTTTTAAATTTAATCATAAAGGGGAGGAGAAGGGGGAAAGAGAGTGAGAAATGTGTTAAATGAAGAAGAAAATCAATTTTGCATTTGCCACATCTCAGCAAACATTTACCCAGCTCTGCCCCTCCCCTGCCTGTCAGTGCCAGGCACCGTGGCTTAATCCTTTCTGTATCTTTTTCAAGCTGGTTGCATCAGGAATGGGTTGCTTTTTGATGCTCCTGACCTTTCAGTGAGGACTGATGTCCTTGAGGTATAAGGCAATTTAAAAACTCTCCTCTCTGCACTTCGCAGAAACTCAGCGACATTTGTATCAGCTCAGGCACTGGTGCTTTGTGAGTAACATCTATTCTCATCACGGGTGACACTGCCAGTGCCACCTGCTGCTCTGCTCCTGAACAAACCAGAGGGATTTTGGTGGAGAGAGGCAGTGGGCAGCAGCCCACTCCCCCATCATTCTGTGGCTGCTCCAATACAGGGGGATGGAAAAAGGCACCATCTTCAGTCGTGCTGCTCCATTTGTGTTTCCAGATTCCAGAAAAGAGGATCTGATAAAGGAGAGCAGGAGATTGTGTTTTGGATCCCATCATCCGTGCAAAGTTTCCTTCTCCATGTTCTTGCTCTTAGCGTTTCTTCTTTATCCTCACTAAAATTCCTCCTTCTCCTTGCCCTCAAGGCTCCTCTCTGGCAGTGCTTAGCATTGGAGGAGATGTGTGCTCTTTGGAGTTATAAGTGCCTTTTAGGTTAGATCTGAGCTGTCGAAGAGGTGTTCTGCAGGGATAAGGCACTGGCTGTCTGTCAAATCCAAATCAGGTACCTGGACAGGTCTGTGAACAACTGCCTGTGGGCTCTAGTTTCCTTCCATAGAGCCCCACATCTGACACAGGGAATGATGTGTGCTTGCCAGGAGAATATAGTGAGGTGGAAAGCCTGTGCTCCAGATTTCAAGAGTGCTTTCTGGGTCTGGGCAGGCTGTGTGGTATGAGATTCCCAAGAAATATGCCGTGATATGCAGCCAAAGAGCTACAACCATTTAAAAGAACACCTAAACTTTTTGTCAGTGTCTGCTCACTAAAACAGAAATGTGAGAAAATTTCCATTTTGGAAGAAAAATAGAAAAAATAATATTGTTTTTAAAGAGATTTCTGCTTCACTTAAAAGTTTAATATGTTCTTGAAGAAAATGGGAGGATTCTTATTTAAATAAATGCTATGACTGATGTTGTCAAAACCTCCTAGAAAACGTGCCTGTCTATCTCATTCTAAGACCTTTGCTACAATGTGAGAGTTAAAAATAAATCAATAACAATAATATGGATTCCTCCTCCAGCTCTGACATGAATTAGTTATTCAGCCTGGTTCAGATGGCTGAAGTAGACATACAGCCAGGGATGTCTTTTTTTGTAATATTAGTTAACTTGTTTAATTTGACTTGTCTGCATTATCAATAGCTATTCATATGTGTGTTACATGGCTTGCAATTACCTTGCAAGCCTCAATTTTCTTCAAAGAGCTCAAAAGACCGCAGCATAAAGGATATCTCTCTGGTTCTTACTCTTCTGCCAAACCTCAATTCCGAAGTACCAGGGTGCTTAAGCAATTCCTGCTGGAGTTTCTGTTTGTAGCTGGGTTGTTTGGCTGATACTCAGCTGTAAATGAGGCTATGAGAAATACTTCATCAAGATGGCTTGGTTCAAAGCCATGTTCTCAATACAGAATGATTGTTATACTTGGGCCCAGTGCCCAGAGGAGACTATCTTACATAAGTAAATAAATATTGTATCTGCTTTTCATCAGGGCAGAATGGACATTGGATGCAAAACTTTCATGTGGACTTAATTTGTTTAGAGCATGAATTAAACTTTAGGTGCTAGGCATGTCCCAGGTCATTTGAAAGGCTTGTCTTAATGACCTGCAAAATTGTAAGAAATCCAGAAGTGCTTGTAAAGGTGCTCACCAAGATGAAGCTCTGTGGTTCCTCCTTCTCCCCTGAGAAAGGAGAAAAAGATTTCAGGGCTTTGTCTTTGGTAGATTTTCTGGTGGAAGGATCTGAATTTCCCACTTTTAATGTCTTGGTTTAGAAGGGCACTCCCCTTTCATCTCCTTGTCATGTAGAGGAAGCATCACACTCACGTGCAGCATGAGGTAACCAAAAAGGCAGGATTTTATGTATCATATTTTGCACAGGTGAAACCTTGTAATTATTTATACCTTCCTCAAATGCATAACTTTTTTTAAAAAAACTAAACTTGTGTTTGAAATAGCTTGGTGTGTTTTTTATAAAACTGTACAGCTCCCACTCTCAGACTCCCTAGGTGTTCTGTTCCCATGGTCATTCACCTGAACTCTTAAACATCTGTGTCTCATTTCAGTATGATTTTTTCTTTCTTCAGTGACAGCAACTTGGATCTTATTATTTCTTTCACTTCTGATCATGCAGCTCATGATCACACATTTCCTTTGATGGTAAATGGTGTTAGGTGTTTATGAGATACTCCTTAGTAAGTCATCCTGATGAGCAGCTTCTCCTCTATAAAATGTTTACGGCTGAAATACTGAGATCAGTGGTCCTACTCCTCAGCATAAAAGTAATGACCTGTAGAAATATTTGGAAACACTGAAGAATAAAGGGAGGGACGTAAAGTGTTCGCTTATTTTGCGGTGGAAGGATGCTGGCACTGCAGTTTTTAATGTTATCAGTCTTCATTGTAGCTGTTATTCCCCCTGCCTCGGGTTACTACTGCCCTCTCTCTCTGCCTTCAGATCAAGGAGCAAGTACCTTGGTGCTTTTCAGCCCAACAAACCCATGTGCTTCTGAGATTTAGAGGGAGCATTTTTATTTCCTTCCCTTTTAAAGCAGATAGATGGGGATTATCCTCCCAGCATCTAAACTATCTCCTTTGATGGATTTTTGCATCAAAATCTCCTCAGTGATAATCTGGGAAGAAATCATTCTCACAGAAATGCCTTTGAGGGTAAGAGAGGCCAGGATGCTTGCTGGGGCCTTGTGCTGGGAGTCCCTGGGTCTTTGCTGTCTGTGCCACTGGAGGTGAGCTGGCTGGGACCAGGAGGGTGTCTGTACCTGTGCTCTGCCTTCCCCAGGCTCTCTGCTGTATCAGCTTGTTATAGGGACTGTCTGCCACAAAAATGTCTGACCTCTTTCTGGTTCCACTCTGTTGCAATGAATGTTATAAGAATAACTACAGGCAATTACTCGACTGGTGTTTGCTGCAGTAAAAACTTTAAGATGAGACTTGCAGAAAGGCCTTTTGGGGCTCTTGAGAATACAAACTGCAGTCCTTGCTCTAGGGATTACTTTAATTTATTCAAAGACAGGAAATAACTGCTCCAGCTGTTGTTTCCCATTCAAAGGTCAGACTTCAAATACCAAATCCTTGCTACAGTTTTCTCACTAACAAGCTGCAAGGCTGTCATTATTCTTAGAAATAAATAAATAAATAAATTTTTATAGAGTGTCTGAGAGGATGGCATTCTGTACACAGGCCCTTTCTGAACTGGCAAAGGGTATGTCTTGCCTTCCAAATTATTTCTGTTTTTTTCAGTTGCCCATATATGTAACAAATATTCCCTTAAATAGAGTGATTCTAAAGGAAGAAGAAGTATGTGTGGGAGCAACCAGCAGAGGCACTAGCAAATGAACCACATAAAATGTTCTGAAAAGATTAATTGCTGCCTGATGAAGTTTGCTGCATCTTGCTGATGTTTCTGTGATATGATGACAAGCCTACTCGATTTACATCAGCTCACTTGGAGAAAGCAATTGACTGTCAGAGAAGGATCATTATTTAAATGAGTTCTTTTTAAAAGATTAAGTCAAGACAGGAAATTGCCAGAAAATGTGAGTGAAAAGCAGAGTTCAGGTAATCTACGTCACCAGACAGACGGTGATCTGCATCTCCTAAGTGCTTATCTCCCCATGGCCTTGGGCTGTGATGGACCAGAACTGCCCAGGAGCAGAGGCAATAAGAGCACCTGTTAAAAAGATGGTTATTTAGAAGAATGATCTCTTTGCTTGAGAAGTATCTTTACAAAACTATCTTATTCACTGGTTGTATCTCACTGTGTCTCATTTTGGAAGTGCTCTGTTCATATACATTATTATCTGTTCTATTAGAGTATTCAACTCTATCTGAGGTACAGTCCAAAACTAAAGCAAAAGATTAAAGCAATGCTCTGGATTAAACTACTAAACCTCCTAAGAAAATTAAACTATTTCTTTTGTGAGTCATAAACTGACCTTTAGTTATTGTTGTTCTGGAAAGATTTAAGCTCCAGATATTCACAAACTTACAAATACTGAAATACTTTAAAAAAAACAACTAATGATTTGATTTCATTAGCAGATATAAGAGAAAATAGTCTGACAACTTTTGTTGTTCTTCTAAGCACTACCATGTAAGCCTCTTTAAGTGGCTAACCCATCTGAGTCACATCAAATGAGAATAATTTAGAGAAAATGTCAATGAAAGCAGACTCTTGACAAAGGGTAATGGTCTCCTGCTGCTACATGAATACAAAGTATTTATCAGAAATAAGTATCAAAGGGAAGTGAAGGAACTACATAATGCAGGAGTATTGAAAATGGATCAGTGCTCTTCTGCAAGTGCTATGTCATGTTTGCAAGGGGGACACGTAGGAGGAACATGAGATGCTCTGGTGTCTGTGGCATCCGTGAGCAATAACTGTGCATATCCAAAAACTGGCTATGTTCCATGGTGAATGTTTTCAGTTATTGATGTAGGAGAGCAGATACGAGTCTACTCTTGCGTGGTAACTTGGTGCCAGAGTGGGAATGTCATCAACCACATTATTCATATTTGTAATTTATTTTAGGACAAATAAAGACAAGTAAAATTCCTGCTAGAATGTGCAGGCTACTGTGGAGACAAGGAGGAGTAAGACACAGCTTCAGACAATATTGAACTGGTCTTTCTTGTCGCCAGTAGTCTCTTACAGAGGCACACCATGTCTGCTGAATGGTCCAGCAAGGATCCAGGCAAGGATGCTGATTACTTGCCCCTTTATCAGACAGTCAGCAACAGAGTTGTTGCTTACACCAATGGGGCCAATAATCAGTGCTTTGGGGGCTTTTTTGGCTAAGCTCAGCATGGCTTGTCTGGCTTTAAACGTGTCCACTCAGGATGATATACAGGAGCCTGGGTTTCCTCCAGTGACTGCTGGCAGAGAAACTGACCCTGCACTAGTGCAGAAGCATTAGCTGCTGTTGTTGCTTTGGAAGCTGCATTTCATCTCTCTTGCCAAGCACCTGTCATTTCTGGAGCATTAATAACTGCAATAACAAGCAGAAATGAAACTGAGAGGTCCTAGATTGGTGGACTTTTAAAGATCATTCATAGTGACTTTAAAAATTAATTTATAACTATTTAAAGCTATGGGTATTCAGTGTTTTAAAATAATTTTGTTAATTATTTAGCTATAAAGCACATATCACACTCTTTACCTCCTGTTCAACTTACCCTTTAATTGCATTTTGAAAGCTTCAGTCTGCGGATTGCAGCTGCAGCAGCTCGAGATTTAAGGCTGTGTTTTGCAAGCGGCTCTTTGGGTCTGTCTTTCCAGGTAAGAAGCTGAGACCATTTGATGCATTCCTTTTGCATGCTGATTTTCTTGCATCTGCAACCTGGGTAGCGATTCTAGTCACACAGGCACTTGCTGCCCTCATGTGCTTTTGCAAACCCAGGCTTGCTATATGCACATCTTGTGGCTTAAAGAAGTGCTTATTCAGGAAAAAAGTACTTTTGCCTTCTTGCTGGAGACCACACCTTACACTCCTGACCAGAAACAGTGACAGTCCTCCTTTGCAAATAGTCAGACCATCAAAGATTTAACAAAATTTAATTAACATCTTTTGATAAATGAACAGTATCAAAGGCAAAATCTTCTCATTATCTTCATCACTCTCTTATTAGACAGATAAGTAGGTCCTTCATAATTATCAATCTGTTGGAGCACAGACTGACATTTTATTGTAGGCTTGTGCATTATGAAAAGTAAAGATACCCAAGTGCACCATAGCAATAACAGGGACTGTTGCACTGCAGGCAGTCCATTTGGAAGCTCTGTTGACTCTGTAAGAGCAACAAAGGAGTGCTGAACTAGGAGAAGCTGAATCACAAAACCTGTTGGAAATACACTCATTATTACATTTCAGAAAACTCATTCCACACCTAAGAGGAAGATAGATGGAGAGGAGACCCAAGGTGGGTGTTGCACAGCTATGTAGACACAAGTTGCTTTATTTCTCTTTAGAGACTATAGAGGAAGGTTAGAGCAAAAAAAGGCCTAATTTAGCTTTTCTTAGGTGCCTGACATTGGATAGGATGGGGATAAATCACATCTGTATTCCCAGTGTTTCATATTCATGTCTTTAACAGAATTTTCTAGGAGCTGTTCTCAGAGCATAAGAATACCGGGCACCTTAGAAACTGATGAGACTCACATATCTCGTATTGGGCATCCAATGCAGGTCTGTAGTGTTGTCTGCATCTTTAAAATACATAAAGTGGGGGTAATACTTTATTGTCATAGAGCTGCTGGCAAAGTTAATTCATTAATTTTTATGATGCATCCAAATCCTCTGGTGGGAGAGTCCTGCAGGAAAGCTAATGAGAAAATATAAGATGACTTTGGGGCCAGGTTGATGGGTGGGAAGCAAAACCTTTGGCCACTTTCCAATTCTCCCTTCAAGGAGAAGATAAAGATTATGTTAAATAATGACTTTCTTGCTAATGAGAATTGCCCTTGTGTACCTGAAGCAAACACTGCAGACAGGATTCTCCTTCTGCAGTTTGCTTTGCTGTAGACTCTAGTGTAAATCACCTCCTGTGCCTTGAATCCCTGTTCTACAGAAAGGGGATCTCGGAGTGAGTGCTGGCTGGAATTGCCCTGCACTGTGCTTTCAACCAGAAAATGCTGCTTTCTTGAAATCTGACATTTTCCAGGAATCTTGTAATTGCAGGGACCTTTCATCAAAAGCAGTCAGGTCTCAGCACTCCCTGTACAGCAGATCCTCTCTGCCAGGCAATGACCTGAAAGCCAGATACTTCGGTTATAATGTGAAATGATTTAATGCAATTGCGGTCTTAATGATAAAATCTTCATCCTTCATCTCTTTCCACCCTCGCTAGTGTATTCTTGGGTACTTGCCTGGATGGACAGGGTCCTTGCCGTCTGTTCAGTGCTGCTGAAGCTGTGAACTTGAAGTGTCACAGTGCTTCAGTGAGAGGAGAGAGAAGGAGGGTTTATGTGGCTGTGGCACATGCCTGCCCCTCGTGCTGTTCCTCCCTAGCAGAGGTCTGCATGGACATCATCCGCAGACTTCTGCTGGCCCAACATGGTGCTCTGTACAGTGTTTCAAGTCTCAGCAGAAGCCAAATTCTTGTTCTGCTTAAAAGTGACCTTGGGAATTCAACACAGAGCCAGATGCTGCTATTTGTGCCTCTGCAGGGACTCCCTTCTCCCTTGAGAAATGCCGGTAGCTGCAGGGCTCTGTATTCTGCAGAGTGACGGAAAATTTGCTCGTTCTTGGTGTGCTCACTTGTGGTATCAGGATGATGATGTTTTATGCCAAGTGTTTCCAGAATTTTTCCTTCTATCTTTCCATTTGCTCTCAGCTCTTTCTGTTGGGTATTTCTTTCTGCTGTAATTATCTATGCTCTCATTTGTCTGACAATGGGGCTACTCTGTGACACCGTTCATCTTTTCTCCACTATCTCTTAAATTGCCCAGCCTGTCCTCACGGGTTTACTTGTCACCATTTCAAAAGCCCCATGGTGCAGTAGCCTTACATAGCTGTATTTGACACATACTGATCCCACTCTCCTCTTTACCAAACAAGTTTTGCTTGGCTGGATCAGCTGCTTAATTTCTTATTTTAATTGTACTCTGAAGTTTCTGGGAAGTTTTCACACCCCCATCTGTGATGACTTGCCTGAGACCAACTGAGAGCCTGAATGAGTAACAGGCACTTCCCAAATCCAATCCCTACTTTACCCTTGTAACTGAGCATGAGAACCACAAACCAGACAATTCTTCCTGAGTTCACTCCTAGGAATACAGCTTAGAAACTTCCAGCTGTGAAGAGGTTAGTGCAGCAGGAGATAAAACAGTAAATGTGAGAAGAAAGAGTTTTTGAGAGAGGAAGAAGGATGTATTTGTCTTTCTGTCAGGATGATCCTTAGCTCACGTACACAGTCCTTGAAAGTCAAGATTGCATTTCATCTCAAGTCTTTTAAAGACTCTATGTGCCTCCAAGCTGCCTTTAGCAGGAATTAAGACAGACAAAGTTCCCTTTTCTCTTGCCCTTTGTTTTATTTTAATAGTTTTGTGGCCTTTCCTGTGCCGTCTGAGTACGTGTCTCACTGCTGAAGCACTCCATTGTGAAGAACTTGCCCTGCCAAGACAGGTACTCAGCAAGGGAAAGCAATGATCACGAAGAAAAATTAGAGTAAGCAAGTTTGCCACCTCCCTGCTGATGTTTCACCTGACTCAGCGCTGTATGAAGGGTTTCTGACAGGAGTAACTCCTTAGCACCAAGGTTATAGAGGCCTCGGAGAAATGTGATTCAGCTCTCCATGAAGCCTGTGAAGTCTCTGGATTCTAAGTGTGAGTGCCTCAAACCAGCTACTTTTCAAATCTTTCTTTTGGGATGCAAATCTTAACCCCAGGGGGCATGAAGTGCACACAAGTCAGATGGCTGAGCAAAGGAAAAAGACTTCAAAGGCTTGTTGTCCTTCTTCAGGGGAATCCGTGCTTCTTGTGCTTCTTGTGCTGTTCCCTTTCCAGATATCAGCAATTTTAACTGGCTGCTTGAACTTCACTTTCTAATCTCAAATCCCATGTGAATGAGAGTGGAGTGTAAACTTCAGAGTCAATAAAAACAGATAACTGCCATGGGCAAAAGCAGGATATTTTATTTTGAAAACTGCCACGTGGTCGTCACAGTGCAACCCTGCTAAGTGGTGAGCTCCTTGCAGAGAGGAGAAAAAGGGAAACAAAAAAACATCTGGCTGGTAGGATCTTGCTTTCTGGCCAGAACACCCAGCAGTGTGGAGGTAACAGTGTGATATCACTGTCATCTTCCCGTGCTTGAGGACTGGTGAGGCACAGGAGAGCCTGGTCCCTCCTCTGTTGTGGCAGCTGTCCTGCACTGCACAGCCGTGGAGCATCAGCTCGAGGGAAGCTGCAGGAGCAAAGAGTGATCCTTGCAGTTGGCCATGTTGCTTTCCTTGGGCCACACCTGCTGCCTGTACAGAGCCAGGGTTTCTTCTGTTTTGCCAAAGAGCGCATATCTTGTTCCCCAACCCTGGAAGCAAGTTTTTTTCCATTAGCCTTCCTCATCAGTGCTCATTCCTCCCTTAGTCTGCGCAGCCCAATACACTCAGCAGAATATTTGCTGTGTGTTGTGATGTTGAAGGACTGATCTCCTACTCCAAAAGGTCCACACTCATTCCTCTAGGGAAAAGAAGAAAAGGCAAATGTGGAAGTACTGGGAGACCTGAGAGGCTGACCATTACAGACTCAGCTTTGTTTGAAACGGGCTCCCCAGCAATTTCTGCTCAAGTAGCTGGCACTGGGACCACCAAAATACCTGCTCTATCCCAGCTTTTAAGAGGGTGCATCTGAAAAGAGTATTACTGAATGTAAGGGGGACAAAGAAGGACAGGGTCTGATTCCCACCTTGCTAGTTTTTAAGGGTGACTGCAGTCTTGAGGAAAAAAAAACAGAAAGCCTGGCACAGCTCAGCTTTTTCCTCTGGTTTTGTTCTACTGCTTTCTATGTGCTACCCAGGCTGCTGGAAGCTGATAATAAAAAAATACCTTCTATTCCAGCTACTTGTTTTTTACCAACTGCCTGTGGTATTGAATATCTCACCCACACTTTTGAGGACCAGGCAGGTTGTGATACCTAGCTGCATATGCGTATGCAGTTGGCACCGTTGAAAGTACGTTCATTGCCAGACGCATCCCTAAATATAACACAGGAAAACATGTTTGTGTTTGCAATAAGCAGTTACTTTCTTTTCTTGGTAACATAACAGGATCAGGTTTTAAATAAAAGAGAACTGATTATTTGTGGACAGAGGTGTTGTTCTTCAGAACTGTTTGTCCACTGGGTGTTTGTTATCATAATTAAATTTATTGTTGGAATTAAACAAAAGCAAGCTTTTCCCCAAAATTAATTAGTCTTCATAATTAGAAATTGTTTTTCAAGAATGCATTCAATTTATATGCTAGAAATTACCTAGATTATGTTTTGCTGACAGCTATCAGAGCTGGCCATGCATACCTAATGTTCAGAGATATATTAATTACCTTGCTTAACTAGCATGCTCTAATACATTAATAACTGTGCCTTGGAGAACTGCTGCTTGCTGAAAGCTCTTTATTGAGATGCAATTTCTCATGGTGCAAAGTTCCTGCTCAGATGACAGCCATGCTTAGGCAGATTTACTGAAAACAACCTGATGATAAGGTCGGAAGCCCTTTCAACTAAACCTGGTGTAGATGCAAAACTGAAGACTAGTGGAAAGCAATGGCTTTCTAAAGTTAAGCTGAAGTACACTGAAAACAAATGTTCCTTCTTAAAAATGCACAGAAAAATGCCTTGTCCTGTCACACTTCCAGTTTCCCCTTATTCCTGGCAGCTCTTGCTGTCCCACTTATCTACTCTCCTTTGCATCAAGACAAGGTAACTGTGGCTTTTCTTATTCTCCCATTTTCTACCTTTCTTTGGGATGGCTGGAGCCTTGTCCCAGGGAGGCTGTGCCAGTCCAGGCTCCAGCACATGCAGGCAGCCCCACTCTGATGGGGTTCACTCTGCGGGTCTGGGCTGGGAACTTGAGGGAAAAGTGGTGTCTAAAAGTCAGCAGGTCTGTTCCCAGTGTTGCCTCTTTGCTTTCACCACCTACACCACAAAATAAGCTTCTTTCTCTCATAATGTACATCATGGAATCATAGAAAGGTTTGGGTTGAAAGGGACATCAAAGATCATCTCATTCCAACCCTCCTGCCGTGGGCAAGGATACCTTTCACTAGACCGAGTTGCTCAAAGCCCATCCAGCCTGACATGGAACGCTTCTTCACTGCATGCAAAGGCAGTCTTGGGACAGTAGAATGGTACCAAAGAACAGACAAAAAGGTCACAATAAATGGAAAAAAACCCTGGTGGACAGTCTGGTTGTTTGACCCCTTGCACTGAAAATCAGTGGCTGAGCTCAAGTCTTACAGAGCTCTTCTGAGTTCCCGTATGGAACTGAGGTGCTTTAAGCTCATTTTTTCTAGGTAGTCTTCTAGAATGGAAAGATGTTTGATCTCAGATATGAAAGTATTTAGATCTTGAGGCACTCCTGCAAAGTTTTTCTACTATTTCTACTGTAAACAGAAAGGAAAGGACTTCTACCTACCTTCAAGCTACAAGAGACACTGTGCACCTGTTCCAAGTTTTTTTCTCTTCCTGAAATTTTTTTTTTCTGTATCCCTTCTTCACACTGATAACTGCTTTCATATCTAAGCTTATGTCTCATCAGAAAAAATTCTCCTTATGCAAGGTTTGTTCAGCAGTGTCTCCCCTTCTTTAGATTTAATTCTAGTCTGGGAAGAAAGCAGCACGTTTGATGAGCTAAAAGGTTCCAGTTAAGCTTGTTCATCCCTACTCAGTTAAGTACTTTGGCTGCAATTTTCAAAAAAGGGAGGTTAAATTCCCCAAATCCCACAGAAAGACATTCAGCTCTGTGAATAGTCTATCTTTAAATACCTGATTTACTGGATCAAAATAAACTTACGCATAGGTTTGTATACGTGGAGAGCTGGTACAGCAATTGCACCTAGCTGAAAAAGAAAAGAGACTCACTTCATTGATAGTGAACTGGTGCACACTATATTTTTAAAAAACAATCTACCTTGAAAAAATAAATAGTACATTTTAGTTGATCCAATAACTATGACATTCAGCTGTATATAACTCTGAGGCAAGGCACTATGAATATACATGTGGCATATACTGAAGCCAAGGTAGACTCGAGTGTTGAATTCCCTGGTGAAGTAACTTGTTCCTAAAGTCCTTATCCTTACCCATTTATTTTAATTGATCCCAGCCTGTGCTAAGTTATTTTAATGATCTCATTATTCTGGACTTCTGAAAACTGACTTTTAAAAGGAACATATTTCACAAAGACAATTTCAATAAATAAGATCAAAGGGATTCTGGGCTGACTGGTTTGGGTTTTGTCCTCTGCAAACAGAGACATATGCCTGATGCATTTTTTAAGAGTGGAGATTAAGAGAAATCAGTATTAACATTACAGGTAAGGCAGGTTGCTCCATTCAGTAGTTTGCTTTGCAGATGTCAAAAATACTGTATTAATTACCTTAATTTTGGGGGCAGAGATTTTATCAAAAGCACAGATGGAGTTTTAGGTGCTTAATTCCCATTTTGAAGACCCTTTAGGCTGTAGTACAATGTCCCCTTTGCCTGCTTTTAATGCCTCACCTTTATTAGGAATACAGCAAACTGAAAATGGAAAACAGCAGCGGAAAATGCCAGGCAGTGACAATGCCAGCTCCCAGAGCTATTCTGGTCCCACCTGTGAACCGCCAGGAACACCACAGAGGCTGGAGAGAATAGCCTCTGCAGGCAGGAGCATGCAGTAGTGACAGCTGGAAGGACAAGGCAAAGGAGAAATTACCTCGTTATTTTTCTAAGTAATACAAACAGCTCTTGTACTGGTGTGTGGGCGCTCCCAGGAGCACAACTCAGCTTTGCAATCAGGCGTTGGAGAGGAACACGTACAAACAGCCTTGCAGTGCTGCCAGTGCTTTGATAGCTTACAAGGGAGACTCATTTTCTGTTTTTCTGCATAGAAGGAGTCACTGAGTAGTCAAGGGAGGTTGGGCTTTGCCAGGATGTTTGTTTATAATCTATTCTCAAAATAGCCTTGCTGCTTGCAAATGTGATACTGGTGGGGAGGTTTCTGAAGGAAGGGTTTGTCTTCCACGGTCTGCTGTAAAGTTCTGGGACTGACACAAAAGTTACAAAAGAAGTGAACTTCAAATAACGCCCAGATATTGCATTGCTTCTATCCTTTTTCACTGAATTTCTGTGACATGTGGTACTAATAAGCAGAGAGGTGAATGGCACATCAGAAATGGGGTTTGGATTGTCAAACCAGGTGAAACATCGACAATTAGAATTCTACCTTTGTTTCTAATATAGAGATGTGGTCTTACACGTCTAAAAACAAGGGGGATATGTCCATATTCCTTTGATAGAGAACAGAATTTAATGTAGTTTCTGACCAATCTTTTTATTGTAGGCTGGTGTTTATAGTTTTATGTCTCAGGTGCACTTTTTCTGTTACTCTTAAAGTATTCAGCCAGATCTGTGGGTACTCAGCCAGTGCTGGAAATTGAGTTCATGAGGCCTTCATATTTCCCTTTCTGTAAGATGAAAGTAATGTTTGTGATGTGGACTACTCACCACGGAAACTGCAGGAGATCTGCTGGTTAATTTTTGTAAATAACTTCGTGGCTATAAAGCACCCTGTAAGTGATAAATACTACTATTTTTAACATGGCATTTTTGATGGCCCAGGCAGTTTCTCCACTGAGAGGTCCAGCAATGTCAGCTATCAATTTAAGAACATGAATCTATCAGGACAGTAACACATTAGCTTCCAGCAATGCTATGTCCTCCCATTGCTGTTACCTTGACAAATCACTCGGTTCAGAGGCACTGCATCAAACATTATTTCTCTGACAGATAAACCAGGATGCTTCATAAACGTTGTAGGTGGAGGTGGAAAGACAAGGCACTCTGGAGTGCTACGGAGAGGGACTGTCCCCTAAAGTGGAGGAGTTGCTGTGACCATGATGAGGCACTAGCACAGGTTGCCCTGAGAAGTTGTGGATGCCCCATCCCTGGAAGTGTTCAAGGCCAGATTGGACGGGGCTTGGGGCAACCTGGTCAAGTGGAAGGTGTCTCTGCCCAAGGCAGGGGGGTTGGAGCAAGAAGATCTTTAAGGTCCCTTCCAACCCAAACCATTCCATCATTCTGTGAAGGGGAGTGACTGGTGATCTAAACATTGCTCCTGCTGCTTTAGAGGGGTGTATGGCAGATGATATGCTAAACAAACTCTAAGTGAAGAATGGGATGTGTGACCTCGGGAGCCAAAGAAAGTGAGAAGGACCATAAACCTCTTTGTTTATTTCAGCAGGTTAGAAGGCAAATCTGCAATTTTGTTTTTAGGGAGACTTGGATTTTCAGAGTTTGTGGAGAGATGGGCTTTACTGACCTGGGACTGGGAGGTCTGTGCTCCCATATGGAAGGCATCATCTGTCTGCTAAATCCATGCTGTATTTCCCTTCTCTGATGGACCTTTCATTGTTTGGGGTGCACAGCGGCAATGAACACTCTAACTGTGGCATAAACAGGAAAGTCAGGTAGGGAGCATTCCTGTGAGGCTTAGCATAAAGATAGGCTCAAATGTTACATTCTGATATTTCTGAGCTTTTCAAGCATGTAGGCCATAACCCAAGCTACACTTTCAGCCATGCTGCAAAATCTGAACTGAGAACTCCATTAGTAGAGAAAGTTTGAAAGGGAATTAGCTTTGTGGCATAGCTAATCTCTGCTGCCTTGATTAATTCTTGCAGCCTGTTGCAACAGAAATAATTCAGTCAACATGGTACCCAAAATCAAAACAATTTGACCAACATCAGCCAAAAAAGCCCTCAAAACCTGCAGCGAGTCTCTCTTACACCATGTGTGGAGGTTTGCTGTGTCGCAGTCTCAGTTCTGATGTAGCAGTGGCAGGTTAACAGGTAGCTGACTGCAGCCCAGCTAGTGGCTGAGGACCTCAAATAAGCTTTCCTTTAAGCACATCCTCAGTCCAAAAATCTAAGGGGACCTGTTTCTCTGCACAAATCCCAATAAAACTCATGCAGGTTTTTTTTCAGAAACAAAGGTATAAATTATGGTAGCTGTGAACTCCTGTGCTCCTTCTTCCCTTCTCCAGTAACAAGATTTTTTGGATAGGATGAAATAGAGCTATATGTATGTTTATGTATTTGTAGATTTATAAATACTTGCTTTAAAAAAAAAAAAGAATCTTGGGCCAGGTTATGTCCATGAAATGCTAGATCATGTCAGTCACCTCAGTGTTGTGCACTGCCAAGGCAATTTCATCTTCAGCGCTGGAAAAGGTGTATGAATTGCAAGTTGTTGTTCTCTTGTGTTCAAGATAATGTTTCAATATTCTCTTTTCAAGTTATTTTTCTCTTCTTTAGTGTTATCTCTCATGTCTTTACATCAGAAATTGATATCCATTCTTTTGGTTCAGGCACATGCCCTAAGAAACTTTGCAAAACCTGAGTGTGTGTGAAGATTTAAGTCTTTGCTGCTCGTGATGTAGCCAGCATGATGGTAATAAAAGTTTCTGCCTCTGTCTGGCAAGGCTTTACCTGTTCTGCATGTGAAGAACTTAAAAAGGATCTCTAAGTTGTGATTTTAAACTGTACAGTAGTATAACTTCCTTCTGACAACCCATGTCAGGTGTGGACATTTATACCATAGACACTACAACAGTGTCTTTCCTGGCAGAGATGCATTCACATTGAAAAGGAAAAAAGCTGAATTATAGTGTATGCTAGAATAAAACACACATATGGCTTTTGTTTCTGCTTGTTGATAGGCTTCCTGGGTTGTGAATGACAATGTGTGTAACACAATGGAGAAACAATCTGTTTCTCCAAGGATGGGTTCTGACTGTCCTGTCCTTTTAAAATTTCCTCAGTGATCACCACTGGACTTCACAAAAGCACAGGAGCAAAGCCTGGCACAGCAAAGCCTGCTCTTTGCTGGCATACAGGAGTTCACTGTCTGGAGCCAACCAGAGCTGTGGGGATGTGGTAACACAGTGCCAAGTCTGAGTCAGTGCATGCTCACAGCTCCTCTGGTGCAGGCAGAGCCAATTCAGGTCAATCAGTAGGATGCATGGACTTATGCACCTGTCCAGGGTGAGATTTGTGTTCTCAGTGTAGAGCAAGAGCCTGGCTGTTTTCATCTCCCCTCCTGCCCCAACACCATTGCAGCTGTGTCTGCCCCCTCTCTGGAAATTCAGAAAAAAATGTAGGCACTAAAAATTCCCAGAGGCCTGGAGTCCATGCCCAGGTCTAACAGGGCAAAACCTGGTCTGGTTCTCTTGAGTCACTGCTATCACCTGGCCACACTGAGCTGCTGCAGATGCTCTAACACGTTCCCCCATCACACCTACAGGGCTGGACCAAAATGCAGATTGTCTTCTGGGAACAGGAGGAAAAGAGAGGGCAGCAGTCCAGGCAGTTTACATACAGGAGCTTGTTTCTATAGACTTGATGACAGAGTCAAGGATTCGGACCCTTTAATCCAGCCCCACAATAAGCAGTTGACAGCCTGTGGTACTGCAAACCCTCCTGAGCTGCTTGATAGTGTAATGATAAACACCATCATTTTATTGGTGAGGCAGCTTCTGCCATGGTGCCAGCAACACTTCACCAAACAGTTTTGAAAGCAATAGGAAACAGCACAGGGAGTAAAAGGGCAGTGCAGCATAACTGTGATTTAGTGTCTTCCAGAGAGCCCTCATCCTGCAAAACATGAAACCTTGCTTAACCTGAGCCTCCCAGAAAGTCTTCCTGATGGGACAGGCTGTTCCCTTGTAGGAAGCTGCAGGGAGAGCATTAATGCTTATGAAAATGAGCCATTAAAGCTAAAATCCAGTAAAGTTGTATATCTAGCTGAATCTGTACGACATCCTGGTTAATGAGCATGTGCAATTTTGTGTATGATATCCTTTCACCTTTGTTTAATTACCAAAAGTAGTTCTTACAGGGAGAAAACCTCTTGAGAACAAGAACAAAGTTTATTTTGTAGTCATTGCCAATTAAATATTTTGGTCAAAATTAGATGCACGCTACATTCAGCTTCTGCACAGAAGCATTTTTTTGGGAAAAACCAATTACAAATTTTTTTCCAGTTTTTCTCAGTCTCTTGGAGTAACATGGAGATTAATATTCTGAATGATAAAAACCCCGAGCTAAAATTATAATAATTAACTCCAACATTGCATGTAATATCAAGAGAAAACTTTCTTATTATGTATGTTGTCTTTAATTATAATTTAAAGGTTTGAAAAGGAGAAATTAATTATAGTTTTTACCCTGAGATTGGTAAAACTCAAAACATAAAGCTGATAGAGGATGCTCTGGAGAACATCTTACCCACCGTTCAATTTAAATGTCATTTAAAAGAACAGCCTCCCGATGAGTTGCTTAGATTTCCAAATCATATTCACTTGTCATTAAAAGCACAGTGTGAGACCAATTTCCAGACCGTGTGGAAATGACAATATCCTTCAGTAACCTGAAGTTGAAATGCTCAGGTCATCATACCTGTCATTTCGGGGTAACACTCTTCTGGGGGCTTACATGCATTCATTTCTGTTTTCAGGATGCGGGTGTTATTATGGCACAGCTGTCAAAACAGCACTTTTGGATTTTGGAGATATTCTTAAGCTAATTTGTCATGATCAGCCCATAATCTTTTCAGAAGCACTGTGTTACCCTTAATGCCATGCTGTAGACCCTTTGAAGCACTGCAGCAGAACAAAAGAGAGCAAAAATGACAATACCCGACCTAATCAGAGACTTGCAGATCTAGCACTGTTTATAGCGTATCCGCTACCGCTCCTTCAGTAAACAGAAGCCACTATTAATAATTATTCCTTATCAATAAGCTTAGATATGTTTTACAAGTCATAATATCTATCACATGCCTAATTAAATGAATTAGGGGTTTTTTAATTGTAGTTGCCAATTACAAGTGATCTTCAGAACATTCCTGAAGTCACTAATTATAACTTATCTGTGTCTGTTTGTATAATGGCTAAGCGTTGTGACACTGAAGAGCAAACTCATATAATCAAATAAAGATGGAATAATCACATATCCTTTAACACTGTTGAATTAATAAGGGTTGTACAAGTCCAGGTTTACAATTAAATGAATCCTGGAGAAGATTCTTGAGCCCAGGAGAATTTTGTTTCAGATTTGAAAAACAAAAAACAAGTATTTCTCCTCTGGGTCCTCCTTTATAAAATATGTAATTTTTCCAGGAGAAAATGAATGTTCTGTGTTTTGCAGCAGTTTAGGACACAATATGAGGATAGCATCCTTGGAGAAATGATCTGTAGATCTTGGAAAGATGAGTATTTATTCTCAAGTGGAGGGGAAATTATAATGTTATACCGTTTCAAGTGTTCTAATTTAACACAGGTAATTATTTAATTTAAGTGAACTTCAGAGATTAATTTTCAGGGTGATTTTCTCTCAGTCTTAGCCTGATTTCTAAGAGAGAAGGGACCATATCACAAGAGCTCACTTCTCCACTGACAGCCTTTTGTGATACTGAGAATGTTTATGTGGTCCTTCAGAGTATGATGGGTGTCTCTAGAACTTCATGGTCCAAATACGTTTTTACCAGAGTGCATGATTCTTGCTTTAATCACAGGCACCCAATCACTGACCCAGGAAGGCAGGGATTTTGTTAATATACAAAAAAAAAAAAAAAAAAAAAAAAAAAGACGAAAAGTCGAAGTATGCAGCATCTCCAGCCGTCATTAAACAAAAGGCTCTGCAAAGTGATTCTGAAGAAACTAAGGTCTGAGCTCTAAGTACCATCTCAAATTTCAGCTGCCTTTAATGGCTTTTGGGGAGTCTTTCAGCAATACTACTATGTGAAATTTTATGGTTTTTTCCCATCTAAATGGACATTTTCATAGAGAGAAATTCCTGTTACCTTCTACTATGAACTTTATCAGCCTTTACCATCGTTCAAGGCTGTGCTTCCTCCCTTTGATTGTTATTTTTCCAGTTGTAGTTCAGGTTCAAAAAGTTAAAGTAGTATCAAGTGGTACTACTGTATCGTTTGCTGTGGCTGAGCTGCCTCACAGACAGGACCACTTTATCCTCATTTCTATTAGCTGTTTGGCACGATCTACTTATGCCATCATCAGATGCTGTTGTTTCCATTATATTTAAATTCATAAACTGAATCTTAAGGGGTTCATTCTAAACTGCAGACGCAGTGGACTGTGCTGAGCATTGCCTATTGCTGTTGAAGCCTGACATACATCCAGCAGGTGGAGGTGAGATTGTTCCCAGACAAATCCTCTCAGTGGGAATAAAAGCCAAACCTCATTCAGAGACGTGCAATGTTAAGTGAATTGCCAAAATCAGCTCTCAGAGTGCCAACCCTGCCTGTGCTCACTGGTGGAGAGGCAGTGTAATTTTTAACTATGCCAGCCAGACAGTGTAAGGCTGAACTGACGCCCCAGGGCTCTAGGGGAGCACAGGTCCCCCAGCTGCCTCTGCCTGATTGCAGTGAGGGCATGAACATTCTGCCTGCAGTGAGGCCGGGGAGGGGCAGGGATCAGCTCAGGACACTCTTTGCATAGAAGAGGAGGTAACCAGCCTAAAGTAACGTTTTCTTTTGGATAAGTCACAGCATTTCCATGAAGGGCATCCTTGCTGCAACATGGTTTCCCTGGTGAGGGTTGTGACTCCAGTCCCAGACACTGCCACCACCTCTGCTCTCACAGCTTACCCAAACCCTGAAGAACCTGATAAAGAAGTTTTCCCTGAATGCAGATGATACAGGATAAATCTAGTGTTAAATCACTTTGGAGAGCACTGACTGCCAGTGTTTTGCCCCCGGGTAGGGTGTTGTCAACACAAGTCAATCTCATTGAACACAACCAGCACTAAAGACTTTGCAGCCTGCAGCAGAAGCTTCAGGAAATGATGCAGCCACACAGTGCTGGCAGCTCTCCTCTCTTCCAAGCCCCTCAACAAAATGCAATTTGCTTAAGGGGAAATGCAGACTTTTCAGTTTGATCCTTAGCATTATTACACAAGGCAATTTGTAATAAAAAGAGAGAATGGCTTTGTGAATGTTGTAAGCCCTAGGAAAAAGTATTCAGCCTGTACTTGATACAATTAGTGTCTGGTGAGCTTAAGGAACACCCTGCTTTTTTCTTCCCATTTGTAGGTTGGAGTTTTATATCCTGGTCTGGTGGGTGAGCAGGTTCCAAGAAGAGAGGTTATTTCTGATTAAGGATAGAAATAGGCCAAGCTTGGGCCAAGTTTCTCTTGTGCCAAGGCAGTGGTAGAGCTGTGCTACATCAGTGTGTGTCACTATGCTAATGCAGTCACTATCCTGCTGTACCTGCTGCAGAACTGTTCCCATATTGCATGGCAAAAAAGATTTTATCCAGGGAAGAGGCTGTCTCTATTTCCATTAATTTTTTCAAGAAGCAAACATTTGCAAGTATCACCTACTGTCTACCATATGTAACATGTGATTCCATCGGTCCTATCCACATGCTTTATATACAGTTGGCTCCCTCGTGCCAGCCACTGCAGGTTAGGCAGAGGGGAGGATCAGGCCCCAGGGCTACTGGGACGTGCTCTGAAACACCAGTGTAACAACAGCAGCTCTTGGGCTCTTCACAAGTTGAAGGTAAAGGAACAGTATCAGGTTATTTTGATTACACCCATGGTGATATTTGAAACTGATTCTCTTAAAAATTTGAACAGTTGCTATTCTCGAAGTAAATATTGTTCCTTTTCCTGTTTTTACCTAAAGCTATCTCTATAAATGCTAAGAGGAATTAGATAAGAGTGACTTGTGAAATACAGAAAAAACTCGTGACTGGGCAATGAATATGGACACATTAGACCACCATCTTACTCCAGTGAAAGGGAACAAGAGAGCGGAGAATCATCCCTTCCCTGCAGCTAGCAATCAGACAAATACAAACTCTGACATTGAACAAAGCTGGAAAATATTGTAAAAAGCAGAGGAGCTTATAAAGGTTTTGCAGAGACCTGTGAGAGATGTACCTCTAGAATGGTGGTCATCATACCAGAGGTCCTAAGGATCCCTCAAGTGACTGGTTAGTCCTAGGAATTGCACAAAGGGGACTAAGGACAGGGATTTTCCTGCTGTCAATCTCGTATTTCCCATCATATTCCTCACCTCTGCTGGGGAATGGCTGAAAATCAGTGAATCTCAGAAAATGATCATTGGAAAATGTTCAGGAACTGGCAGGGCATGAATTTCTTTATTTCCCCTATGGCTGTGCTCACCCCAGAACCAGTCAAGAAGAGCCTACTTCAAAAGACAACAAGAAAGGGAAGGAAAAAAAAAAGACACCTGACTTGGATCCTGTCCAATAGTGTGCCCTGCACCACCAGGACTGATGACACCCATTATCTGTACCTTATCCCCCTGCAGCAGTGGCTGTTTTCCCTATTTGCTTCATCCTTTTGGAGTTGAGCTCTTGGCTTGTAAAGTATTTGTGCCAAGCCCTCATAGGCAGCAAAGTCCACAGAGGAAAAATACAGCCTGGGATGCCACTTCAAGACTGGTTGTAGGATAAAGAAGCCTCAGCTTAAACAACTGGGCTACACAGAAATTCAGTGCTTGTAACCCTCAATAACACCACATCTGTAGGCAGGTACAACAACCAAACTCCACTAATTCCCTTGTAATGCAGCTCCTGATTTACAAGCCAGGAGCCTGGTTCCCACTTGCCAGGAACTGTACAGGCAATGGTCCTGCTCTCTGGTGCAAAAGACTACGAAAACTGCCCCAGCCATTCTTACTCTTTTTTCCACTGCATCCAGCTCCCTCCCTGTCACTTAACCACGGCCCCAGTAAGTGTTTCATTCAAGCTGAGAGCAGCAGTTTGTGCATGTTCAAACATGTTTATGTACATGTATAAGCATTTCCCTTGGCAGGCAACAATTTGGAGAGTCTAAAACCTCACTGCTGATGACACCAGACAGGTTACCTGGTGGTCTTGAGTAGGAAACAGCTGACTCAGATATCATCTTGAATGGAGCACAGTTCAATAGCTCTCATAGATGAGACCAGACATCATCAGGAGATAGTACAAGAGACCCAGGTAAAACTGGTGAGGACAGTTTTCGTGAAGTAAAAGGGTTTTGTTTATTTTCTTAAGATACTGGATGAGATATATTGGTATAAGACTCAGGGAAAGAATCAAACCATCACTGGGACATTTGTTATTTGGATGGTCCTTTAATATTTATGAACAAGAACTACTTGCAAATTAAGAGTTTAATAATCCAGGAAACACCAGCAGCAAATTTCTCCCCAATACAAACAAAAGGAGATTTCTGAGCTATTACCCCAGTGTTGGCTTTTGCCCATCTTGTTATAAAAAGAATACTTGCAAACCTCTTCATAAAGAAATAAAGCACAAATTGAGTACAAAACACCCCAAAAAACCAGAGATGCAAACCCAGAGGAAATGCCTAGACAGAAAACGGTAGGACTGGCTTCGTTCCAGAACACTAACAGATCCCAGTATTCAGGGTCCAACACGGCACCCTGCTCTCAGACAAACCTCAAAAATCCTCAAAAAGCTATCAAAATCTGCAGAAATGTTGCTGTGAAATAGATTCAGTAAAATATGCAGTGTGAAAACCTTAACGTACTTCACTGTGGACAGCAAAAGCAGGTAATTTTGCGATGAACATTCAATGACTGTTGTATAATGAAGAATATATATCTATGTACATTGACCAATTTTTCCCACAATTTTATTCAGATTTATAGACTTACGAGTGTAAGGATGTAGATATTTTTCAAGACCTCCTGTATGACTGTTTTATCTCTTCACAGTCCTTCTCCCTTCATTTACCTGATGTGAAAACAAGGAGCACACTCCTAGCAATCTGTGGGACCAGCTCTCTGATTTCAAGCTCCTCGGTTGAGGGGGGCTGTTTTCATAGCCCCTTTTTATGTGGGTCTTGGATCAAGCCCCCTTGATCCCAGACAGGCAATCCAGGCAATAACCAGGGCTTGGCCAGAGGTGAGAAACTTTATCTGTGGTCTGCGAGCAGAGCCAAGCCTGGAATGTTGGGATGCCATGGGTCTTTGAGCAGATCCAGGAGCTGGAGCCAAACCACAGCTATCAGCTGTTGGCCAGGGAGGTTTGAGCTCTGGTTTGCTGGATTTATCCCTCTTTTGGAGCACAGTTTGCATTGCATTAATGTGGCAAGGCAGAAAGCTGCTTATTAACCCACACAACCTCATACATCCGGTAAACAAAGAACAAGGTAATACCGAGTGCCTTGAAGCTGCCTCACAACTCACAACCTCTGATGATCTTCCACGTCATCACACGAGCAGGATGCATTTCAAGTGTCCTCTTCAGGTCCTCTGACTATCCAAAGGGATGGTGCTCAGGCACATGATTGGGATAGTTGAGAGAAGTAATTATTGTAATTACACTTGTGCCTATGTGCTGCAGTACTAACTGCATTTACTGTAACTCAGTAAACTACAATTAGCACCTCACAGGGTTGTTCCTTGAGCTGGTGTAGTCTATTCCTCTAGTTTGAATACTGAGGTAAATTTTCCTGCTGGCAGCCCCAGCTGACAGTCAGTGCATTGCCCTGCCTTTTTCTCCTTCTATGCTGTGAATTAGCAGAGTCCTGTGGACACAGGTGAGGTAAAGTTCACTGATCTTTCGTGCCCCTTGACAGGACCTGGCACATGAACATGCAGCTCCACTTCTCAGAGTGAAAGGCCAAATCTGTATTTAGCAAAGGAAAGGATCAAAATGTCATCAAAGGTGAAAGAATAAATTTTCAGGGTGAAAACTCCAATTTCAATGGAATTATAGCAGTAGTATTAGACAAATGTGAGGGTGGGTTGGCAGTAAGTTTGGAGGCAGTCCATTTACTGATTAAATTTGATTTTATATGTATAGCCATGCTAAACCCCAATTATCGTTATTCAAGAAAAGCACCTGGATTAATCAGACCTGCCACATCCATCTTTTTCTAATGCCTATTCCACTGGCTGTGATTCCTATAGAGGAAAATTTCACGAACTGATTTAAAAGACTGATTAGTTTTACAGCTCTTACATTTCTAAGCTGCAAGTAAGAAGAGCCAAAGCCAGATTTCCCCACTTTTCCCTTTGCTCCCAAACAGGTCTGGAGGAGTGAGCTGTGTGGGCACCTGGGAAATGTGCCTTCCAGCCAGGCTCCTGGGAGCATGGGGCCGAGTCTGGTGCATGCCCCAGGTGGGAGTCAGTGACAGGCTTTCTCCCTTGTTCTATAAGCAATGTCACAAAAAGTGGGATGCCCCAATGTTGCCATTTTTACTGTGGGTGCCAAAGTGTAATTGCAGGAGAGCGTGGTGGGATCCAGTATGGGGGTGAAGGCAGGAGCCTGTCTTCGAAGTAGGAGTCTCCAAACACTTGTGCAATAAGCAATGGACAGACACATCTGGCACCACAGCTGCTTTGGTCGGGGTGCCCCTCCATGGGGCAGTTGTTGCACAGGAAAAGATGCAATGAGAGAAGCGTTGGGAACAGGACTGTGACTGAGCTGGCCAGCTGTACATTGTGGGCAGAGGTAGAGTGGCTGCAGACAGGCTTATTTGACTGATCTGGACTTTATTAATGCTCCCATCCCCTCCATACCACTACATCAGGCATGTCATCTTGCTCACAACCAGTGATAACCTTGTCAGGCAAGAGAGGATGCTTTTTAATAGTGTACCTCAGAAAGGTGGCTCTTCCCGCCAGCAAGAGCTGGGCTGTCTGAATGATGCAGGCTGAAGAAACACCCAGCCGAGCTCTCTAATTGTTTCTGGCCACTGATTGACTGTAGCAGCCCATGGATTCTCTGGCTAAATGTCTGCAGAAGGACAGACTTTGCCACTACTCAGACATCTCTTCTGAGCTAAAGGAAATCTCTCCTTTATAGTTTCCTTCAGCAAGTGAGATGACATCAGCTCTGTGGGTGGACAAATGTATTGAAAACCTGTCAAAATTCATAGTATTTTCAGAGATGCAGATATGTTCAAGCTAGAAATGCTGTTATAATCAGCTAATGTCAGCTCCTTGCTATCACAAAGGTTGGCAAGACTCACCCAGGCATTTCTACAATTTCCAAATCTAGAGAAACTGAATCTTAAGTCAGAGTTGAACTGTTCAGCAAGAAGGTCTTTAGTACTGGAACAGACAGACAAGAGAACGAGTAGATTCTCCATAGCTTGTTATTTTTTTTACTTACAACTAGGTGACTTTGCTTATGATAAACTGATACTTATCAGAATTATTTTACTCATCTAAAATCTGTCGACTGGCATTCTCTGGTCTGTATCACACAGGAAATGTGAATGCTTTGTTCTACCTTTGACATCCACAAATCTTTGAAACCTGGGATGGCTGGAAAATGGCTTTATGGGCTGCATTTCATGATGTGTGACAAATCTGATTACTGGGAACCTACCAACATACTGGGCGAAATCTGGGTGCTTGTGTGCGTTCATTTGACTGCAGATTAGGTATTGGCCATGAAACAACATGTCCTGAGAACATGCATGAGTGGGTTTTACAGTAACCAGTCTGCAGTATGAAGAACAATTCAGAGGAGGCCAAAAATTGGTTTCTTCCTCCTTTTTGACCTTTGGCTTCACTGTACCTTCCTCCTGTAAGCAAAGAACATGATTGTCTCCTTGCTTTATTAAACAATTCCTACTTTCTTTTCTTCATATGCAGAATGATTTTAGCCCTTCTGTCCTCTCTTGTTTCCCATAACATTTTTTCCTTCAGTTCCAATGGATCAGTTTCAAACATTTAGACTCAATGTCTGAAACCTCACATGAATTTTACAGTCCTGCATTAAGATTTTGGAAGTTAATAGCACATTGTTATGGAGAGGAAATGCTCTTGAATAAAAGCATGGGAAATTACACACAGATCGAAAGTTCTGAAAGATTTTGCAAGTTCATAAAGCCTTATAAATATGAAATGGGCTTCTCAGAGGGACAGTCTGAACATTTCCTGAAGCCAGGAAGATCACTGTGTAAATAGTCTGAGCACAGCGCAGTGCTTTCTGCACACCTCCCAGCAATGCAAATGCTCACAGACCTTTCCTCAGAGGTCCTATCTTCATAAGCAACCATCAGCACAGCTTGTATCTTTGCTGGATTTCCCAACCTATTTTTGAAGAGGTGCCTGACTTCTATTCCACGCACAGCTTTGCAGTTCCCTGAGTGTCAAATCTAGGATGGGATTTCCACCCCCATCCCTCTCCCCACCCTTTACTGCATCACTGCCAACTCCACAGGGTTTCTGATCTCTCTCCAAGCCAACCTTGCTCCCTCCACAACTTCTTTCTACTTGCAGTTTGAGCTGGGTTTCCAGTACGATCTCAGTCTGTTATTTCCTAGAGGGAAGACAGCCCAGCAAGCGGAGGTATTTTAGGGCTTATTCCTCTTCATTTTCTTCCTTTGCTTCAGTCTGGTACCAAAGCCTCTTTTAAAATCATCCCTCCTGCTCTTGGCAAATATTCAGAATAATTTGACTCTCCCTCTCTACTCTGGAAAGGTTTTTCTTTTCTGTCTGTCACTCAGGCACAGGCAATGATCTAATATTATGCCTGCTGAACAGCTCTTGCCTTCTGTGATGACTCTGCAAAGGAATTGGAGATAATATAGCCCCAATAGGACTGAGGACTTGGTGATGCTGGTGAGTTTGGTCAAAACTTTGGTGCTATGTGCCGTTTGTACATACAGAGCTGTGACTTCCTGACAGAATAATACTTTGGCTGAGATAAAAGTACACAGATGAGATAAGAGAATCTGGGCTTATTGAGTACACAGGTAGTAGAAAGTACCCATGAGCTAATGGGAATATGATGGAAAATATCCAGGCCCAGATCAGGAGCTGAGGGTCTTTGGAATCTCCTGGTGAACAGCCTGTGAATGCTAATGCTGCTAATTAGTTGAGGGAGATGCTGTTATAAATAGAAGAGCTGACTGAATCTTTTTTGTGTCAGATAAGCTGTACAATGAATTTAGTAATTTCCTGTTTAAGAGCATAGTGGTATTTATAAAGCTATTTTAAATTGTTCATTACTGACAATTACTTCGAGTTTTTTTTAGAAAAAAGGAGACAGCATTATCAAAGAATTTAACCATGTGTTTATCAGAAATTAACATCAACCAAAATGCCCCCTTCAAGCTGACTGCCAGGGAAGACTGCCAGGGTAGCAGACTCGTGTACTTTTAACCAATCCAACAGTGATTTTTCAGGCTGACATGAATTTTGAGCACTCACATTTCTCTTTTCATCATGTTTATTTTTACCATAAACAGCTTCCTTTCCCTTTGCCATGGGACAGGGACAGCACGACTCAGAGAGAGAAAAGAGATTCTGCAAAGCCCAGACTTCGAATTGCTATTCTCACCGAAGATTGACCCACAACACATGAAGTATATCCCTATGTCAGAAATTCTCCCGATCTTTAACACATGGGGAGTTGCAGCAGGCTAACAGCTGATGCTTCACTGCTTCTGTCCAAATGTTGTTGCCTACATGCTTGACAGTGAATTAGCTGCTAATAATGGATCGCCAGACTCTTCTGGAGTGAAACATTTACAAGAACCGACATGCTGCCAAGTTTAAAGCCAGGGAACACAAGGCAATTTCAAACCTGTCATTTCCTCACAGAAAGGGGATTATTGCTTTGTTATCAGCAAAGATACTATGTTATGTAGCTTTCCTGCCCTTGAATTATTTAGGTCATATGGGATGGCCGTGGGTTACATTGAAAAATACATCTTTTGTGTCTGTGTGTTTATGTAATATATCCATGTCTATATAAACCTCTGGTGTGATATTCTGTGGTTATGTGCACACCCAGTGCAGGTGTACAGACCACATACATGCGAGACTCCGTGCTTACAAACGTGCCAATTGCCTTAGACAGCCCCTGTAACAAAGATTTATTGCTAGCTCAGCTCCCACTGTTCTCATCGTTCAAGGTGCTTCCTTGGAATCAGTGCAGCACCTGAGGCAGTGATTGAAGGTAAAGTTGGCAAATACCCTTGCTTTCTTCTTTGTGCCATAAGCCTTTGGCTTATACGGCTGAACTTCACTGCTTTATCCAGTAAAAGGTGCTCTGAGAGCCATCTCTTGATCACAGCATTTCTATAGCTGTGCTTATTTCTGTTCATCAATACACAAAGGATCTGGTTCATGTAGAGTGAGGATTGTGCTGTTGCATCAAGAAGGTAGCAGTTGATCCTGCTTTCATTTTGGGCAAGGCATCTCACTCACTGCTGGGTCTTGCAAGGATTTCTGTGGTTCCTGATGCTCAGAGTGTACATACCAGAGTTTCAAGCAATGCATTGTTATGCCTGTACTACAGAAAAGTGGGAGATGCAGCTGGATTGGACTTAGTTTTTTTTTAAAATTTGGAATGCTAGATCAGAAAAGGTGTCACAGCCATGTTCTGGCTTTCCAGTAAAGCCATGCTTCTGCCCCTGTGTGTCCCTTTAACTAGTTAAAGGCCAAGAACCACAGTGACAAATTCATAGTGAGCTACTGGTTTGTAGAAAAAACACTGTACAATTGTAAGCCTTATTTCATTTTTGTTATGATATTGAAGCATACAGTGATAATAAAATACACTAATATTTTTTTCCTATCTGGTAATTAACAATGTAAATATTCTCAAGTCTTTTCTTTTGCACATTCATTTCCTTTGCTTCACAGTCTTTAGTTACACTGGCTTGAAAAATCACATTATTCAGAATGTGCTTATTTCTTGAGGAACAGTTTTAACTTGAATGTAAGTTTCTTTCTTGCGGCTCCTCAAAAAGCTGAGAATTTATTCAGAATATTCAAGGCTAATATCCTGTAGTTTTCCAACAGAGGCTGTCATTATGATCTACAGAAAACAGCATCCAGCCTTACATGAGATAAACAATGATTCTATCTTCTTGTATGGTGAAATAAATATGTATGTGTGATGTATCTACGCATCTATAGTATATGCTCTGTACATACACATCTTTGGCACTTCACTTGCATATGTCAGTTAAAATAATGTGTGAATATTTCGACTAGAAGCAAAACATTGGGAGGTTATGACCTTTGAATAAATTCTGATAGTTAATATGCGTATGCATTTACCTTTGCAGGGCAGTACCTGCCTTACAAAATGGTGTTCTGCAGAATTGCCTTTGATTTACAGCAGCATCAATGTGCTGATTGACTCAAAGGAATTGAGACAGCAGGTCTGGCTCTGGCATAAGATTTAATGTATTTCTTTTAACTGTTTCTTTCTAAGAGCAAGGCAGCTGCATCAGTCAGGAGGCACTGGCATATTTTAAAAGGGCATTTCCCTCTCAAAAGCAGGTATAAGTCATAGGAAATCTAAATTCCTTGCTGCATGAAAGCCAGAAGGTTAAAGAGAGGCTCTTTGGAGGGCTCATTGTTTGAGAATTCCTTTTAGGAAGCATTTCATCAGTAAATCTGTAGATTTAGCTGCTTCTTATTCTAATCCAGGTAGCAAAAAATATAATTTTTTTTCCTGCCAACGCCTTGGATTAAAAATGATGAAACAAGCATTTGTGGCAGGTTAATTGTTCCTCGGGTATTTGCAACCCCTGCACTGAGTGGGTGTGAATATTAACTCCAGCAAGTAGCAGGCTTACCACATGGGGAGGCTGTATTAGGCAGACGTGGACGGTCCCCAGAAGACTCCCTACCCAGACAGCATGTGCACCACAAGGTCAGCTCGACCTTCCTTCACTGTTGGCTGAATCGGCAAATACGGCATCACAGAGCTCGCAAAGCAGAGGAGCAACAGAGCCTGTGGTGCAGGGAGGGGAGGACAAGGGGTTTGGTGTAAAACTATTACTCTTTAAGAAGTTCACAGCGTGAGTCCTACCTATAACACCACAGCACAAAAATGTTTAGTAGATGTTTCCGTCTCCCATGTAAACATCCAACTCACTTGTCTGCAACACAAATACACAAGCACAGGTTCTCTTTTCTCCAAAGACCTATATTCATGTTAAAGCAAATAAATGGTGCACTAACATTTGTGTCCACCTAAGATTAGCTGTTGCAGCATTTACTTACACTTGAAGGTTGTCAGGATAATACAAAATCATACACAACTGTATTTTTATGACTGCGTGTAAATATGTGTTCCAGGGCTTTGTTTTCTCTTGATATTTCGTTCTGCTCAGATCTCCAGCTCTCTGGGTGTGTGCACACCTGGAAATGTGGGGAAGCACTGTAAGAGAAGTGACAGCTGAACCAAAGAACGGCCAGGGCTGGTCTTTCCATCTGGGTGTTGAGGACAGTATTCAGAGGAGGCTGACATGTCTGCTCTCCAGAGGCTGTCAGCGTGAGTAGCACTTTGATAAAGTCAGGTTACACAGTCTGATCGAGGATGTAAAGTTCGAAATCAAATGTGCAGTGATCTTTCATATTCATCCAATCTCTCATTACTCTTGTGTCTAATACAACTGTTAATGCATTTATTCTTTGCAATGCTGTCTTGGAGAAGGGTGGTTCTGTAATCCTTCTTTTGCAGCGAGGGAGCTGAACTGCAGAGTCACCTGGCAAAGGTCAGGCAGGAAAGCTGAGGCAGAAAATGGAGCAGAACAGCTCTCTTAGATCCTCAGAGACATTCTTGCCCTTGGGGCCAATCCTGTGGGGAATGAGGATTGAGCAGGGCTGACATAGAGACATGGAGCTGTAATTTACTTTTACCCTTTCAGTGCCTTAGGCTAATAGGTGTCTGAGAGTCAGCCAGACATAACACTGGTACCAGCTTCGTTCCTGGGATTCACTTGCTTGTGAATTTGGGCATCCAGGATAAGGACAAAGCTAAAGCATACCCTCAGGTTTTATTTTATAAGTGTTTCTGTGGGAAGAGGGATTGCGGTGAGAAATGATGGCAGGGAGGGCAGGAGGGAGAATGGATAAGAAAGGTATTATTAAAGGAAAACACAAGGTTTTGGAAGGAGGCAGTCAGCCTAAACCAGTGCTGGGAGAAAAGGCTCCCAGTGCTGCAGTGGTGGCACCAACAGCTCAGAACTGAAAATGCTTTGTCTCTTCAGCACTGAACTCACTTCGGATATATGCTGGTATGTGCTGGTGAGCAGTGATCCTCTTCTGTTCTTCAACTCTCTCTGGAGGCAAAGGAAAGAGCCTCCTTGGGTCCTCCTCCCAGCCCACTCCCTGGCTGCTGCCTTGTGTTGCCTGCCCTGAATCTGCTCTCATCACACCCACAACCTGTTGTGTGGATCCAGCTAGACATGGGGCAGAGGATGATGGTCACGTCCCAAGATTAAGTTTTGATTTTGTGACCAGAATGGAAATCAAGTTTAAATATATGGATTTTGAGTCTGTCTTAATTTTCTGAGATATCCTACTAGAGACGCTCCTGCTTGACACTGCTACATCAAGAATTCTTCACCAGTTAATTTTGTATCTGGGTGTAACTTTCGCTTTTCGTTAAATTTAGCTCAATGGCCCAGACCCCATCTACTTCTATGGGTGAAGGGAGATGCAGGTACCTCAAAAAGCAGCCACAGAGCCCAGTCTTTTTGCAGTGACTGGTCAATATTTGATGTAAACAACTAACTGCATGCACCCAGCAGCAATTCGCAGGTTTGTTATCTCAGTTGGCCCTGCTAGAGAGAGCATGGGCTCAGCTGTGTGGGCTACAGCCAGGGCTGCCCTGCAGTTAATTGCAGGGTGTGCTCCATTGCAAAGCTGGCAGAACAGATGTGTGAGTGTGATAGCACCTACTGAAAGACATCAGTTGTATTCCTTTGCAGTCTTTTCTTTTTCCTTTTCCTCCTGTGCTATTTTTACTCTGGTTTGAACCAGTGTTTAATTTGCCTCTTTTCACTTCTTGCCTCTAATAACAACTCTCTCTCTCATCTCACTGCTTTGCCTGATCATTTTTCCTCCTTCTTTGTCAGATGTCTGGTTTCTCCTGTTCTCCTTTCTTCTCTCCCCATGTCTTGCACGCTCCTCCTCACATACATTTTCATGTGGTTTATCTGCACAGCTCCGCAGGGCATGTTCAGTAGGTGCCTTAAGAGGTAGGGGAGAAGGTCGCAATCCTTCCAGCTGCTTGGACATGTGCACATAGAGAGCCATTTCCATGAGTGAGACAGACTAACATTTGCTGAAGAAAGCCAGCTTTGATAGCCCAGCAGTGCCGAGGAGGCAGTACATGGACCCCACTGCCTCTAATGCAAAATGTGCCCCTTTAACCACTACCTTGCACCCCTGTTTCCTCTGTTGTTCTATTTCCATTTCAGCAGCTTTTTGATGGCATCTCCTAAGAGGATTCTCTCATGCAAGGCACGAACAGGTAGCAAACTGCACCCTTGTCAGTTAAGAGCTAATGATGTGAAATGGCAGCCAGGAGGAGGGTCTGTGCAAGAGCACACGCCAGCTCCATGGCCACACAAGGGTTTGGATCCAGGTCACTGGACTCACTGGACCACTGCATTCCCTTGGATCAAGCTGTCGTGATGGTTCCACGCCTTATTCTTGGGCTTCAACCTGCCTTCTCAACCACTGAACCTACTCCTTTGTAATGCATTAGAAGTAGGTGTCTGAGAGTTGGTATTAATGTTGTCTAGTTGCCTATGGGCTGGTTTGCCATCACTGGCTGACTGTGGTCTCTAAGGGAAAAATAGATTGAACTCTGGATTTTGATTGTTGTCTTACCCAGAGTCCCATTTCTGACATCTCTGCAGTCTGTTTGAAGGGCTTTTGTGGTCTCTTGTACCCAGGCAACTACTTTTAGGCTTGTCTGCCTGTCCTCTACCACTCAAACAGACTTTGTTAAAGCATAGCACTGGCTTCAGCAGAAGGGTACAGGATTGCAGCAGGATTGCCAAAACTGCATCTTCCCCAGCAAGAGGGCAGCCAAGCTTGCCACAGGACTGTTTTTCTGTCTCTCTGCCTTTTAGCCCTCCAGCAGGCTGGACAAATTCTCCTCACTCACTTGTGATTAAACATTGATGGCACCTTCAGATACATGTGCGTGTATCTGGCACCTCCCAGGACAGGTTGGCTTAGCTTCTGAAACCTGATGGCAGCAGGTTCTTTCAGACCGGTGTGTGGCTGTGGGTCTGTGGGTCAGTTCCCTGACCAAGGGCTACCCTCTTTTCTCTGGGGCTCTCATCAACACACTGCAAGGCTCCGAGTTAACCGAATGCAATGGAGGGAAGAAGTAAGGGTACAAATGAGGATATTGCTGGGTGACTCTACACACAGCTGGGATATAACCTCCCATCTAACCAGCTCACTCATGCACACATGTATTTTGGATTTTCAAAGAGTGGGAGTAGTCTGGTCAAATTTTCCTTTTGCATTTTCAACTTCCTTCTCTCCACCCCCACCAAATATCTCTCTCTAGCAGAAAAAGAACCAGAAAAAGTGCCTGACTAAGATCTGCCAGATAAGTGACCCCCTGCAGATTAAAAAAAAAAAAAAAAAAAAAAAGAAGAAAGATAGTCAAGGGCCTGTTTAGTTATTCTTGTATTGTTCAAAAGTGCTGATAGCCTGTCCCAGAAGCAGCAATTTAAATTCTCACCCAATTCCAAATCCTCCCAGACCCACCCTAAAGGAGCTTTCCATGCCATTCGCAAATCATTTTGTTGCTTGCTGTTTTGGAACAAAAATTAAAATCTCAAATGGTTGATGGCAGACTTGTAAAAGAAGCAAGAAGCCAGGGTAACCTCAATATTTCATCTTTGAATTTGACTTCTTAACATTTTATTTACTTCTTCAAAAGTCAAGAAATCACTTAACAAGCAAAATAAAAGTGTTTCTCAATAATAGAAAGGAAGAAAAGTTTTTTCCATCTTCTCTTTCCCACAAAAGGTTTAAACTTAAAGCAAAGAAACATTTAAAAAAAAAAAAAAAGGACAGAAAGAAGGAAACTGATTGATAGGTGAGAGGAATAACTTATGACTGAAGGGGATATTTGGAATGTGCTGTTTGTGTATCTACTATATCATGAGCCAAAGCTAAGAGTCAAACTGAAAGACATCCAATTAGTTAACAACCTCTCCATTTAAGTACATTCAAAAAAGTCAAATAATAGCAGGAAGAAGCTGGGCTCGCTTCCGCCTCTGCCCCAAAAATATCATTGTTCATTCTCATAGCCTGGCCAGGGGCCAGCTGCTTCCAGGCTTTTAGCCATAGGGTATATTTAAAAACCATTCTGTGCTCCTGTTTTCTTGTCAGTCCAAATGAAATCACTGCAAACAACCATTTTAAAGTGTGCCCATGTCCAAATAGAGGGGATCATTGAGTTCTTGGGTTGGTGGGAGCAAGGAGCAGAAAAGATGAGTGCAAAGAACTCAAGCATCCCCAGGTCTTCTGCAAACATCTGCTCAAGCCTGAGGGTGGTTTTTCCAGCCAGGACCAGGCTCTTCAACAAATTCGAGGGACTTGTTTGAGGTTGGCACATGCACTGGTGGAAATCTGGTCAGTGCAATCCCCTGATGGTGGCAGTTCATCACAGCCTGCCATGGGCTGAATGAAACCCCAAGAAAAAGACAATGGAATTGTACAAAGCTGTCAAAAAAAAACGCCAACCAAAAAAACCCCAACCACACAAGTGAGGGAGGCAAATCTCCAGGGAAAGCCTCTATCTGAGAGTGTTTGGCCATTGTTTTTCTGTGCATCTAGGGATGGGTTTTGTGAGTTGCCCAACCAGTCTGACTGCTATAAGATGGCATATGACAAGTCCTCTGTTATTTCTGTTAAATTATCTCTGCAAGAAAATTAATAAAAACCAAACAAAAAACTTTTATTTTTTTCCTATTTCAATTATACAGTGGGAGCAGGAAATAGCTGTTCAGGTTTGGGGGTTTTTGAAGTCTTCTGTATTTTCTATAGACAGGGATATTTTCCCTTGAAAATAAGTAAAGAAATACAGCAGACAAGCAGTAGAAAGCCTGCTCTGATTAAATCCTAAGCCTCTCAGCTGTTGCCTTCATTTCCTTTGCCCTGTTTGCCTTCCTTACTGTCTGAAAAAAAAGCTTCTCCTCTGTGCAGGGGCCCTTTTGTTGGGGGAGAGGAGGTAGGTGGAGGTGGTGATTGCTAAATCACTGCAACTACTGAAGCCACTGCCCTGCTCCGCTCTAGCACTTGCTTCTACTTACAACCATTTTTGTGGTACCTCAGGGAAGGGTGTACTGCCAGATCCACCAGTGTGTTTGATCAGGGAGGAAAATAGGTATCGGATTCCTTTCTGGTTCTGGGGCACTTCTTAGCTGGGGATTGAGGACCACTCACAAAGTATACAAGGTGCAGTTAGAATGACCCTGTTTCATTCCCTGCAAAGCTTGTGCTCCTGCAGAGTTTGTGTGCTCAGCGCCTGATTTTCCTGGCAGGCAGAGGACCTGCTCCCCAGAACAGAAGCATTTCCAGACTTATTTCTGTCCTCTCATGTGAGAACTAAGAGCTGTTTTCATTATGTCTCGGTACTCATATATATATATATACACACACACATTCATAGGATATCTCAATCTCTGCCTGTCACTGTGTGTGTTCACACACATGCACTCGTGCAGACTGTAGGGGGCACTTTGAGAATTAGCAAAAATGCTGCTATGTCCTGTGCCGGGGCATGGCTCTGTGCACAAGCCAGGGGGAAGGCAGAATAAAAAAAATGGATCAGTTACTAGTGAGGAAGGCAGAGAGAGAGCAGAGCCTCCCTGGAAAACAAACAAACAGAGCAAAACAAAGCAGAAACCCAAAACAAAAAAAGTAAACAAAAAAAAAAACAACAAACCAACAAAAAACTCTCGTTGTTCACATTCAGTGGGATGCAGACTTCGGCTGCTTACAGCCTTTAGGAGAGATGTGCCAATACCCTGTACTTTTCTTTGCAGTATGTTTTATTTATCTGCCTCAGAGGAGGAGGTGTGCTGTACTTATCACCCCAGGAGTTCAGCTGGATACAAATGTTAACCAACTGGAGAAGAAACAGCTTGCTCCAAAGGTTTTATCATTGTTTAGTACATAGCAAGCGAGCGCCAGGCAAAGATTATGCATTTACAGAGCTCCTGGCCCTCTCCTGCCTGAATTGTCAGGAGAGAAATTCAAACCGCACTGTTATCAATATGCTGTCTATCAGCAACTGGGAACTGAAGGGCAACCCTGGATTGATCCATTCTTGGAGCACTGTCCTCATTTCAGAGTTTACCTGATTTCTTCAGTGCTGTATTAACACTTCAGGTGGTGGGTGTTAAGCAAGCTCTGTGCGCTTGCTTAATATCAATGTGTGATCATCAAACATGATTATCACCTTCCATGGTGTGTTACAGAGGGGTATATGAATCTCCCACAAAGCTTGCTCTGTATATGTTTGGTGCTGTTCTGTATGAGATGGAGGTTGGCCTCTTTGATTGTGTGCCAGAGCTCTACAACACACAGGGAGTCTCTTCACAGAATCGCAGAATCACAGAATCAACCAGGTTGGAAAAGATCTCTGAGATCATCAAGTCCAACCCGTGACCCAACACCACCCTGTCAACTAGACCATGGCACTACGTGCCACATCCTTTCATTTTAAGCAACATAAACCTACTTTTTGGAGATTATTACATGCTTGTCATGAAGCTCTGAATGCCTCTGGAATGTACATCCCTGCTTATATTACTGGAGGATGATATAGATAAGATTTTGCTGTGGTCGACAAGCTAAGAAGCCATGAAATGCTTCTCATTCTCTGGGAATGTAGTAATTAATTTTTAAAAGCTACTAAATGTCTTAGAAGTCTGTAAGAGTGGGGCCGTGATGTAAAGAATTTTGATCCTTTGTTTTTTGGAAATTATTGCTTAGTCCTTGGAGAGGGCCTTTGGATCCCCAAGGTGTCTGCCTTTTAGGATGTCTCAGAGAGCTGCTCTCAGCTGCTGTGATGTGGAGCCCAACAGAACCTGCAAAACTAACTGTGGGAGGGAAATACCATTTCATAGGCGTGTGCTGTGTTCTCAGTTGTTTGTAATGAGGTAGAAGTGGACTGGGACCACACACCTGTAACCCACTGGCAGAGGCTCTCAGGGGTATGCCCAGTTGGATCCTACCTAGGCAGTGCTTGTTCATTTGGACGCTGGGTTAGTATCCAGTGTCAGTCCCCACTCTACAAACCCTGGGCAAATTATTTCCATTCCTCTTTCTCACTTGAGCACATTTGTGCACCGACTGCTCAAGTTTGGGTGGAGCTGGGTGAGCAGAAAAACTTACTTTTTCCTAAGGTCATGGCCCTTATTTATCATCCTCCCTGGTGCTGGTGAGTCTGAAGTTCTCTGCTTAGGGAAATGAGCTGGAAGTATGTATAATGTGAGCTCTACCCAATTTTTTTCTTTCTTTTTCTTTCCATTTCATTTCTGATGGATGCATTGAAGATGCCACATGGTGTTAAACTGGAAGACTGCATCTTGCTTGTATCAGCATAAATGAATGGATTTGCCAGATTATCCAGTACAGTTCCAGGTAAATCTGCATTCATAATCTGAGGTAAACCTGGGGATATTTGTCTAAGAAGTCTGCATTTCAAAAAGATATCAAGATGGACAAATCCCCAGAATCACAGTGTCATCCCACCCTATCCATACTTGTCTGAAGTTTTCTAATGATAATAAAAACCCCAGCTGTGCAAAATCCACAGCTTTATTTCTTTTTTCTCCCCCCTGTCCCCTGCCAAACTCTCTCAAATATGACATCAGCCCGAACCCTTTTCATTTAGGATCTTCAGCTTTTGGTGCCAGATGACAATGGAGCCAGTGAACTGTGCTTTGTTAGTTTTGATTATGTTCAGTGTGGTGTAGCACAACAGCTGGAACAATTGAGATAATCTTTCAGCTCATGTGGGGGCAATGATGCTGAAGGAGAGGGAAAAAGTGACAAGGAAGGAGAACTGGCAGCACAGGAGCAAGATTGCTGTAGTACAGGGACATTTCAGCAGCCAGAAGGTTTCAGCACCTCTTTTGGGTTGTTTGCACTAGATGAGTTTGGTCCAGCAGCTACTAGAGCGTGATGGAAGGTACAACATCACAGGCTGTGTTTTCCTAAGACTCATTTCCCCATGCATAAGATGGGACCAATGCTTTTGGCTATTTGTGAGGCACAATTCACTGCACTGAGAATGTGCTGGTCACTTTTACACTGAATATTCATGAGGTACTTTGAACAAATTCTGCCTCAAGTCTTGTTCATAAAGTCACAGTCACAGCAGCTATGAGCAGCCACTTCTTGAAGCTGACAGAGAAACCACTTCTCTAAAAAGCCCAGTGAGACCTGCCTGTGCACACAGGGACCTGCAGGGGCACTCTGCAGGAGCAGCCTTCTTAAGTATTTGTACTGCTTTATCTTAATCAAAAACATTTACCTGAGTTTGGAAGAAGTTGAAGCCTGCTCAGGTTTGCTCTGCTTTGGATGTAAATACTGTTTGAAAAATCAGCCAAGAAACAGTGAATCCCCCTCTTTGCTTAGGATTGCGGTGAACACAGTCCTTCCATGACCAAATACCTTGATGTTATTTTGAGATTTACAGGGTGGAAAGCAGTAACTTAAAATTTCATAACCATAGTGGTTGCAAAGTCTTGGAAATTAGTGGTGATACATATTCTCCATGTAGGTGTTATCCCAGCATTCAGTTCCACTTAATCTGCAATTACGACTTTCTGAATGGTAACTATCCCATCGGTAAGAGGTAGATTCTGTTTCCAGCATTTGTCACCAGTCCCTTAGGCAAAGATAAGATTTGCCTTTTTGAACTTTAAAGGTTTCTTCCAATGCAAATTATTTTGTGATTCTGCTTTCCCTCTCCATCACTGCTGTCCTTCCTTTCTCTACCAGAAGGGATACACCGGTTTCTGCAGGTATCTGCAGTTCTAAACCAGTGTCTGGATCTCAGGTATCTCTCAGGTAATCACAGGTAATATGCTTAAAGCAAAAATAAAAATCTGAAGAGTAAGCTAAGGAGGCTGTTTAGGGTGCTACATGTATATAACTTTGTATTACAAAAACCCTAACATGCCATGGTAAACTTTACTTAACAGACTTCTTAATCTCTACAAATGTTAATCTCCAGGTTTTTATTTACTGAGTTGGTGTTTTATGATGCCATTGTCTAATTGAAATGTGTTCATTCCTTCTGCAAGTGCCACTGCTAAGCAATTTACTGATATATTGCAAGCGAACTGGATGGGATTTTCTCTCTTTCAGAGTAAATTTGGGAGACAGATGGTGTTCAGACGGTACAGATGTGACAGCTTCCATCGCTATCTTTATGAAGTCCTTCTTGCTAGCTAAGCACTTTTGTTTTCAAATGGCAAAATTGTAATTTTCAGAGGCACCATAGAGAACAGGTAGGAGTACAGGAGGAAGAAGATTTAGATTTGTGCCTCTTCAGCAATGCAGGCGTTTGCCTCCAAAACCAGAGCTGGAGGTTGCTGGAGCCCAGTTCTCATAGACTCCTGAGCTCAGGCCATTGCACAGAGACCAGCGGTTTGGATGGTCCCAATCCTTCTCTCTCTCTAGAGTTGCACTGCTTTCCTGGAGCTTTCAAAAAGAAACCAATGGCTCACTCTTTTGTTACAGATGGGGAGATTGAAGCTTACAGAAGGGATCTGAGCTGCACAGCATGGGGAAGCAGAGGGAGGTCTGGGAATAGAGCCCAGCTGGCCTTGGTCTGGAGCCAACGCAGTGAGCCCTAGACCAAATCGCTCCCCTAGGGGTGGGTGGGGAGTGGAGAGTGAGGGTAGGAAGACCTGATGGCTCTGGTGGAAGCAGATTCCCAGAGCCAGGTGGCATTCATTCCGGCATGCAAACCCTTCCAAGCTGGAGACATTCAGAACAACAGATTTGTTAGCAATGGGTTTTCTTTTTTTTCCCCTTGTACAGCTCAGGTGCCTGAGACAACAGAAGAACTGCTCTTTCCTTTGACATCATGTTATTTACCACACAGAAAAACAGCAATGTTATATTGCATGGAGCATGACTAGTTCTTTGGAACTCACTATCTCAGATTATCGCAAAAGTAAAGAGCTCAGTTCCACTCCTCCCCTACGAAGCATCTCACGGGCAGTCTTGTTGCAATGTTATTGTGTATCTCAGACAGGAGATGAGTTGGAGTTTTTGCCTCTAACAGAGTCCTTGGGACTCTGCTGTTACTGTGGATTATTTTTACCACTAGCTAGCTGCCTGCTATTAGTGCTAAAACACCCAGGAAACAGTGATAAGGAAGGCTGGGTCTGGCTCTAGCCCATTTCTTAAAGCTGTTCACCTTTCATAAGGCAGTGTTTTCAGCAGTGTGAGTTAGAGAATGAAATCAGAGCTGCTCTGAAATCCAGACTTGTGCCGACTGGGCTGGAGTTTCAGCCTGAAATAAAGACTAGACCTCCCTGAAATACTGCAAAGTGCGAAATTTTGGCCACAAGCCTCTTTTACTTTTGATTTAAGAGCTCCATTTATTTAATTATTTACTTATTTTTGCAAGGAGCTCTAGAAGCCATTTTCCTATCTGGGAAGACAGCTGAGTCTGTGCTGCCTGCATTGGATTCTCAGGGCCGGTCTCCGAACCCAATTTACTCCCTGCTCTGACACCAAGCTGGCAGGACAGATGCAGTTAAGCTGGAACAAGATCCTTGGTGCACCCAGAACAGAGCTGGGCACAGCTGTCAGCTTAGTACAATGCTGCTATGAAGCTCAGGCACTTGAGGACCAGCCAAGCTGTCAGCAGGCTGCTGCCATGCATTTCTCTCTGCTGACTGCCTATGGACACATGGCTGGGGAATGTTGGACAGTCCGGCTGTCTCTAATAAGGTTAGTAAGCAACAGTGCTAGAAATAGCCATAGCAGCATCTGTGGTGAGATGCCCTGTCTCTGTGTGTTCATAGTAACTGCACAGCTTTAATGTACTTGTGTTCGTGGGCTGTTGTTAATTTTCATTAATTTCATACCAGTCAATGGAGAAAGAAAAGTCTCTGATTCAGAGCAAAAGCCAATCTAGAACTGTGAGTCTCTCATTAATTTGACAGTGGCTAGACATCTCCCACAGTCAGGATCCTCTGAGAAGAGATCTTACAGTTCTTCTGCAGTGAAGGCAGCAGGCACTGAGGACATGGCTTGACACTATGGGTAAAATGATGGAAGGGCTATCTACTCCCCGCAGCAGCAGCCCTGCTGCCAGCTGTTGTCCTCATATGCTCCCACCGTGTCCTTTGTGACCCTGCTGGCTTTTGGTTGCCCCAGGGGTGAGTCCACTCAGGGGCCAAACCAGCAAATCATTTTCTTTTAATTCAGTGCTTTGGACTAGCTCTGAGCCAGGTCCAGATGAGAAGCAGCACGAGCATGAGCTGGGACAGCCTCAGCTGTGTTTTGGCAGATGCCAATTGCTACACCAGTTTCACTGAATATAAGACACAAAGAAAAGCTCTGTTCTGGCTTTGGAACAAACCTGACTTCTAACCCATGGGTCACTGGTGCAAAGAAATGGCTTAAATTTGCTTTTTGCCTTCAAAGGGGTAGAACTGTCTGAAGTAAATCAGTTGGGTTTGTCTTATGACTCTTCCTGAAGGTGCCATCTGTCTTGCAAATAGTTTTGTTGTTAGATGTCTATGGTTTCAATTCATACAGCTTCTAACATATTTTGCTGTTAATCAGTTTAATTGCAAGGGGCCCACTGCTGTGCTGTCTGACTAGAGAGTGTTAATTTAAGTGTTGACAACCCTGAAAGTGCAGTGTCCACACTCCCAGGCCCAACTCCCTTTCCCTCACCTGCGTGAGGGAATGCATGCAGTGTCAAACCAGATAAGTGGGTAAATACTAAAAATTTAGCAATTTAGTATGGGTGCAACGCCACCAACTAGCAAGAATCCTCAGAGCAATAAGATGAAACATTTTTGAGTTACTGAACAAAATGTCTGTGCTGGAGTACTGAAATACACGTTTAATGCACAGTTACTGAGGTTTAGTGGCAAACCAGAATGAAAGCTATTTAAACAAATCCTCGCTTCATGTAACTTTGCTGTAGTCCAAGTCATTGCTCTGCATATCACGAAAGACAATATTATCCAGCTTTTGTTCAATACCAATTACTTTTCTGCTTCAAATAATAAGAAGCATTTTTCCAAAAAAATGAGTTTTGCTTAGACATTAGGGAAAATAAAGTTAGCAGACATCAGAACTGTCTTGGGAAATTTGCTGTGAAGCAGGCACAAGTACAACAAAAGTAATTATAAGTAAATGCTGATAATTTATTTACTGGGATAGTGGCATTGTTAGAGATGTCAAAATCCCGTTTTATCTGTATCCGCATGAGTAGGTTTTTTGAATAAGTTTCCAAGCTCCCAACTGTGAGACTCCAAGTTTTACTGAGGCTGTAAGAAGCACAAGGACTTTACCATAGCATCAGGGAAAAGGACTCACATTGGATTTTGGAGATGAGCAATCCCCTTTAGAGGAGTTCAGCCAGAAGGTCCGTGTCAGACGGGGCTCCTGTGTAAACACTGATCCATTGTCTAGGGTGCATCATGTAAGGGTGGCCAATGGAGTGTTTAGTTCATTCAGTGACTTTTAGAAAATGACTGTTGTAGAGGACAAAAGGCAAGGTGCACAGGTCTGATGTTCAATCTACCTTCCTCTGTCAAGTTTAACAGGGAAGGTGGGAAGTGGAAGAAATGCTTCAAAAAGCCTCTGGCTCCCTCACAAGCCTTGAGCCTGCAGGGAACAGCCTGCAGCAAGAAGCCTCTGACCATACACCAAGTGATACTTCAGTTTGAGGAGAGGTGAGTGCACAGTGTGACATCTCAACAGCTGGTGGGGCCCACATGCTGTGTTGTGTGGAGGGGAGAGGACAATGCAATCTCCGCTCTTGGGCTGTTGTATCTGGCCAAGCTATACCATTCCAGCTATCACTGAGTCTGCTCCAAAGCCCAGGGAAGGAGAAGGACAGGTTCCTCCCTGAGAGTGTCATCATGGAGCTCACTATGGAGCTCCTGCCGCTGAAAAATTCTTTTTCTAGCAGTGAGTTGCATTGCATCCCAAAGCAACAAAGTACATACGCGTTTAGCAAACCCAAGCTCAGCTCCTTTCACAAACCAAAATAAATTGTTTCCATGCCTGCCCAGATTCTAAATTAGCAGAACAAACAGTCATTTAAAATGAATGATTTCAAGTCAGAGGAATACAAATCAGAAACTGTATTTTTTCTCTTTGGAAGAATAGTGTTACATGAAAAAATATTACCTAGATTTTTATTCTTCTATAGACTGGGTAAAAGATCATTATAAAGTGGTCAATAGACAGTATAAGCTATTTTGGTTTCACATCTGACATATCCAGACATTTACAGATCATTCTCTTTGGTGCTTTGACACATACCAAGGGTTGCTAGCTTCAGGGATCACATTTTTATTTGGCTTGTGTGGACCTGTATCTAGAAAGATTTTACCCTGGAATTCAACAGTATGGGCTGTTTCTGTGCTCTTTTGTGCTCTGCAGGGACCCCAGCAGCTCTGACAAAATACAGAATTCAGGTATTACCAGAGGGGAATGGTGGTGCAGGAGTAAGGGAGCATCGCCTGTAGTGTCCTGTCTTCAGGGTAAATAAAAGAGAGGGATCAGGCAACGTTAGCTGAGACTTCATACCGAGCTATTTGGAGTCTTTTTTACAGCTCTGCCTCAACTGCTCCTAACTCTGAAGCTGTGGCTCCATTCCTCTGCCATCCTTGCCCACCATACATTCCTTCACCTGGGCCAAGAAACCATTTTTGCATGGAAGAAGGTTAGTAGGTGATCCTGGTTCATATGTCTTCAGAGGAAGTGTTAATCCAAGCAGTGTGGATGTTTGGAACAAGTTATAAGAGGTTACCCTCGGGCAAGTGAAGATGTGTGATGAACACATTACCCTGGAGGGAGCTCATAATTTGATACAGACCTTTGGAAGCATTGCTACCAAATTCCAATTGTGCATATTAAAACTCTGAATGCTTCAGCTCTGATTCAGGCTGCTGCAAAGTCAACAGGAGTCTCTCACTGCCTCCAGTGGGCTTTTAATGTGATCCTTATTGAATAAATAATCAAGAAATAAACCTGCACAGAATCTGATTACCTGGTATCCAGCCCCTAGATGAACTTTCTGCTGGGTCATGGAAATACAACAGTGGCATGTGAAATTCCAGTGAACTAAGGGCAGAATTTCCATTGCCCAGCTGGGTATCTCTGGTCAGGCTAATCTGTGGCTTCTGGTCTGAAGTCACCAGCCTCTGTTACACAAGAGGTAAGACTCTCTGATTTACAACTGTCCTTTCTGCCTTTAATAATCTGTGATGAGATCCTCTATAAATGGACTCTAAGCAGCTGCAAGTGCCTGCACCAGCTTCTGCCCCACAAACACTCACCCTTTCCACAAGTCACTATAGCTCCAAGGCTGCCAAGATGGTGCTCTGAGATGATCCAGAGAATCTCTTTCATTTTATGAGCCCAGCTGTTTGTTATTCTGTCCAGGAGCAGTAAAGCTGTCAATTTCGCAGAAGGAGAACATTTTAAAGCACACTAAACAGCAAATAATCCTTCACTCAGGATATTAAAATATCACAAACCACAAATTTCTCAGTGTTATTACTCTGTAGCTGGCACCTGTGTGCTTGAGCACCCCAGTCTATAGACTGAGGAGGTGATGTTCTCATACTAAGCCTAGGTGAAAAGGGGATGCCCAGATAGCCTTGCATAGTCTGCTTCCAGACTTTTGCAGGCCCTTTCTCTCCAACATATGGACTTGCCACATTTGAATGGATGTCTTCTTCACCATGATGAGGCTGGATGTCTCAGTGGAGCCTTGGCCAGCATATCTGACACAGACCACCTGGTGATGGAGAGGGTGTCTGCAGCCAATCGTTTATGCATTTTTTGACCCATCTGCTGTTTTGGAACTTGGAATAATTGCCCTAATTGCTTGCTCACACTAGATCTTTGTCCTCAGCTACTCAAAGGTAGTTTTTAAGGTGCTGACCAAGTCAAGATCTAAAGCAGCTTGACTGCACAATGCTCTGTTGTCATCAGAGTTCCTACAGCGTCAGATCTGTGCAGACACCACGTGTACTGGTACAGGTGGTATTACTGAGTAGGCAATAGGGGAACGGGGCTACAGGCATAGATAGAGAGAGAGACAGATAGACACACTATCCCTCCAAAAAGAAAAAGTGACAGTTTGTTTTTCTCAGTCTTTCAGTCAGCAGAAAAATATTGGTTGCACTGTTAAATAAACCCTACAGATGTGGAAAACAGGAACTTCCCTGAAGTTAAGATAGAGGATGAGTGGTGTCATCTGGCATTAAGTGTGAGATTTTGGAGATAAAGGAGGACAAATTCCTGTACTGAACTGAAGAAAGACACTGGATATGGCTTTGGGGGACACAGGAAAGGTGATACATAGTAAATATAAGGTCTGGATTTTAACACCAAGAGTTTCATCCTGTTTCCTGTGATCCTCTGACACTGTGCAACCATTTTCTAGCCCTGAAAATGATGGTCAAGGTTTGATAAAAGGTATAACTCATCAGTATGTGCAGAAGCCTCTGCAAAATCCAGATGGGAAAATGACCTTGGCTCCTGCAGTTAAAGAGAAAATGAGGCTTGGGCCAGATTAAATCCCAGGGTTGCACATTGATTTCACTGGAGTTGTCCTGAGGGTGAGTTTGATTCTCAACTCCTTAAAATTTCCAAAACAAAGCAAAATCCAGGTGGGAAGCAGTATGGAACTGATGGGGCATTTTTGTTTGTTTGGGTTTTTTTCCAGTTGTTTTAGTACAGACTAACATGACATAAAATTTATTCCTGCAAATCTGTAAGACCAGGCAACTATTTTACAAAGAAAAGATAAAGCCTTCACCTGGAACCAGCTCATGCTGCCTTTGGAAAGATTTCATTTTATTGATGAATGTGTCTTTCTGTTTAAAGTACCCCCAACTTTGACTCTCAGGAGAGCATCCATTCTGTGTCTCTCTGAAGCCACCACCTGCTGATGTGTTTGCACTAGCTTCTCTCAAGGAACATATTTCTAAACAGAAAAATGGTTTTACTAAATTAATAATAGATGGGCTCAAACTGCAACAGTCAAAGTTAAATTTCTACATGGATGTGAACTCCACATTTTGGGCATGTCTAGAGCTAGCTTATAGTGCTCCTTAGCCATCAGATATTGCCAACACTTAGCTTTTTTTTTTTGTTTTAAATGCTACCACTTTATAAAAGACCTACTCAAGGAATAAAATTCCTACAGAATTCCTTCCTACAGAAGGAATAAAATTCTATATTAGCTGAGTGTTTCTATTTGGAGATTCAAGAAAACAGAGGTGAGCATAGAATTTAGAAGTTTGCTTTTTTTTTTAATAGGGAAAAATATGTAAGTGAAATCCAAAGATGGTGATTTGAACTAGGAGCTTTTCCATGGCAAATTTAGGTCTCTGAGTCCCCATAGGAAGCTTTGCCTGGGAAGCTCTAATTCCACACACTGACTGCACAGTTTGAATTCAGATTTAGGTCCTACATGGCAGCCCATGACCCTGTTGAGAGAATCACATGAATTTGCTGTGAAGGACAGGCCTCACAGAGTCCTAAATGTGACCTTGTGGGAGTTCATTACATACTCATGTGAAAACTCCCCATGTGAAGCCCAGAGGAACTGAGCTGGGAGTCACCAGAGTATCCCATCTCTTTGGGAGATAATGTTTTCTGCTTCTTTAGCAGAAGTCAGTGTTTTCCCCATTCATTGTGTTTGCTGTGCTTTCTCATAGCAGAAAGCACAAAAAATAGGAAAAATTAAAAATGAAGGTAATTGAAAGTTAAACACAACTCCTTTTGATCTTCAAATTGAGTTATGTCAAGCAAAGCTTTTTCTCTCTGCAATGGCTTGGCTCTTTGTTTAAGGGTGAATTGAGTGGAACTATTTCTCTTGCCAGCTTGTGCGGTAAGTTGGAAAATAAAATTAATAAGTGGCAGTGTCATAGTCACAGCGTGTAAGTGACCCCTCTGAGACACAGTCAAATCAGAAGCTCTTTGCCTTTGCAGCCTCCTGTTATCATCTGATCAGACCATTTCATAAACTTCGTGATCTTCAGAACACCCCTGCTCAGGGCTGCTCCTTGGAAGATGGAGAATTCTAGCACAGTGGGCACAGGCTGGGAACAGCATAGCAGGAGAGCTGACATCTCAGAGTTTGGGGTTCTTGCTATGGGGTCTGCACAAATCAGGGTCCTTGGAAGCAGAATTTCCCAGGATATTGAGCCTGCTTTTCCTGTCTTTCCTGGCATGTCTGGAAAAGGCGTGTGGTATCCTGGTGAGGGCTCTGTGAGGAGATCCTCTGGATTGGACCATCAGCTGAAAGCCTGAGCAGGACACTGAGTTCGGAGTCCCACTGTTGCCTGAGCAGGAACTGCTCTGCCCTGTTTGGAGCAGGATGCCCCAAGGACCCAGCGAGGATGATCTCCCAGGGGAACTCAGATCCCTGAGAAAGGAAAGCATTTCTGTATGTAGGAGACAAGCCAGGAGCTGGATATAGAGACTTAAATGTCACCAAAGTCCTAGGTTAGGGACTGGCACTAAAATGGAGACACTGGTTGCTTTTTTCCCTGCAATTTTTCTTAGAGCTCAAGGAATTAAAATTCACTGAATCCATAATTTCTGAAAGTCCTTAAGTCTGACATAATCTGTCCTTCACAATGTCATTTAGTTTGACTGATCAACATGTTCCTCCTCCCCAGTGCTGCCCCTTCATTTTTGTATCAAGCTACGAGAAAGAAGGGTATTAACCAGCTACCTAAGATGCAGATTGAACATAAGGGTAGCACAGCAGAAACATACTGCTTTCTTCTACCATCTCTGCTCAGTATTTAAACTGAGTTATTTAGTTCCCATGGGGAAAATTGTACTAGAATAGAGAAAGGCACAGCATGCAGCTATTATTGGGGCAGTGATTGTAATGAGCATGGAAAATGGAACAATATACAGCCCATTCTTAATAAAGTCTTGAGAGGGTTATCCTCTGCTACTCCTCAGATCCTGTACCCAGACACTTTTTTAAAAATAATTGGTAATGCCTTTTTTTTGTTGTTTTTGAGACAGCCCAGATCCATTTGTATTGCTCAGTAAACATTAATGACATTTTCCAAAGATGAAATTCCCATGCCAGAGTGTTTTGAATGAAACAAACTGCCTTCTTTCTTTTCAAACAATTGTTTATCCAGAGATCCTGTCCTTTCCAGAAGGCTATGAATGGTCAAATCCTTCTGCACTGATCCTCCAGTTGCCTCAGCTGGGAATGCTCTGGAGTCTGTGTGAGCTCCTTGTGCTCATCACCATAATTCCTAGTGAATGCACTGGTGAGATGAGCCCTGGAGCCGTGCTAACCTAGACCTTCTTTGCCATAGAGAAGGTGCCTGAAGTCCAAGAGGGAGGCAGGCTGGGAGGATGTCCAACTTTCTGTGTATGCAGCAGTTCATTATGCAAGTATCATGAAAAGAAATCCTCTGTCCTGAAAGGGTGGTTACTTGGCTTTAACTTTGTGGCCATGAATGTTTAAGAAGTTTTGAGATGCTTAAACATGATGCTAAAAATGTATCAGCCTGGCTAAGTGTTTTGTTCAATGTGGGTTTTTTTGTTTTGTTTGTTTTGTGTTGTTTTTGTTTTGTTTTGTTTTGTTTTCTTTTGGGATTTTTTTTTCCGTTTGTTTAGTTGGTTTTTTTTTTTCCTTTAATCAAGGTGTCTAACAAGAACACTGGGAAACTGATTGATGACATGATCGTTGCTCAGCAGCTGAAACATAGCAGTAAAGCTTTACTCCATGCTGGTGAGGAGGATGTAAGCCTTGATGCCTTCTACTCCATGGAAATAGCCTTCCATTGCCCTGAAGGCTGAAGCATTGGTGGGGGAGAGGGAAGACGTGAATGCCATGGAAACATCTCTGCTTCACTGAGGAAGTGCAGTGGTGTTTCTTTTGATTTTACTCCTAGGTCTGTGCAGTGGGTCATCACACAGCAGCAACTAACAACTTTGTTTCAGTTTTGATAGAGAAATCCGTCCCTGAAGGCACTCACTTGTGTCTTTTCTTGTTTTTAATTCCCTTGATGCAGTGACATGCAAACTGATCTTTGCCATCTAGGACTAGGGCTAAGTTACGTCTCAGTTAATAGAGTTCATAGTGCTGGACACGTTTTGGGGCCAACATCTCACACATGTTAAAAGTAATGTGTTTTAGTACATGCCATTAGCAAAGGTTGGCTTTGACAACTCTATGCTTCTTTTTTTAGGAAGTGCAGTCCTCAAAAAGATGTTTTTTCATGCCTAGCATGCATCTATGCTGCAGTTTTGCTGGCGTGGAACCAGGAAGGATGGCACACTTCCTTTCCTGCTGGCTCTGCTCAGCCTTGGGTGCTTACACCATCACTTCTTCGGCATTGCTCAGAGTATGGCAATGATGCCTTTCTGGGACCAAAACTCTTCTGGTGCACAATGAGTGCAGTTTAAGATATAAAGGTGTAAAGTGATGCCCGTGACAGCTTGAGGGATTGCGTGGGCCTTTATCAGCCAGAACCTATCTGAGTGCAAACACAAAAATGTTGTTGACAGACAACTTTCATAAATTGCTTTGTTGAGTGTCAGCTTCGCTTTATAGCACATTGTCACATGCCAGTGCTGACACTCATGGCAGAACTTGCTGGTGCAGTATGGCACACTTGTTCTACTGGTAGCTTTTTCTGCATTTTTTTCCTAGGAAAATCCTTATGGTCCAAGCAGGAGCCATATTACCAGCTTTTGCCCTTGATGCATAGGAGAGGGGAGCTGTGTCGCACAGCATGTACTGCCAGAACCAGGCCAACATCACAATAAAACCAGGGTGAAGCAAAATGAATGCTTTAAATGTACCCATATTTCTGTGAAGTATTTTCTACTGCTGATCTTCTAACATCCAAGTTCTTCTATAGCAGCATCTGTTACTCAGAGGGCAAAGGCTTGCTGCAGACTGACCAGAGTTAACAGTAACCATAGGCCAGGTCAGATGAAAACATCTTTCTTTTTTATCATTTACATTTCTTGGCCGTTCTCTGTGCTAGATGTTTGCTCAATGCCATGCCAACATAGCTAGGAAGGGAATTTGTGCTGCTAGAATCACATGTAGCCAGACAAGGGTTGTAGTCACTATATTGTTAAACTGAGTCACAAAACTCCCTAAATGGTTGTGGCATGTGTGGCTAAAGAAAGAAACAAAAGAAACATCACTCATCAAGATTTTAACACTGAGCAAGAACAGAAAGAAGCAATGAAGAGACTGTAGGAACTTCAAAAGGCAAAAAAGTCTCTGTGGATCCCCCTTTTCCCTGAAGATTGGGAAGAGGCAGATGGGTAATTAACAAAATCCACATCACCTCGAGATATGGCCTGAAGAGTAAGCTTGCAAGGTACTTGTGTAAAAAAAAAAAAAAGCAACCTTCAACACATGGTAGAAGACCTGCTCCAAGGCAGTGGAGCACTGGGTGAGAGCAGGAGCAATTGGCTCTCATGGGCAAGCTCAGTGAGTGTCACATGTGAGTAATTAGCTCAAACACCATTGGACCAAAGGAGCAGATTATTTTGAAATTTAGGCCTGAATATAGTATTTTTAGGGACTCCTGTAATGATTTGGACAAAGACTCTTAACAAGACAAAAACCCAGTGGGGAGAGTGGTGAGCACAAGGTAGGACTGGATCTGCTGTTGTCCACGGCCTCCTGGGGCGTAGGCAAAGGGTATCCTGCACACAAGGTTACAGCAATTTTTAGGCTCTCACGTTGGAGCTGCTCTTGATGACATCAGCGCCCTTGGCAAGTTGCTGGTGGCTGGGTGCAGAATAGGTTTGTGGTATGCTGGTGTGCTGTGGGTGTTTTGTTCTGTGGTAGGTGCTGCACTCTCCCTCCACAAGGACAGCTCGAAAGGCTGTGGCTCAGTGACTAAAGCATGGCCTGGTGTTCGGTGCTTGGTTAGTTCAGGGACCTGCTATCTCAACGTATTGGTCTTGAGACTCCATTTCTTTTAATGTACATGTCTCCAGTGAGTAAGCTTTTCCCCCACCACTTAACTTGGGGTGCTCCCTAGTTTGTGAGGGAGCTGAAATGTAGGCAATGAATTAGATGGGGCTGTGTGTGTGTTCCCAAGCTGAACACGTGTTCATGACCTTGCCCCAGTGTTGTGGGGACTGGAGGGCAACAGTAAGTCACTCTGGCATAACTGGCAGCACCGGCTAACCTATAGCAAGGGGGGACTACCCACAGGTGCAGCATTAAATGGCAGAGCCATGGCAAGAGGCTCTTTATTTCAAGGTCTCAGCTTTTCAAAACACAAAAAGACATGCTTGAAATTCATTCCTTCATGCTGATCCTGGGAGTCTTCCATAACCTTGAAATTTGGCTGTGTCTTTGCTTTCCCCACTTGCTCTGCGCCAGTACAGAGCTGCTCACCGAGCCCTGACACACCCCAGCACTGGCGAGTGCTGTGGGGCCGGGGGCACCCAGGTCAGGAACAATGACCAGACCTGGCACTCTCCTGTCCCACAGACACAGCAGCTTCGTGTGTGTGGCACTGGCCAGCTGAGGCATTGGCAGGGACAGCAGAGGAGCCTCACCAATTAAGGTGGTATTTGGTGTGTCACTTATGAATGACACAAACGCTCCCACCCAGCTTGTAACTGCAAGGCTTTAAGCTGGCTCCCCTTGTACAAAGAGCCGTTCGGACCCATCACCCCCTCCAGGCCGTTGGGTGTTTACTTTTTCATTTTGTTTTTCACCTCTTGCAGGAGCCCATGGTCTGAGCAGCAAAGGCTTCCTAGGTGCCTTGGCCAGGGCAATGCCTGTTTTTGTAACAGCAGCTGTGTTGCTGCTGCCATTTGACCCTCCTGCCTGCAGGCCCTGGGTGCTGAAAGAGGTCAGACACTGAAGTTAATGTGTGTGGTCACAGAAAGAGGCTTCTGCCCATATTTCCCTGCTTCAGTTCCACCTGACCACCAAACTGCAAGGAGAGGTGCAGACAGGAAGAGCCTTGCAAATCACCACTAACGCCCTTGTTACTGCAGCTGGGCATGCCTCACCCCACTGCCCTCTTCCTTGCCTTTCCCAATCTCTGAATTCATTACCTCTGAAGTGCTTCTCCAGCATCTGCAGCCCTGGCACTGGCAAGACACGTGCCCACACCCACACCCCGGCTGCTGCAGCATCTCGGGGGGCCTCATTCCATCACAGTCTTGGCAGTGGTACGGCTGTGGATTAGAGGGGTTTGTAGCCTTGGCTTTGAACATGTGTCAAACACGGTATGTGTGGAGCCGTAACACTCAGGGAGACCCCAGTTGCTGGACTGAAGTGGCAGCATGTCCTCACCCTGGCACAGCTGGGCAGGCACAACCCCCCATGTTCCTTCCCCTACCGCTGCTCCCTCCTCTGCACACCCCAGCTGCTCCTTCCCCACACCCCTCCTTCCCTCACTGAAATCCCTGCGTTGCGCACTCATACAGCACATGCCTCACCATTTCCATCTGACAGCAAGGATTTCAGTAGCATTTCTTGCTCCGTTTCCTATTTTAAAGCAAGCAGCTATCCGTCCTTCCCTTTATCTCCTAACTCTCCCCTAATAAATATGATCATTTCCGAAAACTAATACAGTAAAACAAGCCTATAAATATAAATAATTATGATAAAAAGGCATAAAATGCCAGACTTGGGTCAGACATACTCACGGAGTGACATTAGCAACAAATAACTACGCAGTGTTTGTAGATGGAAAAAGCTGAATACAGAGTAGCTACTTCATTGCCCATAACTGTCAGACTCCTAATTCAGACAGGCCATATTTTACTGAGAGCAGAGCAAACAGAGTCATAATCTATCCCTACCTTTCCTGCTTTGTGAAAAATCCCATCCAACCCCATGGAAGCAGGGATGTCAAAACCAGTGGTGTGAACGTGAGGTGAAAGTATAAGACAGAAAGCACAGTCCCAGGCTGCATTTCCCACGTGTTTCTCTCACATCATATGCTAAGTTCAATTTTCCAAAAGCTTTGTTTTATTTTTAAAGGTAACATCTTTATTATTATTATTATATTTATTAGTTATTATTATTATTATGCAGAGATGAGATTTTTTTTTTCCCCCTTTGATCACAGAGCAAACAGTTTGCTTTTGAAAATGTTAATGGAGTCCTGATTTAAAACATTTTTTTCTTCACTTTTTTTTTGTTGTTGTTGTTGTTGTTTTTGTTTTTTAAAACGTTGCAACAGGCAGGATCTGGGATTCGATTTTCTCGTCCTACACAAAGAAAGATTCTGGAGTTCGCACTCCTAGCCACTACCAGTAGGTCCTGCCTTGCTCAGTTGTCATCGTCTCAGTGTGGTTTCGCCAGGTGGGGTGGGTAGGTGAGTGGGAGGGGAGGAGTTGGAAGAAGGGAGGGTATTTGTCAGCTATGTCGAATCTTGGTTAACAACTTTGCCTCCATTCATGGTTGGTGTCCCTGAACTTTTTCTTGAGCGTCCTTGTTTTTCTCCAATTTCATGCAGCGATGGCTCTCTGTACATGCACACTGCAAACAGAAAAGACACCCATTAACAGCACTGAAGTCACAGGCATTCGTGACCATAATGAATTATTTCTTTGTATATGAGGCTGAAATTCCAGCCCAAGACAAACACACACAGAAACCTCAGTGACCCAGCAGTAGATCCTGTTACCCAGCAGGATCTGTTACCTGCCCTTGCTGCTGGCCAGGTCCTGTTTCTGTCTCAGGATTCTTCAAAAGGCAAAGAGAGAACCCAGGGATTGCTCACAAGTAAGTCTAGGTTTTCAGTGCTTTATGATTTTTTCATGTTATATTCTTATATATAAAATAAACATTCCAATTCAAAGAACCATGTATTGTCTCGAGATGTTGATCGTTATCTAACAACAGGTCCAAGAATTACCTGGTCACCAGCCCTTGACCTCCAAAAAAAGCCCTTGAGAGACTTGAATCAAAACTACACCTGCATCTGAGCCATCCAAGCCTTCTGGGTGTTAAGATCTCGATCTGGAATTGGTGACTCAAGCCTATTTGTCTCCATCAGCCAAGAGCTGAGATCTGCTCTCAGCAGTTCTTATTTTTATCTCTGTAAATCAAGACAGCCAGACAAGGCCAAGGCCATGAGCGGACACATGAGGATCAGTTCAGTGACAGCAAGCCAGGACCCATACCCACCTTGCATGGTCATCCGGCAGCACCTGAGAACAGGGTGGATGGAGGGAACCTTCCCTCCAGACCCTGGCTAAGCAATGTGTGTCCTATAAAAATGTACTTGCTGGAGCCTAGACAGCCGAAGAAGGCAATGTCTGCCCAAGGCATGGCTCATCCCCATGTCCCCATGTGCAGCACAAAGCATTTACCCAACTCACCATGTGGACTAAGTCCTCATGGCTGTCCGTGTGCCAGAGCAGGGGCATGGGCTGAGCAGCTCAGTGCCTCACACCAATGGGGAGCATCTCTGATGAGCTCACTGCAAATGTGGCAGAGTGTAGATGTGATTGAAATAGTGAGGCAACTCAAGGGCAGGCAAACTGGAGTTGAGAACATAAGGTAAGTCCAGACTGCCTGTGTCATGTCTGGATCTTTGCAAAAACTAGAATAGAAAGAAATGATTGTGCATTGCTTTTGTAAAGCTGTTAAATCACAAACAATGGCGCAGAGCTCCAACACAGGACAGAGTCCATCAGGGTTTGGTTCCGGGTAATCAACAACAACAAAACTTCAAAAATTATCTGAAGAAATGAAAAAAAAAGACCCTATGTATGAAAAGGCGATGCAAGCACTTGTATTTATAACCTCCCTTGATTTGCAAATAAATCCCAGCAATTAGAGGCAGACTGCAAATGACATTATTGCTCTGCATTTTTACTCCTGGCTAGATAAACAGTTATAGCAGCGTGCAACAATACAGGACAGAGATAAAGTGCAGTCAACTGTGTATTAATAGGAAAGATATTGAATTGAATATATGAGCAGTGAAAAAAATATTACTTTTCCCATAGAGTATTTTTCATGCAAGGCTTTCAAAGCAGTTTAAACACACATACATACACTGGGCCTCACAGCGTGGCTCAAGGCAGGTACTGCTCCGCTAACTCCTATTGCTACTGGAGATATTTTTTGATGAAAATTAGAAAAAAGAGAAAATGAAGCACTTGTCCCATGGGTCTGGGCCAAGATGAGCAATGCCAGGACTGCCCATCATGCCCAGACTATTGGTGCTGTCTGCATGCTGCAAGGACAGTGTGTAGCATGGCAGCAACAGACAGAACAGCGCACTCTCAGTCCCTTTCAGCTGCTGAGCTGCCCCTCACACCTTGGAGAGTGTCACTCAACAACACAGTGATGGTGGCAATGTACCTAATAAAATCTTAAAGAAAGTATGAAATGTTTAACAACTGAGGAACACCTCTGCCTTTGTGATTTCTTATCCTGAGTTGCAGAGCCTTTGATAAGCACTGAGGGTGTACATCACTTCTTTTACTGACCTTATTCTCTGACGTGATGTTTGCCCAGCAAAATTAGGTATTTTTGCCAGTGTTGCCTCAATGCCCTGATATTCCATACACAAAGTTCTGCCTCAAGTGCACTGTTGCCTTCAGCCTGAACTCCCTGATGCCAAGTTGGAGGCAGAGGAACTTCCGTAAGTTCTTCCCCCAGACAGCTACACGTATCAAGCTCATCTCACCACACCCATCCCCAAAACCCCATCAGGCTGGGCCACGAGGGCTGAGCATAAGCAAAGCCTGCAGCAGTAGCACCATGGCATCCTGCTTTTCCTCAACTCCCTGGCCTCACCATGGCCTTTGGGCAAAATCATTGAGCTGCTAACAAGGCCCTCAGAGTAATGAATATAAACCAGGTTAACAGAAGTAAACATCATTTGCAGCTACGAATTAAGGAAACCCTCTATGTAGCAAGCAAATAGGGCAGGAATTATAAGTTTATCTTCCAGTCTAGTGCATGATATAAGTACTGATGTGGGGCATGGTTGGAGGCTGCTTACACTCAGCTTTTCAGACAGAGCTGTCAAAGCCTCTGTACCAGACAGGCTGTGCCAAGAGCCCATGCCAGAAAATCTGTAGCAGCATAGGACAAGCATATTTTCAGTATTTAGATACACCTACAGTATCAGTGTAAGCAGTACTTACATGGCATCACGCACAAGACAGTGCCTGGATATTCTCCTACACAAGAGGCTTGTGCACGTGTGCTGAGCTATGGCCATTGCTCAGCGGTGGCTGCAAACCCGTGTGCACCGAGACACACGGGAGTATGTGCACATGGATACATGGCTGTGTGTGAACATGGACACATGGGGGGGTTTAAGGACAGTCCAATGTGTTGTGCAACACACGCTCTCGGACTGCAGCTTGTTACTCTTTGTACCCGAGAAGCTTGAGCGTGACTCATGCACAGAGATGTTAGTCATGGACTGGGGAGGGGGGTGTTTGCAAATGGACTCTTGTGAGTGCCCAGATCTTCCCAGCTTTGAAGTACATCTTTGTGGTTCAGGACTGGCAGCACTCACTGGCAGGTTTCTTTGGTGTCTCTGTGTGTGTGAAGGCACACTGTCCTGTCACCTGCACTGAGGTAAACCAGCAGCAGTGTGACAGCATGCCCAGACGCTGGGAGGTCTGCTGGTGCACAGAGCACAAGGAGCTTTGGAAGGATGAGCAATTCCGCTAGAACAAGAGTTCCTCCCTGCTTTGCCTTGCTTCTCCCACCCACCCACACCCACACACCAAGCCAAATACAGCCCTTAGTGTCTGAAAACCAAGCTAATGCTTTGGAGCTTCAATCAGATAATCAGCTCCTATGCCCTAGATTCCAATCAACACATCCATATTCATGCTTTAATTGGAAAGTGCCGCTAGCTTGATCTGCTGAAGAGCTGCAGGCATTAACGGAAGGGGGTGAACGGCAGTGGAGACATGTGCCCATGTCTGGTTCTTGTGGCTTTCGATTCCCTGCTCCTCTGCTAACCAGCAGTGCCTGCTATTCACAGGCACTTGGAAAAAAATTTCACAAAAAAATGATTCACAAATTGGGAAGGAGACGAGGGATAAAAGTGAGGAGGAAGGGCATGGCAGGGACTATTCTTTCTGAAGGCAAATGGAGAGAGCTGCCTGTCACCCACAAACAGCTCGATCTCTTGCTTACATGCTGGCATAGGATCCCAGTCTCATTTCTGCTTCCCAGGCATGGCACTGGCACATCACCTATGTGATGACACTGAAATCATCCAGGGACTGCCTGAATTTAGGAATCAATATTTTGTGTCCTGACCCTAGTATTTCTCACTTGGCATCACTGCAAGTTGAGGCGATTCAGAGGATGAAACAGACTCCATTTCCTTTTTCTAGAATACGTCAAAAAGCTTATTAAGCCCCTGAGAAATATCCTATCCATCCGTCTTCACTCCCGGCTTTCCCTGCCCTAGACTCTTGCAAGTTAGGAGGAAGTAAAATTTTTCTCAGCTGCCGTTCAGCAGGTGGGCAGGTTGCCAACCCTGCAGGATCACCACACACTGATGGAGCCTGGCTGGGGTCTGGGCAGGGCTGGGCCCACATCCTCTGGCAGGCAGCCCGGAGACGGGCTCTTCCCCTTGACAGATGCCACAGCTCCGGGTGTCGGTATCTGCAGGAGTGGCTGCATTATCTAATGCTTCAGTGGAGAGAATTAATTGTCTGAGCAGCAGCAGTCAGGGGCAGGAGGGAGTGAGTGATTAGGTACCCTAATTTTCAGCCTCTAATTACTGTGTTCTAAACCCAGTCCCAGCTGATGCATTTCAGAGGCATTTGAACTCAGATCTATCTGGTGGTAAAATGTGAAAGATGCTGCCAGGTGGAATCATACTTTGTTCAGGTAATAAAGGCAGCACAAGATGACAAAAAGCCAAGCAAAATCATGGTTAAAATACATCACATTTGCCATCTAATGAGATCACTGGGAGTCTGATAGATGAACAAGTGAGTTAGTGTGGGACAGAAAACATACCAAAACCTTCCCACTTGAAAGACAGACCCAAGAGAGGAGCTGTGTAAGCAAAGATGGATAAAGCGGATGCCCCACCTCTGGAATTGTTCAGTGCCAGGCTGGATGGGGCCCTGAGGAACATGATCAAGTAGATGGCAACCCTGCTTATGGCACAGGGGTAGAACCAAATCATGTTTAAGGTCCTGCCAACCCAAGCCTTTCTATGGTTCTATGTTTTGTGGATTAAGGTGATACCTTTAAAGCACTTTCACTAGGTCTATTACATCTTCCTAGTCAACAGTGCCTTGTACTTCTTTGCAACATCTGAGGACTCTGCGTTAACAACACTTGGATGTTGCATCCCTGAGGAATCAACACCGGGAAAGATATGGCTGCTTGGATTGTCAGTGATAATAAATGGATCCAGAGCAGCCATTAACAGGCCACCTTCACATTTGAGACGTGTTCACATCACGAGGGCTGAAGCAACATAACTCTGGAGTTAGGGGCTGCTCTGCTGACTTAGAAGGAGGAAGAGTTTTCTGCTTTCTGTGGCCAGATTTGCCACCACAAATGCTTTCTAGCTTCAGCCAGGTGAGAGAGGAAATGTAGCTCTTTTGTGAGAGCAATCTGGAAATTTTGTCTTCAAGAAGGAAATATAAGGAACAGAGTACATCCACAATAAGAATCTGAAAATGTTCTCACTTAAGTGACTGGAAACATCTCCCATTGTTTGAGATGGGTTAGGATATTTAGAAGAAAAAGAGGCACTGTTGATGATAGGGTTTGTCCAGTATTAATCATTACAGACACTTAAGGAGACTAAAATTGCTCTAAAAGACTGCTTGTTGCCCAAGTGTCAATTATACTCAAGCTCATTTCTTGTGCATTCTAGTTCAATCTATATGTCTGCACTTTAAGGCTCATTTAGCTTGAAAGATCAGTGATCAGAAATAAAAATATCAAAAGAAATGTGTTGCGTATGTGTGTTTTTAAGCAAAACTGGCACCACACAGTACATCAACTGCTGCCTACCAGGCTGTTTTCCTTGGCTTTGCCTGTGCACAGATGGGAGAGGAACTTAACGTCTCCTCTGTTACTACTTAGTAAGTTTTTTATGCTTTCATATTGATTAAGCTTAATCCTATTTCAAAAAACAAACAAATCCTACCAACTAAAACCCAAAATTTTTCCAGTTGGTATCTGTTGACTATCCTACAGAACACCTACAGGATTCTGGAAATCTACACGAGTGAAAACATTCTGTGGGTTTAGCACAGCAGAAAGCTGTAGCTGCTGAAAGCCACAGATAACATGCATCCATATACAGATACCACTGTGTATATATGCACATGTACACACATGTTGTACTTAGAAATTACCTGTGAGGAGATTTTCTATGTATGAATTAGTTTTCTGTCCATTTGCAATTTCAAGAAGACTTCTGAATTCAGAAAGCAGGATGAAGCAACAGGAATCAAAAGAGCTTGGGGAGTAATCTGGGCTTTTTGTGTTTCCTTTCCCTGCAAATGCTCTCTTCACTAAACTGCTGCATAATTTTTCTGTTCACCATAAACAACTGGGAAGTTTCATCTCAGTGATAACTGCCACTGAAGTGGTGGGTGAAGTGATTCCTAGCGATGTATGTGACACCTCTTCTTTCCAGGGGAGCAGATTCCTCCTTGCATACATTCTTGTGTCAGCCATCATGTGGTAGGGCTAATGCTGGTGGCGGTACCGGACTGAGAAAGAGGAAACCTGGGGGCGTTCCTGTGGATGGAAGCTGCAAAGTTCCTGTGGATGGAAGCTGCTGTCTGAATAAGCAGTGAAGCCCACACGTTGGGGCACGCCACAGCGTTCTGCAGAAGGGACATGCAAATAGAGCAAGAGAGTGTTTCGAATATTTTCTTAGAGTCATGACAAAGAAAGAAGCTGTTAAAACAGGGTGGGAATTGCCCCATTTCTGTAACATCTCTGCTTGCAAACTCTGCTCGTGGGGACTTTGATGGATGCAGCAAAGAGAAGTCACGTGGAGACGAGCGCGTTTTACTCCAACCTTCCCTGCAAGCCTCTGCTACCTACAATGAATCTTCGGCTTGGGAACAGAGTCCTCCGTCTGGAGTCACAGTCCCAGACAGCTGAATGCTTTGGGAAGCTGACACGTGCCTTGGCTTGGGAGACTGCCAGCTCTTTGATGCAGCAGCGCTCACAGAGGCTGACTGCAAAGCATGTGGAGGAGGGAAGGAGTGGAGGAGCCCTTAATTTGGCTGCCAACTTCCAAAGCGCTCACTCGCTCAGGAGGTTATGTGACAGCTGTGATTGAAGCAAGTGTGGGAGGATGCAACTGCAGGAAAGGGAAGCTCTCGGGCTGGGCTGGGTTTTTCAAAATGAAAGCCAGAGCAGCATTTGCTGCAATGAGATCTCTGCTGGGGGTCAGGCACCTCTATTAAGACAAGGCTTTCCATGAGGAGAGCCGCAGGAATGGCCTAGTTTAATTCATGCAGAAGACAACTATTGAGCCATTCGGCAGACGCCATGCATGCTGTATTAAAAAAAGAAGCCTGGATTCAAAAGGAACCCATTGCTCAGTGCCAACATCCCGCGAGGCAGCAAAGAAATACCAGAAGGAGCTGGAAACGCAGCTGTGAAAGCTGGCGCTTGCAAAAGACTCTTCTCCCAGCCAAGGTACAAGAGAAGCTGATGACTGACCCCATGCCTGAAGCTGGCCCTGTTCCTTAGCACAACTCAATGAGGGTTAAGGGCATTAATCCCACTAATGCCTCAGAAAAGCTGTTGAAAACAAGCACAGGACAAGCAGCTCCAGGCTATTCTCTGCCCTTTCAGCATCTCCATTTCCCATGCAAAGGCTACAGATACTCTGGGAATGCTGCAATGAACTTCTCTCATTGTGCTTTGCTTCAGTGGTCCAACATGCTTTCAACCTGCCTTTCTGAACTTTCCTGGCCTTTCACTTGCACTTGCTTGCCCCTGCGAATGAGCTGGGAAGCTTCTAAAACAGCTACTGTGTAGACTTGGCTGTGGCCTCCACCACTTGTGAGTGGTACCTGTTAGGACAGCATCAGTTCCTCCCTTCTCCCACAGCCAACATGGGGATAGTGAGAGGGAGCACAGAGCCATGCAGCCAAGGCCAGCTCCGGACTGCTGTGTCCCTGAGGTGGCAATTGGCAGGCCTCAGATGGGGTCAGAAAGGCATCCCTAGTTTGGGTAGTGCTTTTCCCAAGCAGCAGAAAAAAGGAGTTGTTTACAGAGTCAAGTTAGTATCTGTTAAATACTAGGGTCATCACAGTATGTCTCTCCATTTATCAGGGGCCAGCCCACAAAAAGCAAAATGCCCTGGCAGGAGCCTGAGGGACACTTCTGCAGTGTGCAGGCATCAGCAGGAGGGCAAAACTTCAATTCCAGGACTTTCACTGAAGCCTCACTGTGATGAAGACATATGGCATGACAGCATCCCATCTAACTTTGGACAAGTATGATAAGGTTTCTCTACCCCCTGGTGACTAACTAGGATGTTTTTAAATATGAGAAAAAACAGATTTAAGTCATCTCAGGGTAGACATACAAAGTACATCCACAGCTGTGCTGGTAGGATGCATTTTTCTTCTGTTACTATAAACAGAGTGCCAAAGTCTAAAATCAGGTGGGATAAATCTAGTCTCTATTGACTCTATATGGGACTGGAAACCTACTGAAACACACTGGCAAAATCCTCACAGAGAACCTAACATTATGATCACTGCTGGATCAGCTTCCATTTAAACTGCTGGCTGCTCAATGGCTGATTTTCTTTTCCAGTAATTTTTCAGGTTGCCAGGCTTTTAAATTCACTCTTTAGCATCCCAAAGCTAAGAAACCCCTTTGGGATGATGTGCAAAGTTTATTACATGGGAAGGAAAGCAGATTAAATGCTAACAGTGAAGCCCAGCATCTATCTGAAGTGTTATACATATTCTCCTTGCTTTCTGGTCTTGCAGCCCAACACCCCCCCACAGGAAACCACGAATATGAAGTTGCAAACTCCCCCTTCCCATACCCCACTGATGGAGAGAGTGGGCAGATTCCATACCTTCAATGGGTTTGGGTACAAAATGTGATGAGGGTTTGGTTTTTTTCACCCGGTTTCCCTTCATAATTTGACCTTCTTTATTGAGTCCCAGGAACCACGCTCGTCCGGATTCTTGCTGCCGGTACAGCGTGGAAGAATAAATAACGTAGTAGTTTTCAAAGACAGATTCTTTAAATTTGCACTCTGGTGTGAAAACATCCTGCAGTGAGAGAGAGAGAAAGAGAAAAGAAAAAGCAATGCAAGGAATTAATCACTGGTCTTCTGAATTAGGCATCAGTGAGTGATACACAATGGTCACGCATTGCAGTTTGTTAACAACAGAAAACAACAGGCATCAGCAATGCCAGATCCCAGCAATCACAACCATCTAGAAAGCTCCTGGCTGAAAGGCAAGTCTCTCCTTCCCTGGCAGAGCTGCAGTTTGTAAAACAGCCTACAGTGAATGGGCATGAAAAGTGTGTGGGAAAAGTCAGAAATTTACCAAGATTTAGACTGGAATACTAGGCAAAATTAGAAAAAATAGAGCTGAGAAGCAGACAGCTTTGGTGTTCCCAAGGCCTTCCCCTGGCTTGGCTCGTATCTTTCGTGTGATGGGGAAGAAATGTGCAATGCTCATTGTCTAAAATATTGAGGTTTCTTCAGATTTTTAAGGCAAAGGGCAGTTTATTGAACCATTTAAGTGGATTCAAAGAAATGGGAGTACAAAAGCAAGTAAACTATTTAATTTCAAAAGCGATGTGAGGAAATGCTGGCACAAAGCCTGGAAATCTTTCAGTAAAGAGAAAGAAGTAACTTTAAAGATTTCTGGCACAAGTATTTCTTCAGATACTGAGAAGTGGTTCCACACTTGTTCCAGAGCAGAGGACACATGGGTCTGTCCCAGACATCCCCTGAGCCTATGCCTGCTCTGGGAGTGGCTGTGCCTTTGCCACTTGCACTGAGCTTCACATGAAGTCTCTGGGAGGAAACTACACTCAGTTATGGACCAGAACTTGTCATATCCCAGTAACTTTTCAAGATTTTTACAGCAGAGAAATATTACATTTCTTTTCAAAGACCTGGCTGGCCAGGGCATTCTGCGGCAGAGGGCTCCCAAACCTTCACTGAGTCAGGTGCGGTTGTTAGTGGGTTGGGTTTCCTTCCCAGAATTTGATTTTGAGCAGAAAACTTGTCCTGGCCAAATTCTCCCACTAGGTTCCAAAAAACTATGACATTCTTGCAAAAGACGTTCAAGCCACAATGAAAATGCATTTTCTGAAGCATAACTGCTTTAACAAAAAAATCCTTCTGATAGGTCCCCAACAAGACATTTATGAGCCCTGTGAGTGAAGGCAGGTGCTGCTACAGGCAAGCAACGCTCCCTCCCAAGCCTTTGCCACTCTCAAGTCTTTGGGAGCTTCCATTCTTACCAATGGAAAACTCATGACCAACATCTGAGCAAAGCCTCTGGAGTAATGCCACATATTTACTGCAGACCCTGCTTAAGAATGAACATTCAGAACATTCAGCAACACTCATGTATGTGTTCCCAAGCGATTTTGGGGTTATATAAAGTATTGCTGGTCTGACAATAAATCCAGTGTGCAACAGACCCGTGGATCCTCGCAGGCTTGAAGCCACAGAAAATAAAGCACAGCAGAAACTGCAGAGCTGTGCTGCACACATGAATTTGGCATCAATCATTAGCACCACGCAGATATAACTACTGTCAGTGCAACAGGTCACTTTGCCCTATCCGAGGGAGTCTTCCTTGCTGAAGAAATAAATATTTTTAAAAGAGAGTGAAACAAGTTAAGAGAGATCTAGATGACTTAGAGCGCTATAAAATGGTGTTTGAAGTAGCTTCCCCCAAGATCAGTGTTTAAGCGTTCCTTAAATCTGCTCTTTATCTCCAGGCTTTGTCTTGCCTGGGAAGAACACAGCTCACCTGGGAGCCGGGCACTTTGGAGCGGTTGCCTGTGCTGGCTGGCTTGGGGGCACACCTTGGCAGCGGGACCAGCCAGGCAGCAGCTCAAACCAAACTGGACAACTCAATCCCCTTTCCCATGCCTTCATTACCCACCAATAAAAACTTATCAAGAATATTTCCTTTAGGAGGACTGAAAAGCTGGCAGGCTGTGAAGGATAGCTCCCAACTTGACCAAAATATGGAATTTACTGTGCAGGAGATATCTGGATTTTCCACTTCTGTTTTAATTTCAATGTGGAACTAAGACTATGTTCAATGAGGAAGAAATATAAAAGCTAATGAATTTTGAAAATGTTTCAGAAAGAAAAAAGACATTTTAATTAAAAGTTATTGAAAATTGAGTTTTCAGCTAAATATCTATTTTAAAATTACTGCAGTATAGTATTTTATGACATGCAGCAGTAGTTCATAAAAGCAGATGCTGTATTGTATATTCACTTGTACCAATAAAGCAGCAAAATTCTTCTATTATTTTAAAGCAAATGTATGTAAAGACATCAACCCAATGAAGATTAAAGAAAAAATGAAGAAAAAAATATTGATTTCTTTTAAATGTTTAAGCTCCCCCACAAGCAAACAAAAGCATCCCATGGGTTTTGTGAGTTGGCTGGTTGATTCCTCACCCCCCACAATTCAGTTGAAATAGCACTTCAGGACACAAACCATGGCAACACCACTAAGAAAGACCCCAGTTCTGCCCATTTGGCAGCTTAAAACCCCCACAGATTTGGCAGCTAAGGTCTAGTTAAATAATACTGGGTTTATTCATTATTATCCTTTTTCTTACGTATATCACCTCACCAGCAACAACTGTGCCACCTGGGGACAAACACACCAGCATGTAATTCATCCTGCCACCAAACTGACATTCCACAGGGACTTCATAGGGTTGAGCACCACAAATCTTTGGCATGGCCACTACCATGTATGGACTTGACACAGTGAGCAAGAGGATGGAGAAGGAAGAACTAGACAATCAGAAGGGAGATAGGACAGAGGAGGAGGCTACTCATCCAAGCACTGCCTGAGGATATTTAGTGTGTCCTCTAAATCTCTTTAACAGGCAAGCCCTTACATTTTTCTTCATTGATATCTTCTTGATGGCCAATGGCAAGCTTTCAGCTACAGTGCATCATCTAGGTTTATCACGTGCATTTTGCTGATGGCTTTGGGTCTACCAATAACAAAAGGCTACTGGGATATTAATGGCAGAAACTCTCTACAAGCTTCACTGTCAAAATTAATTGTGGCAATTATGTCTAATCAGGTGGGAACTGCTGTTTCAGTTGTCTTGGGCTGAGAAGAGCCACTGCTGCACAGACCGAAATCTGAGATAACCAAAGGTATTTTTGAAAAATCACTATCTATTGACCAGACCTCTGGGGCATGCAAGATTTTCTTTTTATTTCTTTGGTTTAATTTATAAGACAAGGTCGCTGTTGTTCACTGTTGCTAGATGGGCAGACCTGATGTCCAATACTTTCTCTTCATCCCACAGATAAGGAGAGGCTAAACACCAGGGTTATGAGCACCCACTTCACTTCCTCACTTGCTGCAGGGACCTTTTGAAACAGGCTTATAATGAACTCCACTCAATTATTTTTCCAACTCTCTCCTTGACTGAAATAGCAAGACCAGGTACAAGACAGTGAGAGGACAGATGGCTTCATCTTTTAATCACTGATCTTTTTTCAGTCTTTAAACAAAGAAATAAACAGTGACTCTCTTTTCTGCACAAAGTCTGTAGAGGTCCCCTGTCAGGACCATCATGAACTCAGATCACTCAGAAATCCCACCAGTTCTCCTCATTAAAGAGTATGCTGGTGGTTTATAGCAAAAAAAAAAAAAAGGAAATTTCTCTTGTTTAACTTCATGTGAAATATATGTCTTTGAGTGAATTATTTTTGCATACAAAGCAAATAAATACATTTATTTGTTTACTACTTGGAGATTTAGAGCCAGAGGTACTTTGTTAAATGTCTACAGACATTACTGAAAGTGGTTTTGAAAAGCAGATTTTTTTTTAATTGTTAAACTAAAAGCCTGCATGAAATATTTGTAAAAGAAATGTTAGTAATTTACATGCAAAATGATTAGCATCTGCTTGCAACTTTTTTTTTGCACCTCAATCCAATCCCTTGAACAAAAGACAATTCTATTAAGAAGAGCAATTGGATTTGCTTTGAAAAAACAAACATAGATCTGGTTTGTGCTAATTCTAGTTTTATTTGAAATTGCACAGTCTATAAAAAAAAGCCCCACAGTAGCTATCACATAGAAAATTAGGGAGACCACATTCAATGACACTTGGACACTCCTCAAAAGGAGCTAAATGGCTGCAACTGCCATTGGAGCACAGGGGGCCAAGATCCACTGGGTCAGACCTGCTCAGGGAGGGTATAAGGTACCATGATTGCCCCAAAACTTATTTTTGTTGTAGAAAAAAAAAGATGTTTCATTTACCTTTGATCCCAGTAGTGTCTTCTGCCATCTGTAGATGGAAATATGGATGGGACTTGCGGGCACAAGCCAATCTCTGCATCACTCGGGTCTTTCAGGGAGATCTTGGGAATGTCTGACCCCATCTGTCCCTCACCACTGCACAGGCTGAGGGTGGTTTGTGAGAGGACAGATTTTCTTCCTAATCCACCTCAGCTTTCACATGCCCTCGTCAGGTAGATCTAACCCAGCCTCTGGGCCTTGAACACAGTAGGTTTGATGGACTCCCCTTTTTACTTCCATACAGCTGGAGAAATTCCACAGACATCAGTGCAGAGGCACTGCTGTCAAACCTGTGGACATGAGACTTGAGGGCATTCAGGGATGCACTACCACACTTGGAGGTCTCAGGTCCTTCAAAAAATGCTGACCCAACAGTGTCACAGGCTGGTGCAGTTCATAGTGCTTCCAGGGCAGTGGACAGCCCTGGTGCTGTTCAAGAAAGCAGTGCCAGCCCCTGCTGTACCAGTCTGGAATCATCCCTGCCACTGAACATCCTCAGCTGGGAGGTGCAAGGAAAGGGTCCCTTGGAAGCAACAGCATGGTGCTTCTGGGTTCTGATCATGACAGCCAGCAATTTGCTCCCCAGAAACCCCTGATGTTTCCAGACCATGGCAGAAATGGTGACAGGTTCCCATGTGCAATGCTCAGGGACAGCCAAGCAGCCAGCAGAACACTGTCACTAGCTGTTGTTGTATTCAAATCCAGCTGCTCACTCAGTGTGCCCCCAGACTGGGCTGCTTGCTACTATTTCCCTAAAAACATTCTCAAAATTGCCAGATAAATAAAGATCTCTTCCCCCCCCACCCCGCCCAAGATCTCCTTTTATTATAACCCAAAGGAGAACAGCAAATACACAAATCCACAAGCAAACCTAATGACTTAATAAATTTAGTCACTGAAACAAGCAGCAATAAAAGAAAAAACCCATTCTGCAAGTAGTTTGTGCCACAGTTTAGGAAAGGGATGTTAATTATGAGTGTTGAAATATCTAACACACTCCCAGAGTAACAGTTTTCCTTTGTTTACAGCACTTATGGGTTTCTCTTTTATGTTCTGCACAATTACTGAGCCAGATCTTCAGATGGGATAAAAGCACTAAAATGCACCAATGTCTATGGCATGGCAAGGCTTCCCTCCCAGAGAATCTGGCTCAGGATACTTACTGATGTTAGTGTTAATACTTAGAGCTCATCAACTCATTTAAAACATATTAAGCAGGAATCATAAATATCAGCACAGCTATCAGCAGTGGCATTTCATTGTGGTTGTGGAGGTAGAGCATGGAACGATTGGATCCTGTTCACTATGTCTGTATAAGTGCTGTGCCATTCCAGGAAAAAGGATGGCATTATAGAAGAGCACCTGCTTTATGGTGCTCTTTACCCAGTAAAGCCCATTCTACATTCCCCCCGACCTCAGCCAGAGCAGGGTTTTATCAACACCCCTCTGATGCCAACAGCACTGAGAAATTCAGCATTGAAATCAATATGGAAGTACAAAGGCACGGGATTCTTGAAGACATTTGGGCTTCCAGATGAAATGCAAATGAGTGACTCCCATTTAAACCCATGAAAGTTCAGAGGCTAAATATGTCTTTGAGAATCTGTGACCACAAACTCACACTTTATACCATAGCGCTTGATCCCAGTATACTCTTATTCCCAGGACAGGTCTTTACTGTGGAGATTCTGTTCACAGGATAAGGCCTGTGCAGACCACAGCAGCACTCCCACAGTCAATAATGCCTCGCACAGAGCCTGATGGAGTTCACTGCCTGCCTGCCTCAGTGCAGCTTCTCCCATGACCTAGGGTAGCATCTGTCTGGGAATGCTTTAAAATAATTGTAGCTGAGCTCTCTCTTGGAATGCGATCAAGAACCGCAAATGTGCATCCAAACTTTACATCTCATCACATCTTTGTCCAGATGGCAGGTGATATTCTACTCTTCACACTTCACTCTTCCTCCCCCTTCTAGCTCCATAAGAGATTGGTGACAAGTCTTCTTGGTGGCCTTTTAGAAGCAGGAGAGAGCAGATATGTTTTAAAATAACAAGCTGCTACATGGGAGTGTACAGCCCCACTGCAGAGCAGAGATTCACTTGATGAGGTAATATGGTAACTGCAAGTACTCTGACTCCGCCTGGACCATCTGTGGGCTAGAGGGAGCACATTTTTAAATAAATCACCATCCATGCAGGTCTGGTCTCCAGCTCCAGGAGCTGAGAAGCAGCATTATCAAGCTATCTTATTACTGCCTCTGAAAATATAACTAGAGGGCCATCTGCCCTCATTTTTGTGGGAACTCTCTGTTCTCGAGATACCTATTTGTTCAGTTGGATTCGCTTTAAAACACCCGTGCAAGAGGTGGAGTGCAGGTCTGCTAAGTCTTGTAAGCTGACCCAATATTTCTAGACAGGGAAAAAAACCCCAAGCGCTGGACAAGCCTCTGTAATTAGACTGAAGATCTTTATATGCAGACAAAGGCTGTCCTAAAGCACCTTTTCATGTTCAAGGACTGATTAAATTATTCACGTCACCACAGAGGAATGCTGGAGACAAAGGTGTGATTGCAGCATGGACATGGCCAAGGTAACCTTGCAGTGGCAAGGACATCTGTCCAGGCACGTAGATGGCAGGTTCTTCAGGACACACTGAGCTCCATTTTGCCCCAGATAACCAATTACCCACATGAAAATGAGCTCATATAGATCTACACAAGCCACACTCTCCTTTTGGCTACAAAGCAGATGAGTTTGGGGATCCTGTTTCAGACCTGTCCGTCCCACCACAGCTCAGTATTGTGTTCTTTTGCTTTCAGCTCTTGGCCTGTACATCATGCAGGCACATTTTTACCAAGTACTTCATAAAGTGCCCAAATTCACTGCATTGGCCTTTGGCGAGCTGCTCATTCAATCCTGATAGGAACATAGCTTTCAGCTTAATGAGTGCTGACAAGAACATAGCTTGGGATGACTCTTCCACTGGGCTGTTCACTGGAGAACTTGGGTAGGATGGATGAGAGAACAGGCTCCGTCATTAAGGTCTGGGTACCAGTGACTGCACAGCTCTGTGTGCAGTGTGATCTGAAGAAACCTGCACATCGAGCTGCTCACCAATGTGGCACACAGAGCAAGTGACATATTTTGTCCTTTGCTTCACTTTTTCTTAATGATGGACCCCAAATTCAAATTCATGGTTGTATGGAGTAAATTTTCACCCCTTCTTTTTAAAATATAAGGTATATTTGGAATTTGTTCAATTGATTTGATTTTTAATTTTGGATCTTATTTCAAGCTGGAATTTTAAACCTCTTAAAATTTGAAGTGCTATGAACTGGAGTAGCAGTTGCAGCACAGCTCATTCACGTGGCACTTGGCCCATCCAGTTCAGTACTGCTCTTCCAGGAAAGCAACTGCTTCCCATGAAGGGGGGTTTTCTGACACCATTGTCTCTGGTATTGCATTCCTGGCAGCCTGGGCATCTGGTGAAACCCCAGGATAATGCCTAACCTGGGAATTCCAACTCATCTATCGTCTTCTCTACATTCTGTTTTCCTGACAAAGTGTCTGAAATTGTTATACTAACAATGTTATCAACTCTGCTTACTCCAAAATAGTATCCAGAAATACATCTTTGCATTCAGAGATAATGATCATGAGACAAGATGGGACAAGATGAAGATATGTTAGTTGCATACAAGAAAAACAGATTTCCTAAATTAGCATCGTACTGCCTCATCTGCTAAAGCCTGAAATAACTATGAAGAAAAATAATAATCTAAGAACCCTAGAAACACAGCCAGATGGGATGCTTTGAACCTCTGATCTCTCTTATGTTTCTTGGCATCAATTTGAGCCTGAGCACAGGGCAGAATAAATTGATTTGTGGTCTTTGCTTATTTTTGTGATCTTGCTGTTTTTATTATCATTGATAATAATAACGATGTATAAACTAAAGCAATGGTTATGCATTTATAAACATGGCATTATTTTCTTCTGATAGTCAAAAGAAACCATTTAGTGGAAAATTAGCAGTCAATATTAGATTTATCATGTTATTTATCATCTGAAAATCATCCTCAAAGGCTCAAACTACAGTATGAATGCCTTGGGCATTTAATAAAAATGCCCTCATAATGACAGGAGGACAGGCAAGACCTCTCATTTTCTACATTTTTGTGCTGAGGTCCTGAGCACTGAAAGACTGGTTGGCTTGCTGGGTGCCCTACAAACTGGAGGTGTCAGAGTCAGTAGAGAAACTTATTTCCCTCAAGTTCCAGTTGAGTTTCTCAGGCAAACACCCTCTCTTTCTGACACAAATGAAATAATGCAGTTATAACAATGTCAGGGAGAAGGAGACTGTGAGTGAGGCCCAGACCTTGTAAGGCAGAGTCTTACAAGTGTTTTACAGTTTTTAGCACTCAGACGAAATTGGTTTGTCCTTACCTGACAGTGCAGCCCTGTGTGGAGTGCAGGTCTGAGGAGAGAAAATGTCTTCAGCCCAATTTTCTGTGTAGTTCATTGTCACGTGGGCAGAAGATAAGAGGACTTGCGAAGGAGCTCACCAGGCCTATTACAGCCCTGAGCTGCTGATGTGCTGAGATAGCCTCTCAGCTTTGACTCTTAAATTTAAACTGTGAGACTCAGTGGAAACACACCATCTCCGACACTCTCCCTATCTTTCCTACTGATGGAAAGATCTCTCCTGAATTAAACCAATTTCAGAGCTGTCATGACCAGGGTTAGAAATTCAATTTCTTTGCTGCTAAAATTTCCATTTTGAAAATGAGTGGTGCTAGATTATTAGTATTTTGACAGCTTACTGACAGGTTGGCTGCAACTGGCCAATTAATAGCAAGTCCTATGGTCTAAAAAATCAGCTGAGGCTGGGGTGAGCTGGTGTTGGACAGACAAGTTCTTAAAACCAAGACAAAATGTTATGAAGTGTGACAATTTATGTGGTTTTTCCATCCCCCTTGTACCTGCTGCTGCAGTGCCTACACAGGGAAAAGGAAAGGTTCAGGGCATATTCTTGGGTGGAGGCCAGCTCTGTTGCCTACTGGGAGAGCCAAAGGGAACCCACTGAGATTTGTGCCAGCAACATTTCTGCAGACAAAGCCAGAAAAAAAGGTAATGGTGCTTCCTTAATACCTGCCAGGCTGACACTCAGGGTAACACTTAAAACCACTCTCGTCCTCATCCCAATCCCCAGTGAAGGTAAGTTGGTGCTATAATGGAAGACTGTGTAGAGGATCTGCAGGAACTTTTCTGTTGCTCCTGAGCACCATTTACTGCCAGTTGAAGAGAGCTTGTTGGTGAACACCTGTCATGTTACCAAGGCATTGGATTTTAATTCCCGAGAGCAGGCTCCTCTGCTGGTCCTGGCTCCTCCAGACACTGTGTCCTTAAGCCAGACACTTTGGGCTAGCATCCCATCTAATATTCCTTAAATTGCTCATTGTGTACAAAGAACCTGTCTTTGGTTGTATATAATAGAGGTGAATTCAGCCTGAGGAATGAATGAGCCTCCAGCTACTCAGAACATTGCTGGAAGAGAAAGGGAGGAGAAAGAAAGTGTATGGCATGAGGGGTGGACAGCCCTTTGTCCACTGATTTTCTGGGAATTCAGAAAATCAACCAACTCTGCTGTGACAGAATTTCCATCCACATATTGACTACAGTACCTCTGCCTAGCTTGAAAGCACTGATAAATCTTACAGCCCAAAACAACTTTACAGAGAAGACTGGGCTTATTAATACCTTGAATGGATTTCCACAATATGTATGTGCTGACAACTTGACTTGTTCTTTTTCTGTTAGTTTCCTTTTGATGTGAAATAACCCGTGGACAATACACAAACATTTTGAATGGACCCAAACTATGCCACAGCTTAGATCTATCTGTTCCAGTGTATGCAGCCAAGTGACCCATTGTAGCTGATGCTTTGCTTCCCAGGAATCAGACAGATGGAAGTATATCACTGGGGATTTTAGAGTAGTGGCTATAGTGAAATTTTTCACTCTGTTGCACACTTTGCTAGAGAACACAGATTAGCTTTGGCATCTGATCCTGTTCAGAAGCCAACTAATGACTGCAACTTCCAATCTAAGATAATACAGTCACTCTGGAGAGAGTAATATAACACACTAACTCTGTTTGGCACAATGCACGGTAAAGCAGGAGACCATTTTATTGTGTTAGTAGTATACAGAAGACTGTGCAACTGTCTTTAAATTATATGACCCAAAATCAACAGAGCAATCCAGAGTTAACAATTACTGTTTTCTCTTTGTAGCTACTTAATTGCAGCATGCAGTCTCAGTGAGATCCAGGGTTTACAATCAGATCTGTAAAGGTTTGATGATTTTTTACACTGTGGGACCAATTGTGTAGAGTGAAGCTATTGATAGCAACGACTGGATGCTGCTGCTGTACACATGCAGGATGGGTTCAGTCTGGTCTAGCTGCCACCTGGTCCCATGGTCTGAATATCTAGTACTTTAGGGGCATCTCAAAGAGCACCCTTCAGTTTAGCTTCACCCAAAAGGAATCCAGTTTGCACCGCCTAAGACTGCTCTGTGGTGCAAACCAAAGAGCTGTATGTGAATGTTACTGGAGGGATTGTTCCAAAAGTGCACTAAAGCACTAATCCCAGAGATAGCTGGGATAGTTGGCTTACTGCAGTGGTGTATAATAAAGTAGGCATGTGATGATCTGAAATGTCAGTATCCTTAAAAGGAGTCAAAGGCCCTGTATGTCCTTTGGAAAACAGGAATGTGATACAACAGCTGTAACCTGGGTGGTGGCTGTACACAAGGTCCTCTTCTCCTGCCATGTGGAGTTTACACTTCAGATTGTTCCTTTATGATCTGAAATACCTGGATATAGTAACACTAAGCCCTCCAGAAAGCTTACCACCAACAATCACAAACAGACACATTTGCCCTAATAACAACAAAAAAGGTCAGTTGCTAACCCTATCTATTTGAATCTTAGTACCTTGCTTGCAGAAAGCCTGGAGTTTACTGTGTGTCACAGCTGGATTTCAGAAGTCTGAAAATATTTTTCTTAGCATGATAAATTTTAAAGAAATCTTATTAATATGTTCCAGCAAACATGCTGAGGGAGAAGGAAACCTTAGAGCTGTCCTGACTATATCACTCAAGAAGAAGCATGTCACTCCTGCTTTCTTCTGTGCTGCTATGGAATAGGGGGAGGGAAAAAAACCCACAGAAACAAAAAAGCCCCACAAAAGAGAAACCATTTGCTCATGGGCATAACAATCTTTTCTTACAATCTGTACTATTTCATAGTTTTCATCTGTTTTTATCAGTGCTAAGTTCTGAATCATTAGTGCAGCAACATGAGCAGAACTGGTTCCTGTAAGAATCACTAAAACTGGACTACACATTCTGTTCAAGGAATAAACACTGATTCACAAATGTTTCTATTAAAATTGATATGATCACTTTCATTACAAGGGAAACAAAGCAGAAGATTAGAAGTCCTGTGAAAACACAACTTCTGGTGCTAGGAGAGAAAAACCCAAAGATAACCTGTGTCAAAGTGTCTGACTTAATCAAAGGCAGGGACTTCATGCAAGCAGAATGACGTAGCAAAACTCTGTTATCTGATGATCTGTTCATACTAATGGACCTGAACAGTCACTTCGGCCCCTATAATCTGTGGTGTTGGGGTCAGCAACAGGCACAGTGTCCCAGCCTGTCCAAATCTGTCACACAGAGGGCTACACACAAACAGTGTAGCCATGAGTGACTGTCACTGTATTGCACAACGCAAAAGAATCTGGACCGTGAAAACTTGTGAAGCAGAAATTCAATCAGGCAAGTGGTAGAATGCTTATCAAATCACTGGATTTTATTTACTGGTTTTACACCATGAAATACATGCAACTGCACTTAGAGGAACAGAAAGTAAGAGCACCATGGGGATCACTATACTTAGAAAAGGGCAGTAAAAAAATATGAGGCAAATGAGACACAAAAGAAAAATAATGAGAGTTGCAAGATTTTGCTTTTTAAGATGGTCATTAAAAAAATTAACTTTCAACTGACAAGGATGCTTTAAAAAGTTTGCTTTCTAAATTTAACTTTGATATTGAAAAGTCTTGAGTTTTGTTCTTTTGTCTTTTTTTTTTTATTAGAGTATATTTGATAAAAAAGCAAGGCGTGATAATCCTGGTGCTACACATTTTCAAAAGCCATTTTTTAGCTCTAGCCTCTTCAGAGGGTATAGATAACATTTGCATGGATACAAAGCCCTTGCAGAAAGAATGTTCCTTAAGGGCAGAGCTGGCTGCAGGGTTTAATATGGTAGGAACTGAGATTCAAAATCAGCAGCATTCACATTAATAGCCATTAAATCATTTATTCATATCAGGCTCTGGAAGCCAGCAGAAAGACTAGGTTGTTCTGAAGGGCTCAACTTTGTTGCATGACTTACTTTCAGTTACCATTCTGAGGTACATACCTTTTCTTTAACAAGTCTCGGTGTACATTTAATGCCTTTTGTTGCTTCTTTCCCCAGTTCTGTAAATGGAGAAAAAAAGTCTGCGCACCCAGTAATGTCCATATCCAGTTAGAAGCTGCCATGGTGCAGCACAGCCCATGCTTCGGCACAGCAGAACAGAGACTATGCAGCATGGAAGAGGCTCCCTGAATTATTTGATTCTGTCCTTGCTACAACTACAACACAGCCCCAGTTCTCAACTCTGCTCCATTTATAACCCTCTTTTTTCCCCCCACAACTTATACCATAAAGCTGTTTCAGAAGACAAGGCAGCTGTCACCTCCTGCTCTCCATCCAAAATGCAGCCCAAAGCCCCTAGTGACACAGACTCAGGTTCAGGGCCCTCGATGGACTCCTGCAGAAAGGCTCTGCAAGGAAGGCTAGTGGGCTTTTCAAATGAACCAAATGCCTGCACCCCCCAGCCAGCTGACCATGGGGCTGCTGCTGCCTACCTCACAACCAGGTGAAAAGCCACATGAAAAGCACGAGGCCAGAGGGACAAGCAGTAGGGCCACAAAAAACTGACCTGAGCTGCCAAAGATGCCAACAAGGTGGTATTCTGAGCTAAAAAGTCCTCAGCCTTGTTTCCCCTCAACTTGTGTCCTGAGCCCTACTGCTGACCTTGATCCATTTAATAACATCGATAACCAAATTACACTGTAGCAGAATGTAATTATGCAATCAAGTAATGAGCTGTGGTTTTGCTCTTGGTCTTATATGCAAAGCCACCTTTGAACAGGGCAATAAAAGAAGCGATTATTGTAAGAGGACAGCGCAGCCCCATGTACCAATTACTGGTCGTGATGCAGGGGACAATGCCTGCTGGCAGCATTGATCCATCAGCCGCTTTTTATGGGCAGCTGGAAACCTTCTCAGTGCCGCAGCCTCACAGCCAGAGCCATGGGTTTCATCCCAACGCCAGACATACGCTCACGACAGGCATGCTGTGCAACAGGGCGGCATTCCTGAGGATACCGGCCTCTCCAGCCCATTGCCTCTGCTTCAAACATGCTTATTAAAACTGATTTAAGAACCACTGCACTGAGCCGGAGCAACAGTGCGGCAGTAGCCAGCAGCAGGACCAAGAACAGGGCAAACATGTAGTGAAAGATCCTTCTGGTTCTGGATCCAGCAAGGGTGTCCTGGTGCTTAGGCAAAGCACCCAGACTCCTGTGGGATTACACAAGTGTGGCAGGCATTGTGTGTTCAGAGCAGGGTGTGGGAGCTGCCACGGATCCCCAAGGATCTAAGGGTCTGAGCCAGGAGAGGCTTCAGTGAAATGTTTACAGGAGGGAGGATTCCTGATGGGGCTCAGCTTGGAAGAGCAGCTCCAGGAATGCACTTTACTGCTCAGCTCAGGGGAGGGCCTGTCAGGTCTCAGCCTGTGGACAGTTCACTGGTGTTGAGATTTCAAGGTGTCTGGGAGAAAATGGCAAAAGAAAATGTGATAAGAAATGGAGATGGAGCTAAGAAATTGCAAAACGCAATTGTGACCATCATGACACCTGTCTGTGTCAGGCCAGACTCACATTTACACAGCTCACAGAAGAAGGATCAACCACGTTAATGCCACAAATAAGAGTGGAGGTCTGCTTCCCCAGGTAAACAAATGGTGCCTACCAGCAGAGAAACCGAGTATTTCCATTTGCTGCACTCACAAAAGGATCCTACAAGGGATGGAGAAAGTCCCAGTATGGTGATCTTAAAAGGGATGGAGAAAGTCCCACTATGGTGAGGAGGTAAAGGACAGAGAAAAACAAGGTCAGTTGCATAAGATCCTTGGAAAGGCTGTGCCAGAGTCAGGATGTGGATTTTTGGAATTCCAGCCTGATGCTTTCATCAAAAAACTTTTCTCTACCACATTCAGGACAGAATGAGAAGGCTCTGGTGACAGACAGAGCAGGATCCACTGCAGGAAAGCTCCACTCCTCATCACCTTCTGAGCCCGAGATCCCTGGCACAAAGGCACAACATTGCTGTGGCCCATCTTTTTTCTCACTCCAGCAGTAGTAGCATAATGTTTGGGAAACTGAAAGTCATTCAGCAGCAATGCCAAGCACAGGCACATCAAAAAGCCCCGAAAGGTCTATGGAAATGAATTTCCTATCATCAGCAGCAGCTTCTGCCTTGACAAACATAAACAGCTTTTTATGCATGCAGTATATGTACTAGCATGTACTCTACAGCTGACAATGTTCAGCCTCCAGTGTAACTTGTCAAAGTCTGATATGCTTTCCCTTCATCAATGTGGCAAACTCCTGAACACCATGTGCTTCAAGCAGTAGGCTGCTGTCCCTGTAGGCAACAGAATGAAGCACACTGTCATTCTTGCTACTGCACTTTGACAGAACATCTCCCAGTGATCAAAAGCCAAAACAGAGCAGGATGCAGCTCACAGCTTCATCTGCACAATCCCACTAACCTGTGGACCCTCAAAAGGCCCTGAGATGGGGTGCTGTGACATCCCTTGGCTTCATGTGAAGACACAAACCAGAGAAAGTGATGACAGATGAGGCGGGGTGGCCACAGTGCTTCAAGGGCCTCTTCCTGTTACAGTTCTAATTGTGCCATTTCTTGCTCTTCATTTTGAACTGAATAGGATTAGGGTCATCTCAGCATGAATCACTTATGAAGCAAATTCCTCCTGTATTAACTGCTCCTCACCCCAATGCACTGCTGGGACAAAGGACAAATCTGTGCAGACAATGACTAGAATACTATGGGATTAGGAAAATTTGTGGCCAGATACTCAGGAATTGCTGAAATCAGACAGTTGATGAAAATCTGATGACCAGAAGCTGGGGATTCCTGAAGTGTGGCAGGCAATCCCTCAGCTGCAGAAGCCATTTGAAAGCTGAGGGTTTGCACTCAGGGTCAGAGCGCAGGGGAGATGTGTTGGTACTCACAGGCCATGCAGAACAACTGCACTGACTGCAGTTTTGGGAGAAATGTGCTGGGGACAGCAGGGAATAGTGATTTCATCTTCATCATATCTGACAACAGCCCTTTCAGGGATGACCCTGCAGGGTATTTCTTAGAGCTGTCTGGACTGGGAACAGGATGTGTTCTCTTCCATGCTTTTCAGGATACCAGTTTACTCTAAAATCACCAAACAGCTCATCTCCTTCAGTCTCACAATACAGGCAATGCCACATCATAGAAACTTCTTCCCTTTCCCTTAATTCATAGCTTACATTATCTTTTCCCAGTTCTAATACCTCCTTCTTTATTCCCTGGTGTTTTATTTCCTCACAGTAAGCTTCTGTTCCTAAGCCACAGTTTATGACAAATGAGATCACTCACAAATTCAGCTGCTCTGATGGGTCCTTAAGGCACAGGTCACAAGCACTATGCTCTATAAACTTTTAGGCTCTAACTCACTCTATTTCTACTTCAATTGACTGTGAGAAAGAACTTCTCTTTGGCAACTTCTAACATGCAGAAATTTGAAAGAGAAATAGAGCTTTTTAAGTGTAATGAGAAAGGGACACATTGTTCTCCCCTGGGAGACTCTGATGGCATGATGGAGCAAGAAAGTAACAGCACCAAGGTCTCTGTCAACATCTCAACGCAACAAGGAGAGCCTGAGCCCAGCAGTCAGCAAGCAATCTTGAAGAGCTGCACACTGAAATAAGTTTCATGCAACTGATTTCAGCAGATCCACTGCCATCTCTCTGCGGCAATCCTGCATCACAGCACAAAGCAGTGAGAGTCACAGACTGCTTGGCCGGCAGCCTAATCCCATGGGACACCACTGGAATTAGGAGTTGTGAACTGGTCCATTCTGGGTAACAGGGCACCTTGTGCGCACCACGGGATGGCACAGAGGTTTCCCACCCCTCCTTTGCTCTCGCACATGTAGTCCATGGTACATAAACCACGCTCGTCACCTCTTCTTAGTGCTAATGGCAGGATTTTGGAAAAGAGCATCTGCAGAAAGAGATATTCAGGCTCTGATCTTCTTGAGCCACCCTGAGAGCCAGAAGGGATCCTCCCGGGGATCTTCCACAGTCCTGACCCACCTACAGGCAAACAGAGCAGCCCCCTGCAGCGATGCCATCCTGACCACCCCATGGGATGTGGCAGTGCTTGCTGCACTGTGCTGAGGCTTATCCCTTCCTGTCACGCCCCCACAGGAAACAGGAACACACAGAGCAGACAATATATTCAGCATGTCCCAGTGCATCAGTTCTGTACAGGTGCTGGATAAAAAAGGCTGGATGAATTCAACATATGTTGTATTTTAGATACATCAGGCTGACTCGTATATAGTGTGCTGCCTACACATGTGCAGCTCGTGTGGGATTTCTGCTACCCTGGGTGAAACCTCAGCAGTGGCCGAAACTCTCTCCTTCCACCTGGAGAAAATTTTGGTGTGAAAAAGGACTGTCCTGTACTGCTGCTTCACTTCTGCAGCCAAGAGCTCCTGGGCCTATCCCTAGCTCTTCCAAATCTCATGTATGCAACCATCTCAGCAGCTGGGAAGTGATGCAGGAAGTGTGGCTCCTGCCCAAACACATGACAATTTATTCCTTTTGCTGTCAACTCATTCTATTGAAAATACTCCAAACAGCAACAGTGAGCACCTTTGGCCAAACAGGTTAATTTCCATGAAAAAGCTGTTTCCAAAGAAGGAAAGAATTAGAGGCAGCATGCAGTGATCGATGGTTAGGAGCAGAAATTCAGACTCTGAGTGTGCTGCTTGGACTGAATGGGGTTTGCACATAATGGTCCCAGTGCAAGGAGCTGTCACTGACATAAGGAGAAAAGGAAAGAGCAGGAGAGCAGAGCTCACTTGCTATGGCCTGGCTGCTCTCCTTCACAGCATGCACTGATGGCAATCCCAGATCTGGGAGAGCACTGTGGGCACTCCCATGCTCACATCGAAAAGACAATCAGAAATTGAAACACAAACCGACCTCAACCATCCCTTCCCCTAAAAGCTAATCCCTCTGGTTTGGTTTTGTGGACTTGCATATACTACCCCACAGCACCTGCACACATGTAGTAGCAAATATTTTTTTCTGTAGGTAGCAGAGGTAACCTCTCCCTTCTGTTTATCTTTCCTGTTTAAGAGCAGGTCACCAGAGAATTTCAGTAACTCTTGCTTAAGAATTCCTACCTTATCCAAACAACAATCTTCCCAGGACAACCACACTGAGACTAGACCTTGGCCTCAGCAAAGACAACACTGGCACGTCTGAGAAAGCAAGAGAAAGCAACCCTTAACCCAGCTTCGGGTTCTGCAAATCCATCCAGGTTCTTGCTTGCCATCTGTCCTCTCTTTATTAAAACTGATACAGTCATTTGTCACTAAAAAAATAAAAAGTAAAATTCTAAAAAACAGTCAGGGCAGGACCTGGTATGATGGAAAACACAACAGAGGAAGAAGTGTGGTTGGCAGAGAAACAGCCTCCATGTCCTGTCACACCAGGGTGGCTCTGTGACAAAGCAGGGGACCTGACAGCTCCAGGAGAAAGACATGTTTTTAAAAGAGGCTGTCTGCACAGACAGCACATTTGGTGTCAGTGGGTTACATGGTTTGTGCTTTCTAGGTTTGATTTTGTCCAAATTAATATACTCGTTGAGAGAACTAAAGTGGTGCTGCAGCTTGGTGTGACTGTGAGGATTCCATTGCAGTGTGTATGGCTCCTTGTCACTTGGAGGCAAGAAACCAGGGACTGGACTCTCCACGGGATTTACCATGCCAGTCATCACTCCTGTAAGTAAGGGAGTATTTAGGGTAATGGTTCCCAAAGTCTGAATATTTTATTGACCTTGTGAAGACTGGAAAAAACACTGATGTGCATTGTCTCCTTCTTGGAAGGACCATCAAGGACCTCATGAGATTCTGAACATTCACCTCGGTCTGATGGTGCCTATGCAAAGTTGCAGTCTCTTTGGTGTTAGGTGAAGACATCAGAGGTTGTTCTTGAAAGGTTTTTACTTCTGCCAGCAAGGGGACAGGTTGTGACTGGCTGGGGCTGGCAGCAGGATTTCCCTGCTGTTCTGTCAATACAGGTATAACATTCCTTGCAATTTTCTCTGTCTTCAAAGAAGACAAATACACCACCATTCATACACATGAATGGCTAAAACTTTTCTGATTTCCCCTGACCTTGAAGATTCCTTGACAAAACTTTCTTCTGTATTTTAAATGTTTTTTTACAGTATTGATGAACCCTTCAGTTACGCCTAATGAAAATCCTTTAGACATTCAGAGTAGCGGAGATCGGCTATTTGGACAGGTGACAAGCCCATTTCTGCTAAGCCAATATTTTTCAAATCAAGAGTCACCAAGCAATGGCAATAAGAGTGAAACAAGATGAGAGCTGGAGATACCGGCCTGGCTCCCAGCTGATTTCCTGAGTGTCCTGCCAGCCTGAGTGCTCTGGTGCTTGATTAATTTAAATTGGGAGTTTCTGAAAACAAAAAGTGTCACACTCGGCTTCTAATCAGAGCGTAAAGGTCCCACAACTGATCAGCAGGCAGTGAACGCTCAACTGCACTGCAAGATACTCATTTTTCCAAGATCTTCAGCCAATACTGATATTTTCACTGTGCAGCTCTTTAAACCGAAACAAATAACCTCAACAGCAGGGCAAACAACCTCTCACAACTGTGGCTCCCAAGTAATTACTCCAGGGACCTCTGTGCTCTGCCAGCCCCACACCAGGCACAGCCCCTGCAGCTGGCTTTTCCTGTGAGACGGAGCTGGGAGGGAGCCCAGCATTGCCTGCCTAAGTATCCTGCTGGTCCTTTGAGCTGCTTTCCCGGGTCTCTCTAGTTGTTCAAGTTTCATCCAGATTTGGGAAGATGAACTTTCCTTTATCCTGCATGTTCCTGGCCCCAGGCTATCCAGCTACCATGAAAATACAAACCAGGGGCTAACAGAAATGGTTATTACTAAAAGGTTTCTTGCTACATTACTTTTTATACAGACTCTCATTTTACATCGAAACAGCCACCTTTTTCCAACGCATGCATGCACGCTCAGTAAGCTGTGAAAGTACAACTTTATTACCATGGATTTACCTCAAAGGGCAAAACTGAGCCAAAAATCAATTCGAGTTTGCTGACAAAAAGCAAAATGCTAATACTGGTGTTAGGGAATCAAAATGTCACTCCTTAGCACCTGCATGAATATTAATCATCTCTTTTTTTACATAAGATTTTTGTTTCCTTTGCTTCACAGCTACTTTGCAGAGCAGCTCAAACCTTTCTAAACTTGGCCTTGAACCAATTCATGCCCTTTTCTGTGCCAGATGTGCTTTCAGGTTTGAGGGTCAGAGGCCTTCTGTGTTAAAATTAATTGATTTTGAGTGCTTCTTTGAATTTTGTTGTAAGTTCAGTAATAAGTCCCAGGCTTACAGGCTTCATATCTGTGTATGTAGTGGATGGCCACAAGTGGAAACTTGGCCCTGGGTTTTTAAACCTAAAAGCATCAGTCTTTCCTACTTTAATTACTGTCATACACAGACTGTACCAGAGCACAGCACATGCTTGGATGCCCACTCCCAAGGCAGATATTTAGCAGTTTCAACATGTAACCCGTTTACTTGCTCAGGCTACATAACAGCTCTGGCACCTTAACTCCAACTGAGTGTCAAAAGGGAATTAGGCATCTAAGTCATTTAAGCACAACTGTAAATCCCACAAAGCTTCTGTAAGCATCTTTCCACATCCAAATACTATTGGAAATCTGTGTTGCAATGTAGATGTAAAGTAGAAGATGCAGAAAGATCTATAAGTAATCTAACTATTTGTGCTATTAAAGACTTCCAAGTGGATATGCTATGTTATATACAAAGGGCTCATTAATAATAACAGGATGCGGGACAAGGATTGAGCTCTGATGCAACAAAAAAAAATATGGCAAACAAATTTCTGTGCACAGAACTGGATCATAATTATCCTGGTCCAAACCATACCAAAATCTTCAGCCTCATCTGAGCAACCAGCTACAGACTACAGGAGAGTCAGCTTGGAGAGGCGCCGAACATTTGCAGCTCTTTTTTTCCTGATCCTGATGGCCCTGCAGTGAGGGTTGGGAGCACATCATCCCTGCAGTGGAGGCATTAAACTTGGCTGTGCTCGCTCTCACCATTTGAACTCTTTCAAGGGGAAATGTGCTGCTGTGATTAACTGGGGTTATTAACAGTGCTCAATGACTTGTAATGCCATTGGTAATCAAAGAGGTCTCAGTAAGTGGAAGAAGAGGAACCGAACAGAATTAAAATACACAGAGTGCCAATAGCCTGCCATCCCAGGTCAGTGACGTGCCTGTGCTACAGCCTGCTATGCATATATAGAAATTAATTCACTGACTGCAGCTGTACAGATGAGGACAGAATATGATTCCAAATGTCTTTGCTTAGAAGACACTCAAGCGGTGAAGCATCATTTTAATGTGGAAATACTGCTGTCATACATATCACTGACTTCAGGGCCAGGAAGTATCTCTAGAGACCTCAAATCTCTCTATCTGCTCTGAGGTAGGAGAAAATATACCAAACCCAATCCTTAAAGATACTTGCCTAACATGGTCTTAATGCCTGTCTTCTGTATTTGACCTTCTCTCTTCTAAGAAAAAAACCAAAGTAAATGCACTCCATCCTCCAAATATTTCATATTTTTTTCCCTCTTAAGCGTATTTTTTTCCTCTAGATGTCTTTTTTCCTCCTTGCTGCACCTTTTTTTTTTCCAAGCTTTCCTGTCATTTTCTTAAGCACAGTGCCCAGAACTGGCTCCAGTCCTCCACCTGAGGAGCAGAATAATAATCCTTCCTCCCCAATGGCATCCATTCAGAGCCGGACTGAAAAGTGCTTTTTTATAAGCTTCCCAAGCAATCTTGACTCATGTTCAATTTGTGGTCTGCTGTAAGTTCCTGTTTCTTTCCTGCAGCGCTGCTGCCTTCCATATTTTTCATTCCCTATCTGTGCACTTAAGTTTTCTTTCTAGAGCATAAGTCATAAGAAACTCGTCTTTATTGAATTCTACTCTATTGATTTTGAGTACTTCTCCAATGTATCAAGGTGATGCTTGAATTCAGGCTATATCCTTCAAAGTGAATCCCAATTTGGCACAATCCACATTTTTTTTTCTAGGAGTACGATCTCCTACCACACGCACCATTAATTGGTTTGAAATCAAGACTCAAGACAAACTGCTTAAGACTGCTCAGAGTCTGTTCCCCATTTAACTGTAACACACTGCTATGCAGAGAGCAACTTTTTAAACCATGTATCCTCCCACCTTACGTTAATTTAATCCAGCCCCCTTCTGCCCAGAAAGGAGTTCCTCGTGGAGAGTTCTCAAAAGACTTACTAATACCATAGTGCATCACTTCCCCATTCCTTCCCTCTGGCCTGTTAGGTCAGATAGCTTCTCTACCACAGAAGGCAGTTGCATTGGTTAGAAAAGATCTGCTGTAGCATCTCCTGTGCTTTACACTAATGCAGGACCACAGTCCTAGAAAAAGCAAGCAGAGCTCATCACCCTTCATCCTGACTGCACTCACTGCGTAGACGCAGTGGGTCCAAGAGCACAGTGAGGCCTGGCTTTTTCAAACTCATATGCTTTTCAGATACATAACTATTTTCTGTTCAGCAATACCGGTTCAGGCAGTTAATAACGTACTGGAAAAATCAAGGTAAGTCTACAAAAATTGGATGGACTGTCATGCAGCTAATTCTTTATACAGCGCTTTGTTTGCTCTGTTCTTCAGCTGCTTAATAACTATTTCTCCCTGGAACAGCCCCTCTGCATCCTTGCTTTCTCATGATTTTTTCTAACCCATCTTCTGTTAAATCTTCCCATCCCAGCTCTCCTTTGAGAGAGGGTTTGAAAGCTGCCTAGCTAAGTGATTTGCTCAAAGTGCTCCGTCTGACAGAGGTGGGCTATGAGAGCTGGGAGGAAGGGCAAGCCCCGAGGGGAAGCAGCAAGCAGGTCCCTGGAACTGGTTCAGATTTTGTTAATGAGCCTGGCAGGTGAATGGAAGGAGCCAAGTGTCTGTTTGGCTTATCAGCAAAGACCCTTTCTAACCTCTAGTTAATTAGCTTTTATTGATTTTTAGGATAAGAGAAATCTCTGTGAGATTCTAAGCAATTTTAGGGGACATACTGGAATGCCAAGAAGTTTGGATTCTTCCCCACTCAGCCCCTAAGATTCCTCTATTTGCATTTTTCTCTCTCCTGGGCTCAACTTTCACCTTTTTCCAGGGCTGAATTCACACATGTGGCAAGGAGAAGGACAGGAGAGAGAGAGACCATGTTCTTGAGAGCTGTGTAAGAGGAGTCTGGGTAAGTGTTCAAGACCACGCAACAGGCAATATGCTACATGTACTACACCTGTCTTGCTCTCTCCTCAGTTCTGCCTCCTGAGGAGCAGTCACCACTTCAACAATCTCAACATTATGCACAGCAAGCACTGCTATGCATTCAGTGCAAACAGCTGGGGAAACTGGGCCAGGGATCACAACGGAGAGTTAAATTACCCAACAGCACACAAACAGGGCAGGGCAGGTAAGTTATCTCAATCCTATCTGCTGGAGAATAATTTTTTGTCTACTCTGAATGGGCAAACTATGGAACGAGATGAGAATACAGGGTTGACCCAGTCTGGTAGTTGCTGTGCTCTTCTTTTTATTACCACAAGCAAGCTGACTTTTGCTGTGTTTGCCATACTAATGATGCGAGAGACACCACAAATGACTGAGTTTTCTGAACTCCAAAGAAAGGACTGACATGCAATAACAAAAAATAAAAAGGCAAAGGAGGAAGCTGACAAGACATGCTCTGTTCATTTACTTGACACGAGTAGTTTGCTTTTTAATTATGCATGCCACTGCCTCACAGGGTGCTTGGGACCGTTTCACCACAGCTTATTCTGGAAAGTAATTTAATTCTCAGTAACGGGAATCCTCACTGCTGCTCCGCCACGGCTGCTAAATCCTTGTTTTGAGACTGAAATAGGAACCATCACTGGCATATGAGAGGACAGGCTCCATGGAAGTCAATGAAACATATAGGGATACAGATGTGCTACATGGCCACTCAAAAGGGAGATACCTACCGGTCATGAAGGCTGTAAATCCAATGAAGTGATTAAACCAACTTCAGCCACTAAATATTTCCCCTTTTAAGTGCATGAAAATGTGTATTTGCACAGGCAAACACATATTACAATCAGCAAAAGTCTTGGGGACTTAAGCAGTAGATGAATTATACTATCAAACCTAAGATGGCAGATCTGCAATCAGAGGGCCCTACACTCAGAGATGAGACCAGGGATCCTGCTTCTCATCCTCCAGCAGTTTCAGTGTTCAGCTGGGACAGCAGTGCCTCATACCAGGCACTGTCTGTCTTGGCAGAACAGAGGAAGAAGTGTGTTTTTGATGATCTTTACCATTATCTGCAACTAGCTGTTTGGACTCCGCTGAGACCAAGAGGATATTGATTACTGATTAAGGGCAGGGGAGGAAGAAAAAAATAATTCCAAAAATCTAGTGACATGATAATTTCAAATCACTGCCTCTGGGTGCTGTGCTAATGAAAGATGGTGCAACTGGTTGTGCAGAGGTCAGCTCAATATTGATCCTGACAGATCAGAAAATCCTTTTCATGTCTAAAAGGGTACAAACTCTCAAAACCATCAATTACTTCTTCAGATTGTATTTACCCATTTTTATTTGCCATCAGCTTGTCCCAATTAATATCTGTATTGGATACAGACAGCTCCAGACACAGATTATATTTTCTGAATGCAAGTTCTCTTACTATGCATAGGAGTTTGCCACATTAGGTATGACCTGGGGGGTACCCAAGAAAACATCCCCTCAGAGCAGGACAAGCTGTTTCAGAGAGCGTGTAAGTGGTCCCACCAAGGCATTAATGGCAAAACTTACCTCAACAAAAATTTCCTCTGTAGCCTCAAAATGTAAAGGTTGGATTAAATAAAATTCATTGCATCAATTCACCTCCTGGGGAAGCCAAATTCACAGTCACAGCATTTTTGAACCTTCATGTCCTACCACAAAGCAGTTCATTGCAGAAAAGAAGACTGAACTGATGCATAAAAAGGTAATAGATTTTTAAGTAATAGAAGGGAAGATAATGTGGACTATAAAGGGCCATCATAAAAAAATGTCACACACTGACTAAGGATGGAAAATGACGCTGGCACGTCTGCCCTGACATGTCACAGCTGCAAGGACAAAAAAAAAAAAAACCCAAAAAAAAGCAAATAAATATTACCAACCTATCAGACCCTGCATTTGTGTCCATAGGACCATGACATGACTTCATGTGGATATCCCCACTGCAGGGTGGCCCTGATCTTGCAAAAAATGAGGATGTGTCTGAGAAGTTTCTCCCATCCCTCCTGAGCAGGAGTGGAACGGCTGGATTAACCTCGAGCAGCACGTTTGATGTGCATGGAAACCCTGCCAAGGCAGCCTGTCACTTATTAAGAACATTTGTCAAGGTTGTTTAACAACCTTGACAACAAACCCACAGGCAGCAGCAGCAGAAGGGGGCCTGTGACACTCCCTGAATCTGCTTTATTAAATGCAGCCTCATTTGATTCAAACATCAAATGAACTGGCTGTGATCTCTCCCGTCTGAGGGCTGATAGGAAGGGTTTCAGAATTGCAGCCTGCACAAGTGGCTGGCTGGTTGTCACCCATGGAAAATCTCCCCAAATCCTCCCTGGAGAACACCTACCCATTCTGGCAAGGCACCTTGTTCCTTCCCAGTGCCTTAAACCCTCTCCTCTTGCCTTCTTCTCAACCCAGACTGTTAGCTGAGATGATACTTTTGGTTACTTTTCCTTATTCTTTTTCCACTTAGCAAACAGCTGCTGATCGTACCTACTAAGAGCCTTTCCCAGTAAAAAAAATCGCACCTTTACTTATGCTTTCCTGTTCTATTCATAAACCTGTTGCCAACAAGTAAGGAACATTTCCTGTCCAATGACTCTGTGGAAGACTAGGATTCAGAACACAAGTGATAAAGAATAGCTGAAGTGTTAAGTTCCCTCTAACTATAGAGGGTAGCTTGAGAGTTAATTAATCCACAATTCATAAAGATGTTTGCAGTGCCTGGGTACATTCAGCTATTTTACTATTAGGTATTAATAAGTATTATAGCAACAGGAAGCTGGCAATGGTTTAATTAACTGAACTGTTAGTATCATGTTGGTCCACATATACGTAGTTTAGCTGTATTGGCACAAAATTCTGGGCATTGGTGTGCTTTATGCCTCGTTATATGAGCTCAGTTCTGTTCCATTGCATATGCCTGTCCTTGTTTCTCCTCTCAAATATAGCTTGAATGGAACCATTTTCATCAACTACAGACAAGGAAATCAATGTAATAGTACACGTACAAATGATGACTGAGGAATTAGATATTTTATGAACAGAAGAGGCAGGCAAGTTGATTCTCTGATGGATATATTCTTCTAGACAAAGGATCTGTCTGTGTTTGGAACATCCTGTTTGGGAGAGAACAAGAGCCACTAAATAATATTCGGTCAAAATGTTCTGAGCTTTGCTTTGCATTTATATGAAAATATTGTTTCTTTATGAATGTGATGTCTCATTTCTATCCTCTGTAGTCATAAAATTAATACTGTTATTGTGGCCTTTGGCATTTTGTATTATGTCTTTTAAATCTGATCTTTTACATAAGCATTTTGTGAGACTCAGGGTGGATATTCTGTGAATTTGTATCTAATCAAAGTCAATGACAGTTATTTGTAATTGTGCAAAAGCAGACATGAGGAATACGGTGTATACCCTTCCCCACCATTTGTTCCTAGGACACTTTGATGCCTCATTAGAGGTGACACAGAAGCACCTTATCTCTATATTCCCTGTCTGAGATAGGCCACACTCCTTTTTCTAGATGTCTTACTCTTTTCTGCCCAGCTAAACCAATATGGTGGTTAGTGGGTAATCCACAGCTTCCATGACCACAGGAGTTGTAGGCCAGGTCAGATCACAAGGGGAACCAGCTGACATTTTTAGATTTGTGGTTATTATTCTTGAAGACATTACATATCCCAAGTTTCACCCTGGCATGGAACACCACCACCTATGTACAGATAGGCACAGATCCACCAGAGTATAAAGACCTCGAGAAGAAGGAGGACAGAAATCAAAACCTTCAATCAAGCTTAACAGGCAGCTTGATATGAAAAAACCTGCAGGACCCTTCTCTCAATGCAGATAAGGCTAAATATAAGAGAGATTATGGACTTCTGAGGGCTTTTCCATCCTCAGTCACTCTGAAGATCAAAGGCTTGATCTCCTCCCTTGGCAGGGAAGAAAACAGTGTTGATGTCAGTGATGAATCAGCCTCAGCACCCATGAAAAGAGATACTGTTCTGTTTTGCTGACCTTTATTATGTATGTATCGGAGAAAATGCAGGATGAAAAACTATTCTTCTTGACATACAACTAAATAAACATCTTTGTGTTTAAGAACTTTTTCTTTTCTTTATGACTTTAAGCTTGGATAATTTAAAACTAGCCTAGAGCATATCACAACTGGAAAATATTCTTAAAATGCATGTTGAATCTGAATCAACACTGTGCATGTCAAATTGACAGAATTTTATTGGTGGGTGCAAGAAGGACCTGCAAAATCAGGTCCTGCACATGGGGCCAAAGTGCTGCAGAAATCTGAGGGTTCAGCATGTTGGTTGGTCCACATTCACATTCTACAAATGAGGGCTATACAAGCTCTGTATAGCAACAGCGCTGCAGAACCACAACATCTCTCAGTTCAGACTAGATCAGTATCACTGTAATTGAATGGCAACTCTTTAAATGATCTTTATATTCTCCAAAAACTCATGTTTCATTCCTGGCCCTCCCTCTCCTTTATATTTCAAATCCAGGTGCATGAACTGAATACAGATGGATGCATGCAAGCCAGCTGCTTCAGTTCTGGGAGGTGCTTAAGGGTGACCCAGTGAAACGTGAATTCCCATCTCTCAGAAGTGCAGGTGAAGCCCACATTGCAGGGAGAAGCAGGAGGGCCCTTTCCATCTGTACCAAAGACACAGTAGTCCCATGGGAGGCTCTCTCACCACCAAGGGCAAGTGGAGTCAGTTCCAGCATGGAGCAGAGACATCAGCACGACAGACAGTGCGTCCTTACTAAGGTAAGGAGTAAGATTTTTGCCACACGTTAAATAAAACAAACTCCTCACACCTCTTCATCCAGAAGCCCATAGCAGTTTGATACACTCCTTGTGCTCTAAACATCTCCTTAAACAAGGAGACTCTAAATCCAGTGGCTGGATCAAGCCTCAGGAAGAAAACTGAATCACTGATCATCCAAAGTAATTTCTTTTACTCACTTGAGGTCATCAAGGGATTTTTCCCTTCCATTTTTTCCATTCACTTTAATGTTTTACATAAAATAACTCCCATTATCACTGGATCTGACCAAGTGGGAGTTCTAGGCTCTTTATGACTTCCTTTTAATCTTGTATTTTAAATAGAAAATAGTTTTAATGCAGAATTGGGATTCTTGGCTAGCAGTGGATGAGAAGGAATAGAGCACCCAGAGGGACTGGTAAGATGGCAATGTGGGCAGCAAACACATGTCCCCTCCCAGAGGCTCAATCATTGGCACTAAGTACAGGGACTCCAGCACCCCCTTCCAAGAGCAGTAAAGTATCTCCTGAGACATCTGTTAAAATTACAGGAATCTCTTACTACTTAGGCAGTAACATTAGCATGTATGGCATTACACATATGGCACAAAGAGACACAGGACCCAAAATACAGTTCATCCTGCCCCAAGGCAGGGAAGGGAGCTGGCTGCCCTCCAGGCTGAGCACGATGGGGTGGTGTAGACCCTTTCTGACACTTGCTGCCAAAGGCATGGCCAGCCCACCACGCCAGGACATGGCAAGTGTCCTGCTGCTGGGACAGCACTTCACTCTGCCACTTGGTTTAACCCTGGAGGGAGAGGAAACCCCATGTTGATGAGAGAAAGGTCTATTGCAACACCTTTTGCAATAAAGAAAAAAAATTAACATGTAACTTCTGCAAATTGTGGGTCACTTCAGCAGTGTTCTGCTTGGAAATTTACACCAGGTATTGCTCATGGAGTGATGAAGTTTTAACAGTTTATTGAGGCCAGTGTTCAGGACTGTCTGTCTGCCTCTGCAGGCACCAACAATGGCCATATCTAGGGAAGACAACCTTGTTCCTCCAGAAGTCAACGTATTTTTCAGTGTTTCTATCTCAGCCTTCACGTTAGGCTCTCAGTGCACAAGCACTACTCCTTCCTGACACCATTTGACAACTGGATCTGCAGATAAAACTGGCCATCTTTTTGTCACAAAGAAAACATTAAAAGCTCCCCTTTATACCTGAATTTTCATGGGGAAAAAAAAGTCATGAAATAAACAAGGATGAGTTGCTAGGCAAGGAAGTGGAACGTAATCCCAAAGAGTATTCCAAACTACATTGTTTAAACTTACATTTCCTTGACACGAAAACCCAGAAAAAAAAAAATCAGCTAAGTCTCCTTTCTGACAGCCTAATATTGATTTTAGACTAATTCTCTATATGTAAATGAAGTAATTAAAATCCCCCATTCTTTGCAATTAGTCTTTTATTGTATTTTTCTAATAAGCCAAGCCTTTGAGAAAGGCAAGAGTAAGAGGAGATGGATAGGAAACATGAAGGAGTTTTCTGCTTCAAATGCTTCACTAAAGTATCTCAAACAAACTGAGGTACAATGAGATCCAACTCATAAATCCTCATCCATGTCTCAAAGGAATCTGATCTGCATTAGTTTATCAGTTCTTTTTCCATTCAATAACTTTGCTTTTACCTTTCTTTCACCTTATTCTTCAGCCTTAAGAAATATAAAATGCTGCACAAGATTTAGTTGCAATAATACTTTCGTTCCAAAGATGTGTTGGGGGCTGAACAATCACACACATGACAGTGGGAGTGAACCAAGCACCAGTCTTGCTAGAAAAAGTTTCTTTTCCTGGGAATGTCTACAATGTTCTTGGTTCAAAGCAGGACAAGATACTGATGTATTAAGCAGTCAAAAAAAAAAAAATCAGGAAAGGAAGAAACAAAAGTGGAATCTGTCACAGCAGAAAGGACATTTTCAATCAAATCATAATGTTATGACATATCAATGCCAAAATGAAAATTTTGTTTCAATTCATCTAATTGAAAAATTGTAACATCTCATCAATTTGTCATTCTCCCTTTGAAAAAGTCTAGTTCTATGAAACTCAGATTTGCCAACTAGAAAATGTATTAGATGAAAAAGTTGAAGTAGCTGCCTGCATCACTACTCTGACCTGTGGCTTACACTGAGCTCAGCTACACGTGGCATCTGCGCCTGTAGCCTTCAGATAGTTCCAGTTCTCATGGGCCTGCTTAAACTGGGAGTTTAAAATAGGCTTTTGCACTTTTGCAGCATCTTTTGTCCCAACATGCCTCATAAATTATACACCTTCTAATGAAATGCATCCCTGCTGGATGGAACATGACAGTAACACGTGCTATCATCTACAGTGCGGTCCCTTGTACCCTCTCAGGTCATTTATAGTTGGAGGTGAAGTGCCAGCTCATCAGAAACATGCTGAACGTTTATATAAGCTGGGACAAGAGGCCTCTCTGTTTTCATCAAACCCAGGATAATATGACTATATTCTGTGAATATGTTATGTTCTGTTTGTGTCCCTTACTAAACCCAAGGCTGCCTGTAAAACGAATGGAGCCTGTGTTAATATTGTATGACACAGAACATTAACGACAGAGAGAACAATTTCAGTGTATTCTGTACAGACTGATTCGGAGATGAAGTTCTCAAAAGCCAGTCTGGCAAATACAACATCCTTTTAGTGTGTATTGTAAAAGGGTAATAAATTACAAACATCAATACAGATAGTAGAAATCGGAGCCTGTGGGGCAATCTTGTGCTGAATTAAAACAAATATCTCCTTGACTACAGCTGAGGGAAATGGCAGTGGCATCATATTTCATTTTAATAGACTGCAGAGAGGTTTGCCTGGGGAGAAATCAAAGTGACTTGATTATCCCATCGTGTTAACTAACACCTTATCACATTCAGGCTCTGTCCCTAAACCAATTTAAAACCCTGCTATAAGAGGCTTTCAAAAGGGAGATCTGGGTTAAAAAGCATTCAGAATAACCCCTCTGCTTTTACCCTTTATTCCATACAAGCAGATGTCCAGGTAGTTTTAAGTTCTGAAGCAGAAAGAGGGCAAAAAAACTAGAGTAAGGCACGATAATGCACGACCTGATGCCAGCAGCCCAAATGCAACCAAAATTCTGTTGTTCGGGATCCTGGCTCCAGAGTTTGACCAAGGCTCTGTCCAAAACCCTGCATCACCTTTGACTAAAGCTCTCCATCATCTCCTCCCAATGCCTTTGCTTTCTGTCTTCCGACTTCCCTTGCCCTCCAGGCCAATTGCAAATCCAGAGAAGGAACCTCTCTGCTGCTTTGTCTACTCTCTGCTGCTTTAGCTACCTACCTGCCTGCTGCACAGACAAACCACTCTGCTCAGTAGTTCTCAGGGGCTTGTGACTGAGATTCACAAAGTGGTGCAGCTGCACAGGTTGGGCTGGTTTCTCCAGGGGCCTGATGGACCTTCACAGCAAGAGCCAAGGAAGAACTCTGCTTTCCCCCTGTGCTCAGCAGGCCACAAGAAGCAGTCATCTACTCAGGATCAGCTCTTTGTGTCTTCAGTGGAACTCCCCAGGCCTTTCAGTTTTGATGCATTTGTATAGAAAAGCCTAAGAAAGTGCTTTGTGATGACGACAAGCAGTAAAAAAGATATTGCTAAAAACAAGTAGCATTTGGCAATCAGTTTGAGAGGAGGAAAGGCAGTGTTATGTCTTGATATTTCTCTTCAAGAGGGAAAAGAGAAATAACTGTAGGAAAGAGAAAGTTTGACACTCTCCAACACTGAGGTTTTTCATACCCTGCAATTTAAAACTCAAGAAATAAGCTTTTTCTAACAAATTAACATCTTCACTTGTCTATTTTCTCCTAAAAAAATCTTCACTTAGATGGCTTCGCCTTTTTCAGACAGCTCGGCTTCTTTTGCCACCTGCAGCAGTGAAGGCCAAACACATGGCTAGTCCTGACTTTGAGGGAGCAGGAGGGAGCCAGGGCACAGGTGGTTCCTCCATGCCACATCCTGTCAGCTCATGTACAGGGAAGACAGGATCTGTGCCAGCTTCTATCACCATCTTTCTATACATCTATTTTGGTTCTTATGCAGCACCCATAACCATGACAACGGCCTGCCCAAACTATCAGACATATGCAGAAGCTGTCTGGTTGTCTAGGCAGCGATGTTCCGAAAGTGGAGACCAACGGAAGGAGAGCCTGGGCTGAACTCCCTGAACCACCCTGCACAACTCAGCCCATTTAATGAGGAAAGCAAGTGGAAATTGCTCTGCATTTTCCACCAATGTTATCCCACTGCAACGCTGGGTCCCTGCGGCAAGAAGAGAGTTATAAGCTAATGTCACAGCAAAGCGCTTCCAACACTTCTGTGCAAGCTCGGCTCAGCTTATCACCACGACCAGAATGATTCATGGAATCTCCTCATTGCAGAACACTTTGGAAAATATGGGAGCTGGCCAGGACCAAGGTCTCTGACTGTAATTGGAAATGGGGAAGTACCCTATATTTGGTCTCATCCTGATCTCTAGCAGTTAGAGAATGCCTTAAAGCATTTTAATAGTATCTTGTGACACATCACTGAGTATTCCAAAGCTCTTTCTTACTTCAGCTCGTAAGCTGAAGCTGGACTTCCAAAAGAGTCTCAAATATCCTCCCTACAGCTCCAGGCAGCTTCCCAGCTATAGCTCCAGGCAGTTTCCCAGCTGCTGAAAATTCACAGTCTATTTGCTTCGCTAGAGTCATCCTCACCTTTCTACTATCTCAGTTTTAGATGCATCCTATTGGAACACAGAAACCAAACTCATATGAAGTGAATCTTATCTGTAACAGGGCAGAGCAAGGGCAACTTAATAAACTGCAAGAATCTGAGCAAGAGAGGGTGTACACAACTAGGAGACATATACTCCATTTGTCCCACACTTTCTCTTCCATCTATTTAGCAAAGATAGGATAAACTGAGACACAGGCTCCAGGATTAATCTGTTCATTACACTTGAGAAAAGGAGAGAGGTATTCAAGGAGGAAACCTCTTGGGGATGGATATCTTGTACTCCTGGTACTGGGAGAAGTGAGAAATTCTATCTTGCAAGCCTCAAATGGAATTGATAAATGGCTTGGAGTTGCTATCCTGGACTTTCTCGGTGAGATTTGTTGGCACAGCCCATGCTGTCAGGGAGGACATTTTAGTAAATGGGATGGTGATCCATCAGTTTGGCACTGCCACAAATTTCATTCAAATCTGAGCTGCAAGGTGGAAACGTGGGACAGGCAATGAGGCTGATGGGTGACAGTGCTGGGAACTACCCGCACACAGCACGGGTTCTGCTGCGCTCACACCTTGGGAGTAACAAGCTGCTTTCCGCTTTGTCATTATGCTCATACCCTTGCAAATACAAAAGCAGAATCACGGTGCTAAGTGCCAGGGTACTACTGGTGTTTTGCACTCTCCTAGGTCCCACTTATCTAATGGTGTTCATCTGTGCAGTGCTGATGCCTCAGAATTACATTGCATTACTGAATTTTGCTGTTGTAGGTGAAACTATTATTAAGGTTGTCTGACAAATCCCATGATAACCCCCTGTTTTCACATGCCTGTAACTTTGCCAAGTTTTGACCATTTAACTGGCAATTTCAACTATTTCAAGACGAACTCACCTGGAAACTTTCAGCGATGACAGCTCATACATTTCCAGGAAAAAAAAAAGTAAGAAAAATATGTTCATTCTGGTGAAGTTTTCTTGCAAAAACATCCCTCATCCTCATCTTTCAGAGCAAAGAATATTCACCCAAGCTTTAGCTAAGCTGATGATCTGTGAAAATGAGCAGTTCACACATGAGTACAGGGGAGATGTGCTATAGTTCAAGAGCTGTTATTTCCTACTGATTCTGTCCAAACTGAATGCATTCCAGTGAACAAATTCCTGGCAATTTCAACTCTGGATGGTTATAGGCTGTGCCAGGACTGTTCTGAACTGACAGCAGAGAGATTTCTTTTCATCTATCTTCTCTGCTGGATCCTGACAAAATGGAAGAGTTGGCCAACTTGAATATAAATGAGAGAAAGTTGGACCAGCAACCAGAGAGACAAAGGGAAATATGGGAAAAGGAAGAAGGTAGGAGACAAGCTTGGACTGAATGGGCATGGATCAATAAAGGGAGCTACTGAGATTGTCCAATTTCAGAGGGTAAGATGAAGGAAGAATTAGTACAGACTGCCAAGGACAAGAAACCAGACCAGTAAGCAAGCAGGGCTGTGTTGGAAGAGAAGACCACCCTTACTCCAGCCACCAACGCTTTCTATGAACTGGAGCACTAACCCCAGGAGACACCAGAACAGCCCAGTCTCAATACACCCGTCTGCCTGGTGGTTTGCAGCACCCCGCTGCAAGTCCTGACGACTTGTTCAAACCCATGATCCACCGGATATTTATTTACACAAAGTGAAAGTGTGCAACCAAAGTCCTAACTCCAGCACCCCCAACTTCTGCTGTTACACATGATCTGTGTGGAGATGCTCTCAGCAAGGATCTACCTCACCCTGATAATGAGCCACCCAGCAAGACGGGAACACTCTCACATGCTTCTGCTCCAGCACTTTGGTTTTAATCCAGGCTTGCAAAATCTTTTTCCATGTCAGGAAAAACAAGGAATGCAGTGTGAATTCCCATCAGTTCACAGAATGGCAACAGATACTGAGGAAGAGAGGGATAAATTTTTAAAATAGTATCTACTCACTTTCAAGAATGACACTGAGCCCTTATGCAAGCTTCTGAAGAGGAAGCCCAGAATCCACATATGGCTTGCCCACCCCTACAATTAAGCTAGGACAGCTCAGGACAGAGCCCATCACTCCTGCTCACAATTCAGGACCGTACCAAGGGGACATCACCAGAAACAGCTTCCTCTAGCACAGCAAACTTTGCCATCCAGCCTCTTGCAGACTCCCAACACACACAGGACTGAACTGCAGAATACTCCCAGCTGAGCTTGATGTCATGTTTTCTGCATTTTCTGTCTTCACTGGCTGTTTTCCTACACAATTAACTCACCAGGTGGATATCAGCAAGAGGAAGAAAAACAAACCAGGCTGACTTAAGTACATTAAGTAGAGCAGGAAATCGGTATCCATAAGCTCAGCAACTCACAAAATATTAATCACCAAGCCACAGGTGAGATAAAAACATCATAAACATCTGCATTTCTCAGCAAAGAATGAGGAAACCATGGAAGACGCAAAGAGATGAGCAGGTGATTAACTTGATTTAGCTATGGGAAAAAATAAGGGTTTTCTAAAACAGTGTTCAGGTGGAATTGCCAGTACAACTCCCAGCCAAGAATGTCTCCCCTTACGAGTCCCTGATGCTAAAAAGTTAAAAGGTCTGGCACATGCATGAGGTCCTGCAGGTTTCTTGCCAAGGACCTCTAACAAATGGGTTGGGTTCAGGTACCAGGGAGCAGACTGGCAGCCACAGGACTTCACTCTGCCCTCGCCTAAGAGGAAGAAAGCTTTTCCACATGGGACTAGTGCAAGAATTTACAAGTCTTTCCCCATAGCTGTGGACATGGCTGATGGACGAAGTCTGCTGGTCAATGCTCTTGGCAAAAGTTGTGCCATGGGCACAAAGAGCATTCAGGTGTGCCCTGCACACTGGAGACAGCTGGAGCATGGCTGGGAAAAGCCTCTTGGTGATACATGTTTTTAACAACAGGAAAACAACTTCAGCCATTTACAAAGAATAACACTGCATCGGCCTTCAGTAGCACCATGATCCATGGGTTATAATGTCCTTGTTTTTGCCTGCTCCAGTTCACAGGCAGCATCCTAAAGAGGTGCATTTATAAACACTTTTGCAATTTTCCAAGGGAATACTTCCAGGGCTTTCGCCATTTATAATTTCCTCCTCAATGTCATTTATAAATTACTTCCATTTAAAAAAACAATCTCACCATAACCGGACTTTAAGCTATAAAAAATGGCTGTTCCAAGACAGAGGAAAATTACTAGAGAGAAAGTACCCTCCTGGTTCACATCGCCCTGTTCCTGGCAATGTCTTATTATCCCTTTCACAAGTCCATCAATTTTCACTTTTAAATGAGTTATTGAGTTGGATTCACTGCCAGGCAGTGACCATTTGTTCTTGTGCCAGCTTTGGCCTTCAGCATAAACATTGCTGATATTTACCCCCTGGTGTTAATTTATACAGTAATTATAATGCATTTTCATCTTCTGTTTTGCTGGGGACCAAACAAATCAGTTGAAAGCAGATCATATGAAAAGATCTTCTCTGAACTTGCTCTGCTCAATCTTTTTTAATACAATTAATCGGAAATAAATAGAAAAATCAGATTGGGTGTCCGTGATGATTTCTTTAGCATTTTGGTATGCCCTCAGCTCTCTATGGTTAATCTGCACCTATTGCAACTTGTGTGGTTGTTTGGCATTTTCTCAGTTGCATTGCACTAATGGTTCACAGTTTTCCAACAAACCCAGAATGTAAATTCTTTTTACTAGGCCAAATTCTCTAATATTTACTTAATACGACAATTTCTGTGTAACTGATGCCCCATTAACTCCAGTGTCCCAGATTTACTCCTGTGCTTCCTCCCAGAAGCTCCAGCTGCCCATTGCAGTGACAGCATTTCCCAGACCCAGCTCACCACGGGCTTCCCTCAGTCAAACTTAAGCAGCTTTGCAGCCAGGACAGGCTCACCCTTCAGCACAACCTGTTGTCATCTCCCTTGCAGGGATCCTCACTCCCTTTGCAGTGCTCTCCTGCTAATCCTACCCTTCCCAACTGCACTAGTAACACACGTGACAGGATAGCAAATGCTCACCGAAATCCAGACAATTCAGATTTACTGCATTCCCCTTGTCTAGAAAGTCAGTAACTTTACAAAGACCGGTAACAGAATAATCTGAAGAATCTACGTTTATTAAACCCAGGTTACAGTTTATCTCTCCATCTCCATTGTTTGAAATGATTCCTCCCTTTTTGTATGTCAAAAGGACGAGCTTGCACTTGCCCATAATGTTGATTTTGCTCATTTTTAAATAAAATTCCTGCTCTCCCCAGTATGAAGTACTTTGCCACATAGCCTTCATAAAACGAGCAGATGTCTGTATGTCAACAGACTCTCAATTTGGTATGTCAGATCCTTCAGCAGTCTGGGGCACCATTTCCTCAGATGCAGTTGCTTCATTCTGCTTCCTAAACCCTCGCTTTCTCCATCCTCTCTGACAACACCCTCCCTGCTGAGTGATGAAGAGCACTATTCCTTCTGTTCACACATTAATGGTTAAACAGCATTCTACTATTTGTTTGACTTTTTGTTGTTCTTTTTTTCTCTTTTTTTGATGGTTATCTCATTCCTTTCCATGTATGTCATTCTCATCTCTCCCCTACGCTTTCTGATCAGAGAACAATACCTTTCCTCGCTGAATCATGTTGCATTTTTGTGGACTTCCTGCCTACAAATGTCTCATTTTTTAGCTTTGTTTGTTTTTAGCTTTTTTGGCTTGTTTGGTTTTTATTACTATTATTATTTTTGTTTGGGGTTTTTGATTTTGGCTTTTTTTTTAAAATCTCTTAGACTAACTGTCCTTCCCTGCCAGATTTTTCCTATGTCTGGTATACTAATTCTAGTGCTTTTTATCTCTCTCACAGAGAAAAAAAAAATCCAAGCCACTTTTGCATTCAAGTCCAGAGCTCTCCAGCCTAGTTTGCCTCTATAACTAGTTTCCTTCACTTTTATGAAATAATAAATCTTAGTTACATTTGAATGTTTAGCCTTCCATTTAATTTAAATTGAAACAACTTATGGTCTCTCAGCTGAAGGTCACTTTCTATGTTTAAGACTTCCATTATAATCTCAATATTTTGCAAATCTGCATTGCTTTTTCTTAGTTTAATAATTATTTGAGAAAGAACTCCATGAATTATCACATCGTGGTATATCTGAGCCCAGCATTAGCAGCAGTATTTGTTGTCCAACATCTATTTGGAGAATGAAAATCTTTCAAAAGTACATGATTTCGGATAGTTTTTATCTCACCAATAATAAGAATGAGACTTTTGGATCTCAAACATGACTTAATACAATGAAACACTTTTTTTTTCTTTTGTGATTGAGTTTAGCCTAGAATAATTTTACCACAAAATTACAGCCAAATCTCATTAAAGCAGGCTGACTACGTATCTCTGCACCTCTGCCTTCAGCAGAGCTCATCTGAAAAAATTTTGACAGTCTGTATCCTGCTTATTCCTGCTGAAAGAGGGAATTATTTTCCCAGTTAATTCCAATTAAAATAATTAAATCATGCAAGCTGTTAAGCCCTAGCAAAGTTCTGTATGCAGAAGTATCACAGGTACCTTCAGCTGCTAAAACTGGGAACGAAACAGTCCTGCCAGGAGCAGAGGGAGAGGTACACACCCCGTGACAGAAACCACTGTCTGCTCCTGCTGCTGATGGAACCCTGCTCTGAGGCTCAGGGCAAGGACATGCCTGCTCCATGGCACGGCCACCCGATGCTGCAAGCAAAGCAATCCAGACTCCCCTTCTCCCCCAGTGTTATGAGCAGCCCACTTCAATCACGCCGACATAAATCCAGACTGCGCAGAGCTGGGGTGAGTAATTCTCACTTTCCCCTGGTGAAAATAGAGCTGGGGCTGTCCTTTCTGCTTTCCTAGGGAGATGAAGAAAGGAGGTGCTGAGGCATCAGACTGGAACACGCTGCTCGCATCTGTTCTGATGGGCTGCTGACAGGCTGGGACAAATCCTTGTGCACATTCCTGCCACCTTTTTCATGTTCTCCTGTGTCCTAAACAGAGAAACCCTGTCCCCCAAAGGGGAGCAAAAGACCATGATGCTTTCACAAGAAAAGAAGCGGCCAAGGAGGCAAGTAGCAGGCAGTAACTGAGGGGAAGTGTTAAACATCCTAATACAAAGTCATAAATGGAGGCCACAGGGCCTGCACCCAGAAGAGATGCTCATGACCTTCAGCCACAAATAGATCAAAATGAAAACAACCACGTTCCCCTCCCTGCCACACTGGATCCCACGAGTCAAAAGTCAGCATGATGGCACATGCTGTTCCCCTAATGACTTGGGAAAACTTCAGTATCCCCTGAGAGCCAGAAGTCTAGAAACTTCTTTAACTAGTAGTTTTTAAGATCAGATGCACCTATATTAGACATGCACAATTAATGCAAAATCCAGCAGCCTAAAACATATACAGCACAAATCAGAGAAGGTGCTTCCAGGAAAAGCCAACAGGTATAAAAGGAGGGTTAAAAGAATATGGTCATCGCTGAAATGAAAAGCTGCCAAGAGATCAGAGAACAGAGTTAGGATGCAAATGCTGCCAGCGTCCTTCTTGCAGGATTGCTGAAGGCTCTCCTCAGTTTTGTGACTGGACTTCACAGCCAACCCCAATTTCTTTTTCCAGAGAAGCAGCAAAGCAGCAGCTTCAGGGCATTTCGCTTAAGCACCTTCTACTAATAGTTCATTTGTGAGACAGACAGTTAATTAACACACACTCACTGGAAAATAAAAGCTTTCTTCAGCTCCCAAATTACTTGTTATCCTTTGCAAATGAGAGGGATTTTTCTTCTGTTATAACAAAAATGTCCCTTTTAGAAGGATATCAAATGGGAGGGTACTAGTAACTCCCGTCCTTCCCACTGCTAGTTAAGGGCCAGGTCAAAGGGACACCTTCCCAGCACTGCAAGGACAGTGATTTCGATCACATACCTGTATCTATATTCACTACACACATGGAAACCTCCATTTTGCAGCTAAAATCACTGAACCAGTGCACTTCCATCAGCAGGTTGGAACTTCCTAGTAACTTCCCGTGTTTTGTGTTCATTGCTGGTTTCCTGAAAACATCCCCATTCTTAGCCACTACAGCACATTATATGCTCAATTTTTTCCCCTAACAAATGCCAATACCTTTCCCTCCCTTAACACATCCCCTCTAACCCAACCTGCAGCCCTGGAACTGTTTCTGTTGCCCTTCTCTTGAATTCCTTCCAATCTCTGAGTCATAAAGGAGGATTTATTGGACAAAAGATCCACTTTTAATAATGCCTTCTGCTGTGTAATTTCACTACTGAAGCCAACTCAGGCACCTTCTGTCCTGTTGGATTGTGGCTTGGAACAATCCACGACAGCATGTCTGGAGGAATTTTGCTGAAAACACTCACAGTTGCAAAAATGTCAGATACATAATGGGAGGCAACATCCTTACATGAGAACTTAGGTGGCTGGGGGATACTGTCAGAGAGGGAAAACAGGGAGACAGCACTACTGACCTTAGTGACTTTTGCTATGATTGTGTCCACAGTGATCAATACAAAATGTGGAAGCAATTACAAGCCATCGGCGGGTAAACCCTGCTCTCCCCCCACTATGGGAATCAGTGGGAACAAATTTCAAATTGTAATAAAAACTCACAGATGGTTTCTGGAGACCTTTTAATTAACACTGCAGTTTCCAAATGGAACAAGATAATCTCCCTCCATTCTCACTGAGTAACAGCAACAAATGAGCTCCCTTTAAAGGCAGATCATCAGGAATGTTATCTCCTCGTTCTGAAATGAGACTGCAAATTAAATGGCAACATTTTTATTACTGATGATTGCAGGATCATCTCAGAGCTTCTGGAGTGTCTGGGAGGAGGGCTGGTGCACACAAAGGGAAGCAACGCACACAGGAAGACGTTACTCATTAAAACAGTGAGTATTGCCCAAGAAATGGAAACGCTGCATGGATAACGTTGGGCAACAGTCAACTGTACCAACTCCTAAACCACACATCACTGGCAGCAAACATTTCCTAGCTCAGAGTAACTGGTTTCTCTCCATCCCAGTCAGTCTGTTCAGACTGAATTTCTATACTGGCAATAATGACTAATAGTACTTGTCACCAGTGACTGATAACATGTCCTGGATGCAGACACCAGCCAAGAGGTGGAGATTTATTAGAGTGGTATTGAATTGGACAGAGAGGAATCTGGACATGGAGGTGATAGGTTTTGCATGACATAACAAATCTTCTCCACCACCCACTTTCTCATACCCAAGTCTTCTCCAGCATTCCTGTCAAAGTGTCCTTTCTGTTACTTTCCTCCTACCCTTTGGGAAAGGAATCTATTCACACAAATGCAAACATGCAAAATTTTGGGGGGCAGAAGATTGTTTTTTAATTGCCCTTTTTTTTTTTTTAATGGTAACCAGATTGCTCCTTCAAAACAACCAGGAATTTCAGCAAGTTAATAGCTCCAGTCTGTATCTGAGTGCTTTATTAAAACTGCTGTGCCTCTCTCTTTTTTTAATCACCTAAAGGCTGATGCCGCAATACAAAAGGCATTCGCGTAGCATAATGCAGAAAGAGGCCCGTATGCTTCTGAGACACTGAAGACTGATTATTACCTCTCTTTTTGATTTCTGGCTTCCCCGGTAAGTTTTAGTGGTCTTTGCAGATGGCTCTGAACCTTTCTGCTGGAATATTTATGAACTAGCTTATTGTAGCAGGTTGCTCTGCTGCTGCACTTCTTTCACTGGGTCTAATCTTGGCAACATATTTGCATTTGCACTTTAAAGACACCTAAAGACATTGCATAGCTTTATTCTACTCTATGGTCCTTTGCTTTCAGAGCCAGGAAGCCACTTCAGCTATCTTCCAAACTATCTCCAGAGACATCTGCAAAGACCATTAAAGCATACCGGGGAAGCCTGGAATCCAAGGAGGGAAACTCCACAACTTCCCTGGGCAACCTGTCTCTGTGCTCAGCCACCCTCACAGTAAAAGAACATTACCTGGTGTTCAGATGGAATCTCCTTTCATTTTGTGCCCATTGCCTTCAGCCCTGGAGCCAGCTGAAAAATCCAGCTCTGCCCAAAAAGTTTACCCTCTTGTTCCCCAGGCCTGTGGGGTGATGTCCTCACCATACATGACACTGAGAGAAAAGACTGTATGAAACATGATGGGATAGAGAGGAAGGAGAGTTCAATAGTTAAGACAGGAGAGTGATGAGTTTTCACCATGATTCTAAATAAATGCTCAGGTCTTCCACAGACATCCAGTGTGCAATGGTGGACTTGCCTGAACTTCCTCTACCTCTGCTCTTCTACTTTCAAATGGGCCCAGTCATCAGTCTTTCTGTTTGAGACAGCTTTGCTGTCAACTCATCACTGGTTTAGAGGGGGTACTTGGGAGGTTATATAAAGTTAAAGATTCATTCAGGACATCCTTTTCTTTCCTTCTGCTCCTACACCCTCTTGAACATAGCTTTCCTTCTGCCAGGGGTCCATCTAGATGAGTATTTTGTTGCTGGTAGGGATCAATACTGGCTACACTGAAAAGTGTAGGAACACTGCCTATAGTTCTGAATCTCCATCAATCTGTGGTATCTTTAACAGCCATCACATATTATGCGGACAATATTTCTTTCTCTGTTTTAAACTTGCGAACGTTCTCCTGGAAAATGTTGTCAGAGATGCTCAGAGAATGAGGCTCACCCTCCTATCAAACTCCTCAGCGGGGCTGTGCTTCCAAGGACTCAACTCAATGCTTGAACTTACCTCCCTTCTTCTCTTTCCCTTCTCTGCACACCAACCTGTATGACACTTTCACTGTCTCTAGGACATGCTTTGCCCCACTGCGTGCCTACATCTAATTAGTTTTCTGTCACATCACATGAAACTTTCCAGGTATCTTCTAAACTCCTGTGAGAGTACAAGCAGTCACTCAGCATATACCATCCTCCTTAAAGGATGGACGAAAACCCTCCAGTCCTGGACCAGTCACTTCATTAAAATATTGCTCCAGGTTAAAATGATTCAGCCAAGTTTGACAGAGGCCTCACAGCTTGCTTTCCATAGACCTGGCTGGTTCAATCACACTTTTCATCTTTCAAGTGCTTTCTCACAGAAATTTTCAGGTATTCCAACACTAAAGGTGATGGGATGTTCTTAGAAGAAAAGGGACAGACTGACAAAGCTACTGAGATGATGCTTGTCTGGGCAATGAAGGTGATCTAAAAAAAACCCCCAAACATGAAAATAATTGAATGGCAGAACTTCATTAGGAGTGTGTATTTCATTTAGTTCAGGTTGAAAAGGGCACGGTTATTGAATTGTTGAAGGCTGAAAACATCCAGGAACACATTTCTCCTTCTTATTTATTCACCATAATCTAAAGACCAGCTTAAATAAGTTCTCTTTTTCAGTCTGGACAGTTATTTTCTGCTGACTCCACAGTCGCACACCAAAGAACTATTCAATGGCTTTTATTACTGAGAAAACAGAAAAGGCTAAAAAAAAAGTAAAATAGAAAAATGGTTGGTAGGGAATTTGAAAAAGGCATCTAATCAGGAAATTGCATCATTTCAGATGCTTTCAAGCCAGAAAAGACTGTAACAGGGGAAATAAAAACTGCAGATTTTTATTGGATTTGTGGATAATCCCCCTATTTACTGAAAGATTTGCTTCTAAATCTTTATTTTTCTTTGAATATATATGTTTGAGGAGTCAAGAATATTGTCTCCGCCATGTATTAAGCTAATACATTAGCTGATTTATCTAAATGAAAGAGAACGATATGTAAGCCCACTTTTTTAAATATGTAAATCTGGTTTGTCCTCTCAACACTTTTGTTATGACAGTCTCAGAGCATTATAATTTACCTACCTAGAATGCACTGCGTAATTCCTATGCAATTACCCATTCTGAGTATGGAAATTCGTCTTTGTCCTACTGAATGTGGATTTAGCTTTGTATAGATGACAATGTAGTTCCTCTGAGGTATTCCACCTTTCTTCCTCCACACATTTTTCAAAGGAAAAGTGGTCAATATTTGCATTAGAATCACAAGATTAGGGGCAACTGGGATGTCAGTTTTAAAAATTACACTGCAGATTTGACTGGTGAAAGAAAGCAAGGAAGCAGCTGTAGCCAGACTGCACAGAGCTCACCATGCACTAGCAATCATTGCATCATTGGCTCCATCATTCGAGGACTCTATTTGGATGGTCAAACTCTTAAGCACAGCCATCGGTTAGCCCTGGGAAGATTAGACAGACAGATGGCTCCTACAGAGGGATGAGTTAGAAAGATGCAGGGAGGGATATTTTCACCAGATGGATGCTGCCAAATTTCACAGAGCACAAGAGGTGCCCTGAGGTCTAGATCAAAAGTTAGTCCCCCAGGATCTTCTGAAGAAAAACAGTTCCTCAGTTCAGCCAAGTACTTGACCAGAGGAGTAACTGCACATACAACAGATTTCCTAGTGAATTAAGGATATGTTCGTGTCCCTTATGACTTAGTTACTGTATAAGACCACTGAACCAGCCACAGAGATAACCAGTTTGAACTAGGTGGATATGAATGCATGGCTCCCAGTGCTAGCAGTGTATGGGAGGAAGTACAGCAATGGCCACTGCAGCCTTCTCTTCAGTGTGTTTTCAGTAAAAAAAACCGCAAAGAATAAAAGTGAACAGAGAATCTTTGCAAAAACACCAAATTACAAATATACTCAGAATGCCTCTGTTACCTTTTATTCACTTTATGAAGGTTTCAATGAGTCAAGATTCAAGAGTTGCAGGAGGGAAAGTTGATAATTAGATAATTAGATCAATGTTCACAGAATCTGTGAAATTGTTAACCATAAAGAATTTTACAATTTCAAGTGACACTACTGAGAGCAGATCCTACCCAAGTATTTGAACATATGAATGATGACTACACGCACAAAGAAAGAGGACACTGTGAAAGTGAAGATAAATAAAAGGACATAATGACCTAAAAAGTGCATGCTGCAGAATCTCTCACAGGGTCTTTGGAAAAATGTAGGTGGTTCTCTGAGAGTTGTGTGGCTAAAGCTTTTGTTGCAGAGTACAGAGGTCTTCACAGCTTCCTTTTGCTGCCTCAATGCACCCACCACTGCCACTGCATGTGGAAGTCCTCTGCTGTAGAGAACAATGGTTTGATTTTTTTCAGGGAAGACCCGAGGAAGGAGATGACCTCATATCCTGCCCTAGATTTCAACAGGGTCTATAGCTTGACTGTCTAAAGCACCTATGACAGTTTGGTCTCTTACGTCCCAGAGATATCCAGTACTCACTTCCCTTAGAGGAAACTTTGAAAAGATCTCCTGGCTGTAGAAAATTTTTTTCAGACAGTCTCCAAACAGATGTCAGGAAAGAGAGTCCTAAATGATGAGCACAAAACTGAGCTTTTGAAGTCTGTAAATAAAAGGGGAAAGAACTGCAGGGATGGTGATTACTTTGAAATCCCACTGAAACCACAGGGAGCTGCAAGTATTTACAGCACCACTGGTAATGAAGTAACCAGGTGCCAGAACAGTGATTTAGCTGAAAAATAAGATAGCTAGGTCCTGGGTTTATTCTCTCAGGTGGTGTCAGGTCAATTTATTCCATTTTGAAGTCAAACAGTGATTTCCCTACTTTCCTGCATCATTCCAGCTAGACAGACCTGGAAGCCAAGAGCCTCCTTCTCCCCTTTTTTTTAAATGAATAATAAAGCTATCTCGAATAGAAGCTGCCTCCAAATGCTGCTGAGGCATAAGCACGATTCTTTGGTTGAGTAACATGGGGCAAATAGGTCAAACAGGGGCATAAGGGCAGAACTCAGAGAGATCTGAGCTAGATCCGGAGTAATGTTAACCCAGTAAGGCTCCAGGTGTGAAAGGCTCCTGTGAGCTCACCTTTTTTTTCACAGCACTAACAACCTGATAGGAAAAGGACATGTGAAGGAGAAAATCTTTTGAGGTAAGAAACAATGCAAAAGCCCCTCACGCTGTCATGTAGTCACTCTTTTATCTATCCAAGCTCTTACACAGTGCCCTTAACACAGCATCCGAGTGCCTGTCAATCACCAACGCGCTTATCTCCACACTGTCTCTGTGGGAGTAGGAAAGGAATCTTATCTCCACCATATAGATGAGCAGCTGAGGCAGAGAAATTAAAGGTTTGATCTAGTTACCTGAACATAGGTTTCCAGTGCCATCTAAGAAGTCCTGGGGCATGCAAGACATGCACGGGGCTGGCAGGTAGGGCACAGGACCTAAGGGAGATTCTTGTTGTGGACGCAAGGCAGGGTATGCTAGCACATTGCAGAGGGGGCTGACTGTCTAGGTTTAGACAACTAAACATTTGTGGGAGAGCAGGAAGTCAAACCCTGCAAACTGCTCTGCTAGCACCCTAAATACAAAACTCCCTTCCTCCTGCAAAGAGGGACGCAACACTTTTTTTAACATGTTGACTGCAGATCTGTTTTATTACTAAACTCAAGCTTCATGTGTCTGGGACTTCCAAAATAACTACTGCTGTCAGGAGCTCGTGTATTGTCTTCTTCCTAGCTGAGTCTGAACACACATCCATATCTTCTAGCCACTATGAAAAAGATTCCTATGTAGTTATTCTTCGTTAAACTCAATAAAAGCACGCAGATTGTCATACAAGGAGCCAGAATCAGTATCAGAGCGGCCTTTCTCCACCATGCCCACAAGCCCAGACCTCATGCTGAGAGGTGAATATACTTCATTGTGGCAGTATTTACAGAATGACACTTTCATTTTAGCTCATGGCAAATCCCTGATGACGATTTAGGAGCTCATAATGAGCTTACTGAGGAAGAATGAAAGGATGCTCAAGGTCACAGTACCAATAGGAGTGCTATCATTTTTGACATGTACAGCAAATAAGGTTCCCAAACAGCTGCCAAATCAGAAACAGGCTGTATGCAGAGAAGCTGTGCTGGCCTTGCTACAGGCTGTTATTTTGGTGCATTAGGCTGAGGACAGATTTGCAAAACCACTCGAGCAATTCGGACACTTGGTTCCCTTTTGAAACAGCTCAGTGAAGGAGGTGGTGGCGAAGCACCAGCCGGGCAGGTCTGGTTGCTAGAGCAGCTTCCTGCAGCACAACCTTCAGCCATGCAAGCATCTCTTCTCTGCCATTTGTCCCTACTGCTCTGAACTGTGGCCACATGCCTTGAAGGTCCACATCCCAGCTGCTACCCTGAAACACAGGCTTAACCAAATAATCTCCAGAGACGAGGCTGGTTTCAATCCTTCCTTCTGGCCTCTCTCTGAAGATAAAAGACACACACCAGAACAATCCTTTTCCCAGCCATACAGGTACCCTCCATTGTATTCACAGCTTCGACAGTGAGCAGAATCTGATCAATGTCTTAATTTACTTGAGCCTCACAAAGACTTGAAAGAGGAGAATGATTTTTATGTTATTATTTTTTAATATGTGAAATCTGATTAGAGTAATCCTGGCAAGGCAGAGAGTGATAAGCAAATAGAGTAGGTGAAAAAACGTAGTTTTGAAGGAGGAAATTGATTTCCTTCCATCCCTCCAAATTTGAATAATAAACTTTCACAAAGAACCTCTTTGCAAGAAACTCCTGGAGATCCAAGAAACTGTAATTAAAATACTTTATTAAATCTTGGATAAATAGTCTCTTAGAGCTCTTACAAAAATAGAAGTTCTTGCAGAGTAAAAAGGTTGAGATATCCACACCTGGAATCCAGTGGCAAACACTTTCATGGGGGTACAGAAAAATTTTAAAAACAACTTGAAATTTCCCAGTGTCATGCAAGAATCTGAAGCTGTGGGAGGCTGGCTGCTTTGCCTGCTTTTGCCACTGAGGAGTTATAAACCAAAGATAAGTCTGGCCAGGAGGCATCTTTCCCTTTTCTGCATCTCTCCTTTCTGCCATTTTGAGCTTTCCAGTAGACAAGCCGGTCTTGCTATTACATCACAGAAAGACATGATGATGTCCAGTTTCCAGAACAGGCACTATTTCTAATAGATTACCATATATCCATTAGATACCGTCCAATAGATTACCATATATCTATTTCCAATAGATTACCAAAATCATAAACCACTATTAACAAAGAACATTCACTGAAAATTCTCATTCAAATCCATCAGAAAGGAGTCTTTTTTTTCTACACATGTAGTAGCATAAGCATGCACCCATTCACTGGACATTACCCAAAAGACTGAGCAGACAAGACCCAGGTACGCTGGGGTAAAGACCCTCAGTTTTCTAATCGCATGAACATCAGTTGGTTTTCTGTAGATATAACCCAGTGGCAGTGACAGCAGAAACTAAAAATATATCCTGCAATACCACAGAAATTGTACTGGTCCTTCCACCACTGTTTGCCTTGATATTTGATGCTTTACAGCCATGCTTCCATCACTAAAAAAACCCCACAGAACAACATTTTCTGTTGAGGCCCACCCAGTCCACCTCCAAGCGAAATCACCAGTGCAGATTTTGTCCCACAGTTCTCATTAAGTCCCTGGTCAGGCCTGGATGGCATGAGATGCCCTGGAGAGAAGAAGACATAGTACATGGCACCATAGCAGGACTGTAAAGCACTACTGAGGCACCATGAATGCTGGATAGACTGCCCAGCAATCCAGATGGATGGTTTCTGGTACCCAACCTCGCTCTGAGAAAGCAAGTCGAAGGAGATGTTTTCTCGGTGGTCACATAGCTCACTAAACTACTGTCTCTGTTACTGGTTTGCCCCAGCTGTCACTATGAGAGGCATTTACTGGAGGTGGACACTGAGTTAAATGGTCCCACAAGGGCCACCCTTACGTTCATCTCAGTGAGAGCAAGGGTGCTCAATACCTCTGAAAGCAGGGCTTTAAACTTTTGGAAAATCCATGCCTGAATTTTGTTACTGCAAATGATTTTCTTGCAAGACTGGGCTGTTCAGCTCCTGGGGGCATCAGCACATTACAAGTGTTTCTTTTCAGAGCACTGCTGCAATCTTGAGCTTCTCAGGAGCTGTTTCCAATTCTCCACCTGCCATCTTGTGAAGCCAACACCATAAACAGCCCCAGCTCCTTGGGTGGCTGAAAAAGAGATATCTGTGGAGCCCTGAGCAACTGTACTTGACATATGGTATTAAGATGTGCAGGGAAAGATGGCTGGCAAAGTATGATTCTCCTGTGGTTCTTTGCCTGCTCCCATTATCCTCACTGATGATTGTTAGGGACATAAATGCCGAGGAGCCAGAAAAGGAGTGCAATGGGAAGGCAGAGAAGGAAAAGCAAGCCCAGCCTACACAGTACACAGCTTTGAAAGCAAACTGATTTGCTCAGACACAAGATACAACACAAACAAGTTGTGCTGCTGCTGATGCACCAGTTCCCTGAATAATGAGACAAAAGATACAGTGATACAAAAGAAAGCTTGTGATTAGGGCAAAGTATTAGGATTGGGAAGAACAGCAGGCCTAATCCAGTCTCCACAAATGACCTTGGGCAGGTCACATCACTCCTCTATGCTCAGTTTCCTTAACTACATGATGAGGTTTCCCAGCATGAGTGGAAAATCATCTGAGAGCGTGAGAGCCCAGGAGGAACTCACAGGTAAGCGATAACATATTCTTTTCTGAGCCCACCCCATCGGCCTCTGCAGCCCTAGGTAAGTTTCGTTCCTCACACTGCCCATGATCCAAATGAGCCAGACACCCTCAGACCCAAACATCCCTCAAGGCCAATTATAGGATCTTGCTTTAGGCAAAAGAACTGCATTTTAATGGCTTTCTATCTACCAGACACGTAACAGCCACAGGCTGGGTCCTGCATTATGCTGACAGTATTTGTGTGGTGCTCCCATCAGATATTAGTGACACAGAACCTCCCTGACATCGCCTCCCATCCAAAGCTGTGTTCAGCACAAGCTCTTACTCCTCCTCCAGTCCAACACTGGCAGTTATCACCAGACTACCCTGCTTCTGATTTCGCCACAAGTACTACGGTCCTTCCCTTTGTTCTGTTCCCTTCCTGCTCAACACAGTGTATAGTGGGATTCTCCAGCATCCATGGGGAAATTCTGCTACAGGCAATAAACAAAAATCATCAAATAGGTCTTAGGGTTTAAGCCAGAAGCAATCTCAAGCGCAACAGGACTGTGAGGATCCTAATGGGTTGATCAAGCTGTGGTCTGCTCTTAGAGATGCTTTATTTTTTTTCCCCCCTAAACAAAAGCTCATAGATGTGTCTCCCATAGCGATCCTCCCCTTTCTCCATCTGGAGACACCATGTCTGCCTTTGGGTTCAATGCCTCCCCCCCTGCTTGTTAGGGCAGGGCACTGCATTGCACTTGAGGACTGAGAAAAGGAGGAGGAAGGGATGTGCTTACAGAAGGTCTCCAAATTTTTTCCATACTAAGGCAGAAAAAGGGCCTATCAGTTCCCAGACAGGTCTACAAGTTGAGATGGGAGTGGCATTTTTACATCCCTTCCTATTACACCAGGTGTCTACAGGACATCCACAGACATCCCCTGTGGACAAATCCTGATAAGGCTCTATGTAGATGGACAAGGAGGAGGTAAAAAAACACAAGGTATCTCTAAAGAGAGCATGGCCAGTGCTGTCTAGCTACAGCTCCTGAAGCATGTCATGAAAATCAAGGAGGAAAGTGTATTGACCAGCCAAAATGTCCAGAGCAGCAGTGAGAAGTGCAAGAAGATGGAAGTTTCTTTGGATAAGCTCATATAACAGCTGTGAGACTTCTTCCTCTAACAACTAGGAAGGCAGCAAACAACATTATGGAACTGCAGCTGTCTGGTCACACATCTGCACAGCACTGTTCTCCTGAGTGGCCCCAGCTCCACCAAGAGCAGTTATCCACCCTTAGGAGGAAGGGGGGAACCTCTTTGCAGTGAATGTGAATGAACTTAGAGCAATATGGAACAATGTGGGGACTCCTCAACCCACCAGGAACAGGAAAAAAGTCACTTTAAAAGGCATGTCTGGCATGAGTGCATGGGCTGGAATACCAAGAGCCGCCCCTCTTGACCCCTGCTTGCTTCAGAGAGATTTCTGCTGGTGGAAGAAATAGCTCAGTATGGCCACTGTGCTTGAGGGAATGTCCAAATTAGGCTAAATCTTGCTCCTCATCTGACTTCGCACGTGCCTAAAAAGTTGGACATTATCTTTCCCAGTGCCTCCTCACTTAACGGCCTTGTTCAAAATCCCTGAGGTTCTATTTTCTTCTCCTCTATTTCATGCTTACAAGGATCTACTGCTGGAAGAGAAAAACCTGTGCAGGAGATTCATACTGATTTCTATCTCAGAGCCTTCAGAGAGAAACAGACAACCTTTGTCCAGCTGCAGTAATTCCTCTGCAGTGCTCCAGACAGCACCTGGGAGTCTGTAAGGTGTGCACGCAACTTCCAAGTGCTGTTATCAATAATGCATTTGATGCACAGCCTTCAGAGGAGCTGACCAAGGAAGCGTCTTAAAAAGAGAAGGCAACCCTTTGGTCTTCTCAGGAGGAAAGTGGTGAGAAGACAGAAAAACTCACCATCATTGTGCCATGTCTTATTTATGTCAAGGCGCTGTTCACATTTCAGAAAGCTTTTAGTATGGGGCTGGAGCCTAGGTATGTATTTGAGGGATTAGAGAGCACATTGTGAATATTAAAATACTTTCAACTTTCTGCCATCAGCTAACTTACAGAAAAGAACCGCATGAAACGCTACCATCGCTCCCAAAGCACAGCTCCTTTGCACCTTGGATACCACCGGTATCTCAGAGGTGGCAAGACACCCCCATAAGTCTCTTTACTGCTTTCTCAATGGCTGAGATGTCAAACTACGAAATTAACCTGTGACTTATGTGTGTATGCGAGGAATTTATTGATTTCACAGAGGGACGATTAATTTAACGTCATTTCAATGTTTCAGGGCTTGTCAGGCTTTTCCACAGAAGAGCAGCCACCTCCACACACCAAAGGATACAATCTGTAGTTCATCAGCAGGGAAGAAAGTTCCCTTTTGAATCAAGCAAAAGCTGTTGGGGAGGCCACAGGCGAAAGACTACATAGCATCCGCCCAAGATGAATCTTTTGTTCTGGGTATGTTGTCCAAAACACACTGATGTGAGAGTAATAAAAAGTGGCTACCAAAACCTAGCCTACAAGTGGTTAAGGAACAGGAAAAAGGATGACAGCACTGAGGTGAGCAGCAGAAGCTGTTGGAAGGTGTAACTAAAAGAACAGCAAAACTGCTGCAAGCAAGTGAAATTAGTCACATAAGGTTAAGCATGTAACCTAATTACACGCAGAAAGGTGATGATACACCATAAAGGGACTAATGGGTATCAGTCCAACTATGTTTACTTGGTTCTCTGGTCCTGCGAGCAGTCTAAGGACGACTGTTGGTGCAGCAGAGTGTTTCATTTAAGTTTGGAAAAGAAGGGCCAGGCCACAAGTCCAAACTCTGCTCTGAACCATCCTGTCTGGGCTCAGCCTCCAGCAAAGCAGGGATTTCCTCTCCTATTCATGACGCAGAAGAGGCCAAGACTTGACCACTGGAATTCTCAAAATCTCCCATTTTCCCATGTTCCTGCATCCATGATTGCACCCTCTACTCCCACCTGCACTGCACCATCGCGTGGGGCTGGTGGCCATCACGGTAGGTCACTACACACTTCGCTGAAGGGGTCCCGAGTCCAGAGGCTGAGAAGAATTGCTGATGGCATGAACAGGGATGTGTAAGCACACACACTGCCCTGCTCGTTACCCTCCACTGTTGCAACTTCCAGGGTGGTACAAGGATTGGGTGGGGGCAGCTGCCACAAGGCCCAGAGCCAGAGACCCTCCACCACCCACCGTGGGCCCTGAGCACCAAATGAGCTTTGTGTGTGTTTGAGCTCAGGTTACAGTTAAAGTGTAAAACAACCTGCTCTGCAGGGCATCTGGGGCACTGGCTCAATCAACCATGCTGCAGAGGGTTTGGGATGATTGGTAAACCAATGCGTTCTGCAGAGAGTCCAGTTAAAGCTTCTATTGTAATAACGACTCTCTTGTGACATCTTTCTACCCTAAAGAACAAAGGACCCCTGAAGAATGCATCTGTTCCCATGGTGTTGGGTGGCATCACCTCAAAACCCTGTGGGCCCCCTCCTAGAGCCTCCTGTACTATTCCAGGGAAAGGGGGGGAGGAAAAAAAAAAGTCTTACAGCAGATCTTCATTCATTCATTCAAAATTTACAAGTTGACTAATATAATTAAATACCACTGTAACAACCAACCAACAGATCTGGTTGTCATTTCCCCTTGAGGCTGACGTTTTCAGCCTTCCAGGAGGGCGAAGCATATTTTTTTTAAAAAACACAGTTCCTGTGCCAGCAGCTGCAGTGGGTGAGCAGGATGGGCTCTACCTCTGGTGCAGGCTGCTTTCCCACCACCCTCCAACCCCTGTCACAGGGCCAGCACGTACAGGAGACAGCCCTTGCTGTCGCTTTGGTGCACCTCAGATACCATGAGGCCAGATGCAAGGGCCAGGCACGGTTCAGGAGCCCCTGGAGTGTGTCCAAAGCCACGTCCTGCCTGCCTGCTTTGCTGCCAGGATGCCTCTGGGCAATGCTGCTGGCAAGGTGCCCTCCGCTCCTCCCCGCTCGCACACAGATTGCAGGCTCCCTGGCACAGGCGCGCCGGCCATCCCACGCGCTCTGCAGAGCTGAGCACGCTGTCAGCACACAACACATCACAGCAGTGACGGGCTGCCAGGAGTACAGACAGATCCCTTCCACCCTGTGCTCAGTTTCAAGGATGGATTCATGGCAAGAGAAGATGGGTAGATTTGGAGTTTTCCTTGCAGTAGGGATTGTCTCATTCGGAAAGATGCCAGAAGAGGCAACTGGAAGTGGCTGGTAATCCCCATGGCCCACGTCCCTGTGACAGAGTTAACCAGGGAGCATGAATTCAGAAAAGCATCAAGATGCAATTTCAGCATTTCACTGAACTAGATCTTGTATAAGCACATTTTAGGCCAGGTTCATAACTCCTGCTGTGCACATCTACTCCACCAATTTCAGGAGGTTCCTGTGAGGCACTGTGCCATGTAACTATAGATGCCAGAAGTTAACCCTGTGTCTTGGGATCCATGGTAACATAAATCTGTGGGACCCAAATGAATTCTGTGATTCAGACACCTCAAGAAAATTATTTTTGTTTTGCAAATGCTTAGGCAGGACACTACCCTTTCACAGCAAACGAGGGATGATTCAGGCTCCCATTCAGGCCTTTCTGCTACAAACTACATTCCCCACTGCTTCAGCCAGTTTGGCTTGAAATAGCCCAGGAAATTTGAGTCTCTCTTTGCCCTGGGAAACTGCATTACAATTCAATGTTCCCCATTTTTAAATTTCTCTATTACTTGGCTTCCAGTTATAATTACATGCACACAGTCAGTAAGGCTTTTAGTTGGGTTTTTTAGCCTCTCTCTTGATTTTGCCTCCAGAGCTGTTAGTCACTGTTCAGCAAAGGCATACAATTTCCTAGTTTTATCCATTTTATATTTGAGTTTGGTATTATCAGAAGGAGATCCAAATCACTTCATTAACACACATCTGACCTCAGCCAAACATATCCTCACTCAAAACTTTTTTGTCCTCCCTCCACAATAAAATAAAATGTTAATAATAGTCCCACTGTCACCTTGCATGTCCTGAAGTTCTGTCTAGGTTTCACTTGTGGAAAACAGACAATAGTACTATTTACTGTCAAAGCAGACACTGGATAAATAGTGTTAAAAACAAGCAAAGCAGGATGGAGACTTTGAGGAAAAGCAAAATATTAGCCAGGTAGAGGAGAGAGAGGAGCTGTTACTGGCCACTCCTACATCTCCCAGCTAGCAGGATGCAAAAAGGAAAGCAACAAAAGGGACTTCTACTGTAAATGTCTCTCCAGAAGGACATTGTGCCAGTCAGCTTTTGGTTCTTGCCTGCGGGAATGAGTGCTCCACTTGCACATCATTTCTGCTTCATATACAAGGGTCTTCACTATATATTGTCCTATTCTCAGCTTAGACATTTCCTAGAGTTCCCTTCCAAGATCCAACTCACATATTGTATTGCCACGGACTGCTCTGCTTTGACCTCATCATTTCCCCTACAGTGGTTGATTGATCACACACAACGCACAGGAGAAAAACTGGCAAGGTCTATGCAATGCTACTGGTGCTTAGCACCTGCTCCAAAGGCTTTGCCTATGTGCTCATCTAGGGTTAGGCCTGGATATCTGGCCTCAAGGAAATGAGCAAAAGGAACACTGTGCAGAAGATGACAGCCACCACTGATTCATCCCTCTGATTTCTATTCTTCAATTTAGACCAACCCATCTCAGCCAGTGTTTTATCCTCCCTCCAGTCTTCAAGGAAATCTTGTGGGATGAAAATGCTCCACCAGAATCTAAACATTTTGTTCTGATTTTATTAGGAATTATAAAGCAATATAAACCACTCTGAAGCTCTTTCAAAATGGGAATCTGTGATATTTCTTTGGGGAAGTAGCAAAATGAGATGAGTCAGCACCATCAGAGCATTTTCCCCCAGTTTTCTTCCAAAATGAAATTTCAACAAAAGACCATAATACATCCCAACACTGACAGACCACTGCTCATAAGAAGGAATAGCCCATCCCTGCTCCTCTAGCTGGTGTTAGGTGAAACATAGCACATTCCTAAATACCCTGAGCAACCAAGGCTAAGATAACTATCTTCTTTTATTGAAGCTTACTTATCCTTTAACATTTGTATTGCTATCATGTAAGACAAGGAACAGCTAGCTAGGAAAAGAGGATTAGTTCCTGCTGTTACTGATTTTGTCTTCTGAAGTATCTCTTGCTTGAATAGGCAAAAGGTAAGTCTGATCTAACTCACTAAAGATGTGGGTACAAGGTGCAGAGCAGCACCCCTCCCTGTGGGAGCCCCACCACCGTGCTGTGCTAGGAAAGTTCGAGAATACAGGTACCTCAACAGGATGCCAGATGAGAAACCTGCCCCCAAAGAGCCACAGAATTGCACTGTGCCGCTCTCCTCATCTGACAGGCAGTCCAGGCAGTCCTGCCAAGGGAGGCTGTATCCATTTCTAGCTCTTAAAATATCCTGAATAGTCCAAGCCAGTGTGGGCCAGCACCGGTCCTGCCTGACTTTCACCAGTCTCACATTGGACAGGGAAGCCTGCTCTGCTGAGGAGAAGGAAAGCAGGACCATTGCAGAGCAACGTGGGCAGCAGCACCTCACGAAGGGAGAAGGGACCACTTTACTACTGAGAGCTCTATTTACAAGTTTCCATGCTACAAGGGTGGCCTGCCAGGGTGCCCGCCAGGAGCTGCATTTTAGGAACACTCAATGAGAGGCAGGAATCTGCTCCCAGGGGCTGGCTCTTCTCAGCACAGCTGCTTTTCCCTGAGCATCCATTTTGTTCCCATATTTATGAATAAGCAAGGGGACAGGATTTTTATATCTCCCAGCTATTGCCTTCATTTAGCAAGCCCTTTTAAACAGCCAGTGAAGAAGAGTGGATACTCTGGAGAGAAATTAAAAGCATATTACATTGGTCTCCTGCTGTGCTTTGCCTTTGGAGATATTTCTCTCTCTACACTGACCTGGCTCCCTAATGAGGCATGTCAACTAGGGAATCTCCCCACCAAGTGTGCTTGCTTGCAAGGTTTCCAAGAGGGAGATGTCCAGGATACCTGCCTGGCCTGTCTGTACTTCTGACCAAATCAACAAGTACCACTGGAGGTCAAACAAGAATTAAAGAAATGGCATTGGCAGGTGCAGGTTGTACACCCCAAGCATATTAGGGGGGAGAGAATGTAGCATTATTGATTCCAGCCCCTGACCTTGGGATGATGTAAATAGGTGTACAACTACCCTAGAGGAGTTGTAACAAAATAGTTACAGCATCGCAAGCAGACTAAAACCACAGTTAATATACATACTTCCCCAGATGCTTGTTTATTATTATGCAAGACATGTTTATTATGCAAAATGATAAAGCAGAAAAATAGGAGTGGAAAAGAAAATGCAAAGACACAGTGAGCTCTTAACGTAACTTGGGCTTTCTCAATGCTGCTTAGATTTTTTTTTTTATTGTGCATAATCATTCCCTTATTAGCAGGAATCTTTGAAGTGATTCAGGCTCTAATTTCAGCATTTCAAACTCACAGGTTTATACTGTAAAACCATAGTGAGCTCTCGTAAGCGACCTATTTTTTTTTCCTCTGTATTCTGCATCTCTGCTAGGGTTTTCTCAGTCTTTCCAATAAATTATGTATCACAATTTGCCATTTCAAAAATAATTAGAACTCTGAGTTAAACAACAAGGAATATCTGAGAGCAATATATTTTAGAAGAGAAGTGTTTTGCACTTGGGGCAAAACCAATCCCAGCTGCAATGCCACTGAATTATACATATCATCATATTGAGAGCTGCACTTTCAGTGTACTTGGGCAGACCTGTGGAGGCTCAACAGCCCCATGATGGTGATCTGCTCCGGGAGAACCAGGTTTGCCTCTCAGGCAAAGCACTTCAGAGGCATTCCCTTTCCCATGCCTCTGTGAGTTGTTGCAGGGATAATGGAAAGAAAGCTGGGCACCAAGGAGAGAAACTTCACAAAGAAAGGTTATACGAGAGTGGGAATTAATTTGGTGGTGGAACTATTAACTCCAGACAGGCAGAAGAGCATGTTCCGTGTCTTCTCCCGTTAAGATTAGGCAGTAAATTCACTGGAGCAGGATGTACCTCTTTATTCTGTGTTTCCCTCTCCTGTCCAACAACCAGCCTTTGGTGGCGGCTTCCCATGGGCTGAAGCACTACAAGTAATACTCACTGCCCTTCCTTCGTTCTGTGTGCTTTTACTTTGGCATAAAATGCTAACAGGGAATCCTCAGGAGAGTCATGTCCCTCCCCAGAACAGGTGCTGATAGAAACCTGTGGGAACCATCAGGGAATTTACAGCTACTCTACATTATAGGAAATCACATGGAAACACACCAATGACTCTGCAAGCTTGCTATGAAGACAGTGTTTTGCATCTAAAAGCCAGGTGCCTTCAACCAAGATATGATTTTCTTGTCTACTAAGCACCTAATTCCCATGTAGACCTCAGAGGTGGCAATAACCTAGTCTCTGGGGAAAAAAAAATAAAAATCAGGTATCTAGTGTAAGTAAACAATGCACAAGTCACAAACAGCTGCTTCCCAAGCAAAGAAGCTTTATCATCTAATGCATTTAGGTGTCTGAAGCTGGCTAGGAATCTATGGTTGGCTTCAACCCAGCAACCCAACCCTACACTATCCCTATCTGAACAGATGAGGTAGGGATGAGGAAACTCATTGCTAAAGTTATCAGTGTGGCCAAGCCCATTGAAAGGTCTTGCATGTTTCTACAAAGTGCTGTCTCACCAAGTTTGGCTTTACAGGACTCCACTCAGCCTTACAACAAGCCTCAACACTAAGAAGACTTCTTCCAAAGAGTGGTTATTCTAAGCCCATTCATTCAAGAGCCCACTGGCCCAAACTCAGAAGGAGCTGGCACAAACCATCTTCGAGACCAGGCTGACAATAGCCTCTGGTTTGATCCAGGGCAGAGGATGTCAGCCAAGATCTCAGCTGTCACACAGAGATTAAATATCACCAAAATAACCCCACAAAACAAAATCAAAACAAATCCCACAGTGATGACATGTTCAGTTACAGCATCAATCTGGGCTCAAGAGGAGGGGAAAAAAAACCCAAACAAATATAAAACTCATTACCCTGGACAATTTTATCTGAAACCAGTCCTGAATTTAAGCATGCTCTAAGAAGCCTTGCAGAGCTAGACCTGGGACATACAGCACAGAAAGCAGCCAAGCAACAGAAAAGTTCACTTATCGTGGACCTCTGTGAGTGAACAGTATCTGTGGGGAGTGTTGACCCATTTTTTTCAGAAACTCCTCAGAAAAGGCTAATGAAAAAGGTACATGCACAGACAGAACAAAGTGTAGTTTAGGGTCTGCTAAGCAACAAACAGGGACGATGTTTCCCTTGGCATGCGCTGCAAACAGATCCAGGCAGCATGGCCAGGGACTCTGCTCATCCCAGAGAGGACCAGACTATCAAGTCCTACCAAAGCAATTCCCCTGTACAGTTTTCGAGACTGATACAGCCATGACAAAGTTTGGCTTGGAGTGGGATCCTGGCCCCACAAGGAAAGCTACAGTATCCAAAAAAGACTGCCCAAACAGGTCAAGCTCTTCTCAGACAGATCCAGCTCTTTTAAAGCACTCTGGTCTCCTCATCCCTTGTCTTCAATGTTATGATGGGCTTGACCCACACTCCCTGCTTCTAACTGGCTTTATCCACAAAATTTCTTTTTTTCTTGCCTTGAGGTCTGCTCCAAAGCACAGCGAATTCACTGATTTACTGCTCTAAGACAGAGACAGAGCCACTAGTCATCACAAGAAAAGTATTCAAAAAGTTCCATCTCCCTGGAGTAGAGATGGGCCAGTATCATCAATTTACTGCAAATGAAAACTTTGATCATGTTGATGAAATTAATAATTTCACTTTTATTAGTTCAGACAGAGCTGAATGCCATCAAGCTGTGGCATGTAATGAGGTTCACTTCATTAACCAGTGGCCATCATGGTGCATCCTTTCCCATCAGCCTTCCCTGATTAACCCTCCTACTCAAGACTGGCACACTCATTGGAAATAAGAGGGCACCATTAAACCACCCTCATTTGAACACATGTATGATCTGGTGCCTTTTAGGAGTTGATATGACTAGCAGATGTGTTTCCTGGACAACATGGTCCTCCTGCTGCTTACCATCTCTCGGTATGCCCCTCCCACCCTTTATATTGTGTCTCACTACTACTAGCAAGAGATACTTTTCCTGTGCATCATCTTTAATCTCTCAGCTGGCAAAAATTACATTTCCAACTCTCTGTTCCTTCTTTTGCCCGAGACACACACCCTTCCCTCCCTATTTGTTCAGAAAATGCTGATCTGAAGACCCGCAGTCTGGATGTGGCTCTGTGACACACACCAATTTCCTGCAGTCCTCACTTACAGAGCACTGGTGGTACAAGGAGCCAGAACTCCACAGTGGGGCCAGAGCTATGTCCCACATGGCACAAACTGGCCAAAGCATCAGTCCTGACCCCCTTGACGATGTGCCCAGAGGGAAGCATGCACAATAATGCAGTACCCCACCATACTTGGTATTACCTTTAGGACTCTGATAGCTTTACAAAAAGAGGAAGTTTTCATTGTTAGTAAACCGATGTAATTTATTTAGGAGCAGTCATTTATGTTTACTGGGCTATGAAAGAACAGGAAGCGTCTGGCATCCACAGAGATCCAGATTGATCTCTCTGTCTCTTCTTGACAAGCAGCCAGTTTCAAGACCTATCTCGCCAGGCATACTAACATATTCACTTGTCGTTTTCTGCCCTGAGCTGCTGGGGAGTCAGAGCTTTGTTACATCCCCAGGGAAAGGGGGAAGTCCAAATCACGTGAGTGGTATAAAACTGACCAGGAACAAAGATGGATGGTAAAAGTTAGGAAAAATTGCATAGAACAACTCAAACTCCTTTCAGTGGTCACATTTCCATGCTCACATACACTTTTAAAGCAAAGTAAATGCCTGGACAAGAACAGAATCTCTGCACTGTAAATTTACACAAAGGCAGAGGAGATTAAAATCTTGGCTATACACTGTAAAGCTATCATAACTACAGAAATGAGAAAAGTATTATTAACTATCACTTTTTACTATATAGAACTAGAGCAAAGTTATTTGAAGCATAAAAACTCTGGCAAAGGGCTGCCATATTTAATAAATCACCAAATCAATTATTCACTGTGAAAATCAATTACTTACTTCAAATGAGAATCTTATGAATAACCTCATGCCCTTTCATGCCATCTAAGAAGGTTATAAGGGAATTAGTTGGTAAAAATTGCCTCACTTATCTTTTACGTGTATTAAAAAGACCACACAAATACAGGGAAATTCTGCCAACAGAATAGTCCAGAACCATTTTAATGGAATCAGGGTATTTCTGTGGATTTACACTGCAATCAGAAAGAGAGCATATGCCATTGGGGCACCACCTATGATCAGTTATCTGGGTGCAACTGAGAAGCAATCCCGCAGAGTCCATGCCATTTCACAAATGTGAAATCAGAATATAACCAGCCAACTCTACACCACCTCCTCTACAACGTGACCTACATTAAAGTACGTACTCAAAGGAACACAAAGTGTATCTTCACAGGTCAGGAAATATTGCCACGAATCTCCACGGAGACACTTTAAAGTGAATATTGCATGGCCTTGCAGCAGCTCCCCCCGCTCCTGCTTTTAAAGGTTAGTGATACGTGACCGTTTTCAGAAAAAGCTGCAAGTGCCAGCGCAGTCTGCTTCCTCCTGCCCACAAAACCAAACCATTGCAGGACCCCAACAGTGCAAAGTACTTACTGAGCTGTAGAGATATCCCTCAGCGTTCATGGCAACGTACAGACCTGCCTTCACCCCTTGGATTGCCACCACACGAAGACCCACAGGAATTAGATTGAAAAGGGCTGTGGAAGGAAAAGAAAAGCAAATTATATGGAGACATCTACCTGCATGACCACTGCTGCTTTTGCCTCAGGCCCAGCCCAGCCCACCCCACTCCTGACTCTTCACAAAAGAGACTGAACTAGAATCAAACATCCTGCTTCCAGCTACAGGAAAGGACTGCAGCCACAGTGCTGATGGTGAAAGGAATTTTTAAAAGTACTGAATTTGGCTGCCTCTCAAATGCCTTAACACACCCATCAGTCTGTCTGATCACTGCCTTTGCAATGCCAAGGGCTCATACGTGTTGCCAAGCTAGTGCATCTCAATGGCTTTCCAAGAGCCAGCTGCGCTGGGGTAACTGCACCTATACATGACTTTGCCTGTGGCAAATGCAACAGTACAATTTAGTTTAGTTCACCCTGAAATACATTTAAGCCTAGTCACACTTTCTTGCATTTGCCATGTGCTAAAAGAGTACGCAGGCAGTGACCATGGCCAGAAGGTTGAAAATTAACTTGACTGTGTGTTTGCCCATGTGGTCCCAGCTGCCAAGGGAATGAAGAAACTCAGGAGGAGATACTGCTCTGGTCCATGACCTGGGTGCTGCTCCTTATTCAGCAGCAGCACTGAATAGGACAGAAGAGGACAAGATTTTTCAACATTCAATTTTACTGCAGTCTTATTGATTAAAGCATTGCAACCACTTCCTCCCAATTAATTACTTCATTGCTTGACTTGCATCCAGTAGACCCTGTATCTCATTGAAAGACCCTTTCCATGAGTATATACATTAATGTACTGTCAGGCTTTTCTGTATTTCTAACAGCATGGGCTCAAAGAGGAGAGGACTGTCAGCATTGATGGACTGAGCACTGAGACATTAGCATGGCTTTGTTTCCACTGAGATTTACAGAACAAGACTATTTAGATGTGGTAGGACCCCTTGTGTTTCAGCTTAAAAAGAGCTAACTAAACCTTGTGCCGGGAAGCTCAAGATATGGAAGGATGGGCGCAGGGTCAGGCACAAACAAACAATGGAAATACTTCACTCAACATTTCTTCCCACACAACCTCCCTGAAAAAAGAATACTTTTTCTGGTTCCATAGTCATGAGGTCAGACTGCCCCTGACATGTTCATGAAGAATTTCTCACAGCTTTTTAACACACTCATTTGCAAAAGCCTGCTTAAAACTTCTCAAGAGCTTTGGGTTGTTCAAATGAGCCCAAGGGAGACCTGTGAATGGGCAGAGTGCAGAGGAAAGACTGAGTGACAGAGCACCCAGTGAAGCATCCTCTAGCCAATGAATTTTATACATCATTTACAAAGTTTTATGTCTGACACATCACACTGGAGCAAGTACAGCACAAAGGAGTCTTCATGGGAAGGCAGTTGTTCCCAAGAACCTGCCTCATGTACAGGGTGAATTACTGCAGAGGAGAGAAGACAAAAGTGTGTCTGAATTCCTTTCCAAAGAGAAAAAAACCCAGAACATTTATATGCAACAAGAAGATAGGAGAGAATCAAAAAAAAAGAACAAAAAATCCCTGACACCATGGCTTGGTTCTCTCCTTGCAGCCAGGGGGTTCAGACTACAAAGTCTCAACCAAAGTTCCAGGATTCCTACGATTTCTAAGAGAAAAAGCATAACCCAAACTGTATGTGAAATGTAATGGAAAAGGTTAGATTTGACCTAAACTCTTGGTGGATTTGCTTAAAGGTCAGCGATGGATAACTTTTCAGAAATAAAACCTGAAAAAAGCCCAGGAGACAAAGCCACTTAGCTCCAGATATCTACCAGATGTCTTGGCTGAGCTGTTGTCAGCGTTGTCTCCAAAAGGGGATTTATGCATTCTAGTTTCACATGAATACCATTTCTTCCTCACTTAATTCCCACAGAAGACTGGATAACTCCCCCTGGTGAGCTGCCTAAAAGGGAGGCACCTCAAGTCTAGTGAAAAAAACCCCCTACTCTCAGCCCCTTTTTGTGCTTTTAAGCACCATATTCAGTAAAACATCAAAGCATGTGCTGAAGTCTTACTAAAGCCAGTGCCCACATTTCTGATTTCATGGGAGAATGTCACCAGATGCACATGGCAAATGCAGTCTAGCCTGGGTATTCATCCGTGAACAAGGACAGTGCTACTATGATACTGTGCCCAGACAAGACAAACACACCCCAGTGTAACTACTCAGCATTAAAAGCGTTACTTATCCCTTTCTCCCTACCACGAAGGTCTTAAACCTTTTGCAATTAACAAGTCCATAAGCAATTCCCCTTCCCTATATTTTCCTCCTACTGAAAAATGGAGCATATTACTGCTAATAATGAAACAAAATGGGCATCATCATTCATTCCCTACAGCAATTTGTCTTGCATAGAAAACTTGTGACAGACCACTCAAAGCATTCATTAGGCAGCAAGGTGGTAATACTCAGAATTAGGGTGCGAGAAGTTCCACTTGGAAGCACCCACATGTCTGCAAATGTCTCCTACCACCTATACATGTAAAGGAGCACTGGAACAATCCAACTGTGCTGTGTTAGAGTAAGAAGACCATTGCCAGTTCCCAGGCTCCCAGGGACCCTGCTGCACCCACAACCATGGCAGAGCACCTCCTGCAAGACACACTGCAGAGCAGGGGAGCAAGTGGGCAGGCAAGCATGAGGACACACAACTGACATAGGTAACTGGCAGCCAAAAAATTTTAGGAAGCAAATGTCTTCCTCTATTAAAAAACAGTAGTTTAGGTCAAATAAGATTTCATATATTCTCAGGGCTGCACTCAAATCTAGAAACATCTTTGTTTTCGTGCTTCCAAATGAATATTTCATCTTGCTTTAGAACACATTTAAAAGCTTATAAGCTTTATTGTAAGAATGTAAGAGTGTGTGGGGGAAAACCCCTCTATCAATCTCAAAAGCAAGATGTCTCATTTTTTGTCAGGGAAAAAAGTCTGATTAATTTGAAACAGCAGATTTGGAGATGTGGAAAAGGACTAGCTGTGGTAGAACGGCACACAGGGTGTGCTGATGTGAAAACGAATTTTCTATGCCATCTGCAGCTTTGTGGAATGGACATGGGCAGAAGAGAAAAAAACTAAGACGTTTAGTATTCGTGCCCCTTTTCCTTCACTACATCTTCCCATTTTCAACCATCAGTAAATTTACACCTGACCCTGGTTATTGATGATAATACTTTTAGCATCCTCCAGTCCTACACCCACGAGTATGTTGTCACTGTTATGGTAATTTATCACCTAAAATCTGAACGCATACTTCACTATGGGTCTGGGCTAACTTAATGAGAGAAATGGAAGAGTAAGGAAAGATGTGCCATATACAAGGTGTGGTCCAAGGAGGATTAAGGAGGATTCTGTTCCAACATCTTCTTGTGTTTCTGGCTGGAAAGCCCCAAACAATATCCTAGATATTCTGCACTGTTTCCACCAGGTCAGTACAGTTCACCTATCCTTTATGCACTGTCCATTTGCCAAGGCTTTTCAGATGTTCAGCAGGACAAACAAAAGTCCAATTTCTCTCCTGAAGGGGCATTAACTTGCTCAGCCCAGGAAAGAGCAATAAAGAATGCGAGCACTGACAGCAGCAGTCAGCCCCAAAAGACCATTCGAGATCACTGGAGCTGGAAGGAAAAGATACTGCCCTAAGTTCAGGTTCACATATAACATTACTAAGAATGCAAACCGGGGGCTCACACACCATGAAACTGCACTGCAATTAAAAGAAAATTCTTCATATATCCCAGTGCCAGTAGCCAGAGGATGTGTCTCCTTGCTCACACTAAGATGGCGTGCCTTTAACGGCCTGGTAGAAGGAACAGATGTCCCAAGTGCTGGTTCAGAGGAAGCTGGCTGCATGCCCATTCAAATGCCATTAGAACTTGGCTCCTGGTTAGGAGTTTTTTGGGTTTTTTTCCCTCTACGTGAGAGGAAGTAGAAAATAAATGCCATCAGCTTCAAGAACACACATAAAATGGGCACCAGATAATTAATTTAAAAATTGCTTAAATATTAGCAGTTCATCTTGTATAAATAACTGGGTTTTTATTAGAACTTTTAATTGCATCAGACGTATCTGAGGGATATGTCGCGTCTCATTCTAAACGTTTATTTTGCCAGAGTAAACCAACCTAATGTATTCCATGAAAATTATGCTTCCTTTCATAATGCTAATTTAAATAATCAGTGTGTGGATACAGAACACAAAACAATGCATGGAACATGGTGTTCACCAGCTATTTAATTGTGCTAAGATGACTTCTGCATGGAGAATAGATGGTCATCCAGGGTGGGAAAGACTGTGCTGTGGACATCAAGAGTGCCCTTCTCTGCCAATGGATGCAAGTTAACCAACCCCTCTCCAGGGGTAGGGAAATATTTATCTAGTCTTTGATGAGTTTTGCCCTTGCACAGACTTTTAACTGGTTGGTCAGGACTCTTCTTGAGAAATATTTTAAAACAGAAAAGAGCAGAGAAGTAGACCTGTAAGATGTTCACTTAGACAAGTAGGTTTTGACTTTCTTCTGGTCAAAAATGGAGATGTTTGGAGGAACAGAAAAGAAAAAATCAGTCTGCTTTATTTTGGCACTTACAAAGTGAAAAATTATTTCGTTTTGAAGCTGAAACTGGAACTGTCATATATTATAAAATGTTCATTCAAACTGAAGATCTGTGAAGGAGAGCATGTGGCAAAAACTTTTAAAAAATTGAATAAAAGCAGAGTCTTAATTTCATGTTCAGAAGCCAAATATTATCAGGTTGGATTCTTTTCCTCTTTTGAGATCCCCTGAGATCAGGGGATGGGGAATTCTTTGGCTTTGACCTTCTCCCAAAAACTTGCCTAAACTTTGCCAACACAGTCCCTGACTTTGAGCAAGTGGCTTGGCACATTTCAGCAAGATGCCTCCTGTCCCACCAAGCTGCTGAGGCAGGGCTGCCATCTCACCAGATAAATTTACACTCTAAAAGTGCACTTCAGTCCATCTATTTCCAAGTAAGAAGACTGCGTAGAAGTGGCCCTCAGGTACTCAGCACCTTGCCAAACTAATCTCTAACATTTCTGGTGGCATATTTAAATCAGAGCTGTTTGGGCAATTGGGGCCCAACCTCAGCCATGGGAACTCAGGAGGTTACCCTGCACCCACTGAGGTGCAGCCAGCAGCAGATCCCCTCATCTCCCCTGTCAGCCTGAAATATTGCAGAACTGCTCTTACACTTCATTCTCCTCTGCTGTTTACCTAAATTCATCCCTGCTCCCATTTAAGCCCATTACTTTGTTGTTCAGTCCTCCCTGATAGATCAGGGTAATGAATCCCTGCCATCTCTAGCACATCTTCCCATGTTTTTGACAAATAGGCCTCCAATAGGATTTTCTGCAGCTTAAAAACACCCTATGTCATCTTTCTCTAGGAAAAAGCAGCTAATACAACCCAACACTGGGTCATTACTCACTCACTAAAGCCCACTGAACTCACCCCATGTTTTGGTGTCTGCCTGAGAGAGGCCAGACTCTTCTTGTAGGGGGAGACCTGCTCAGTCTCTCTGAGTAAAAGTGTGTGTGTGAAGGCCCACAGATTGTCCTGGCTCCACATAAATCAGAAGTTGTGTCACTGCAATTTGCAGTATTTAATTTGTTCAACGCCAGTATATAAAGAACGACTAAAACGTGACACTTGCATCTGCTACAGGCCACGTTTCTGGTGGATGCAGCCTCTTGGGTCATTCCACAAGGCCTTTTCAGCCACCCGCAATTGCAGTCACCATCTTCCCAAAGCCCCTCTCGTGCACGGAACCCCAGCCCTGGGCTGGCTGCAGCAGGGCAGTCCCACCACACACAGTGCTCCTGCTACAGCACTCTGCCAGCTTCTTGGGGACGGGACGAATACATGGTTGTGGGGCTGCACTCTTGTCCAAGTGCACCTTCATAGGACAACGTCAATGCCGTGCTACACGTGTTGCACCCCTACAGACACCCCTCACCTGCAGCCCAGGCCCTGCGTTCCTGGAGAAATGCTGCCTTCTATCCAACTAGGAGCCTCCTTGAATCAGAGTGAGATTTCTCCCCAAATTCAGCCAGCTCCTCTTTTCACAAAGTAGATGAAGTTTCCTTCCATCAGTCCTACCACACAGATGAACTTTTGTTCATCTCTAGTAATGACTGGGAAGACACCATCCCTGCTGGTCAGGTTAGATATCCGTCAGCAGTGGTACAGGGAGCTTCAAACCAACACAGGATAAGATAACACAAGAATTGAGTCCTCCTCTGTTGATGCCATTTGTGGCAACAAGGATCTGAGCTTAACTGCCCACTCAGAAGCATCAATCTGATGCCTATGAAATGCAGAAATGCTGCAGAAAATATTCTACACCTTTTTTAACCTTTCGAGGAGCTTTGGTATTAACAAAATAACTTCCTTTGCAAAAGGAAGATTGACTACTGCTTTGCATGTATTTAAACCAATATGGCTCTTGCATGTGAGCACAGCTTTTAAACCTGTGTGACTCTGCTTCTGCTGGACAGCACGAACACATCCCCTTTGAACAGAGTTTCAGAAGATGACCTCCTTTTACAAGGTCATTCAATACCCTCAGCCTTTACACCAGCCTCAAAGCACGAGGCTTCAGTGAACAGCTGCTTTTCTCCCGCCCAGAAATTCCTGATGCTTGCTGAATTTTTGAGGATAAAATAGTGAAAACAATTTTCTCCTCTTCTCCTTGGAGAGAGAATTCCCCGTATCCTTTACCCACGTGGCATGTGTATAAATATAATCTCTTTTCTCTTCTGGCAGCAATTCAAATCATGGGTTTTATTCTCCACCCCACCCAGATGGCAGTTACAGAATCGGGGCAGGAGGGAAGAAGATCAGAGAGGAAACATATGAAATTATACAGGCAAGATTTAAAGGGGAAGGATAGATAGGAAAAATGTGCAGAAAACAGCTTCTTCCTCCTAATTCGATCTTTTCAAAAATTAAGCTGCACAAGTGAGACCCACTAGGTGATGCATTTGATTGTAATTGGGTTGCAAAACAGGCTAATTTTTCTTACTGTAGTCACTGTTTTCGTCCTTGGTCCCATCAATTGTACCATCTGGGTGCATCTGCAGGAAGTATTCCTGCTGGCTGAATAACCTTGTCACAATTCCTTTCAGCTGGGGTTCTGCAAAATAATAATAATAATTATTAGATATACCAAGTAGCACAAGACCCCATTTGCTTTTCCCCTATTAAGCTATGAGTAAATGTAGAAGTGTTTGGCAGCTAAGACAGCTTTCTGTGATTCCTTTCAAGTGTGGTTGTAAAATATTCATGTATACACAGATGTACCGGCAAATAAAACTGAGATCAGATGTGCAGGTAAAACGTAATGCATAGTTGGTGCAGCAGAAACAGATTATGGTACATCACTTGACAAAGTTACTTACCGAATGGAAGTCTTTACACAGTTTATGTATTCTGGATATGCCACTTACTCAGAAGAGTATTTCCTAGCAGTGTTGCAAAGAATGTTGCCCATTGCTTCTTATTATGCCTGTGAAGCCAACTACCTTGCTTTCTGTAGTTGATTCACTATCATGCCGTCCCAGTTTTATGCCAATGAAAATTCATTTAAATCACTGGTATTACAGCAGTGTAAACCCAGAGTTACTGAGTGCCAAAGCAGGCTGCATGAGTCCAACTGTGTGGGACTCCAGAAGCAAAATTCCAGAAGGAACAGATGCAAGACACCTCCAAAACTGACCTATGAAGGATTTATGGGCACCTTAAAACATCTCTGTTTTAAAATCCTGCGTGTCCCCTCTTCGAAAACATGTGCCCCACACCGTGGTAGATGAGAATCTTTGTCTCTAGCAGAGTCCTTTCCCAGATCCTGTGTACCATGAGTCAGCCATGTCCTGGCTAGAGGCTTCCCTGTTACCTCTGCAACAACTTACATCTGCCTGCTGAAGAGGAAAACACAAAAAAAGCTGAAACAATTTAAACTTCACATGACAGAGGTGTGCAGCTTTACCACCTGTCTCCCTGCCATCCTACCAATCAAACACAAGCGGTCAAAAATAAATTCAATTGTAATCATTCTAGTCTTAAAATTTGTCACAGGCATTGCTGCTGGAAAGCAAGTGAGCTGGCTACACCAGAGCAGACACACACGCTGGGATGACAGAGATCTTCCTTGTGTGACAGGAGGTTGTGGTTTTGTGTGACCACCCACCAAAAGTAAATAAATAAGACCTAGTTATTGCTGGCTCAATGGACAGGAAAAAAGTCCAGCGTAGCATACTAAAATCTCCCCAGCCTCCTGCCTTTCACGCCTCCAGTGAGGCTGTTTAATAAGCCATAGTCATTATATAACTGCAGTCACGTTGTGTGTTAAGTGTTTCCATTAGGAGCCCCCCTCTTGCTGTGCAGCTTCCCTCGGAGGCAACCCTCAGTCTGCTCTCCAGCACTCACAAATCCTCCACAGCAGCGGGACCTCGGATGCTGACAGGCTGCAGGTGCAAAGGATTTCAGTTTAGAAAACTTCTCCACCAGCCGGAGGAGAGTCAGGTACTATTTCATAGTTACAAAAGGTATGAACTATTTCATAGTTATAAATCAGTGTCAGCAGGTTTCTATGCTGCTTAAAAAAAAGTGATTTCAGTGCGATGAGCGCTGTCAGCTGCAGGCAGGCTTTCTCCCAGCAAGACTCAACTCTGGGACAGTAAATAAGTACAATTGTACCGGCCATCTACTAAAAGCTGGCTGGTCAAGCCAGTATATGTCAAATTAGATTGAGCTAAGTGTTTTGCTCTCTTCTTACCTTAATGAATTACCTATTTTGTCAAATGCAGCAGCTTGATTTAACTTGCTTTTCATTAGAAAAGCACATCAAAGCTAGAGGACGTGAAAAGCTGTATTCTCAGGCATAGATGACTGCACCATCCTCCTCGAGCCTGTCCCCTTCCTCCCTTTTATCTAATACCACAATAGTATTAGATAGGCACTAATAGGCACTCTGTTATGAGACACCTACATTTGAGTCCCTGAATGAATCTTAGCCTCAATTTTACTCGCTAGTTAAATTTTAATGTTTAAGTACTTTGCACAAAATGGAAGAGATCCCAGAAGGAGAGATTTAGAAGATGCTGCTTCATCTTTCTGATGTGCTGGGAAAGGGGGAGGGTCTTGTCTTAAAGTCCCTCAAGTATAAGGCGAGTGGAGATATAAAATAACCCTGACCTTGTCTCTTTTCTTGGGAAGACAATTTAGCTACAGGATAGAAGGCCCTTTCCTCCTTCTTTGGGGCAGAAACTATACTTAATCATGGAAATCATTTTAGAAAAACACGAAAATCTCTCCCACTTTTACTAAATAGCCTATCAAGAAAAAAATGACCAAATCTGCTCATTATTAGGAGTGTTTTGTGATTTTTAGAGTTTATCAGAACAGCACCCAACCACGACAGTCTGACGGCAGCAGAGCTCCTGTGTCTCCTCACTGTGCAGATCCTCTTCTGCAGGAGCATTCCCAGCCAGACTCATCTAGGATGCCCTGTAGCACCAGCAGACAAATGCCTCTTCCAGACACCAAATGATCAGAAAGCACTTTGGAGACATACAGATCTCTCCTTACCTGATTTTTGCATTTCTTTGCGCCACTTTCCACAGGAGAAAAACACTGGTAAGCAGCTGCACTTTTGGGTACCCACCTGAACTAAACAGAAGTGGTGCAGAGAGGTGCACAGCCAGCACTAAGTTCCCTGCTCTAGCCCAAGGAGGACTGGGAGTTGCCTGGGCTGTGGGTGATTTATCTCACATAGGACAGGCATCTCTACACCTGAACTAGGCTCTCTTTGCATCCCAAAAAACAACAGGCAAATCAGGCCAGATCCATAGGGTACCAAAACCACCTGCATCTCTCCAGTGACTACAAAGAGACCGGCTCAAACACAAACAGGTAGGCAGGTGACAACAGCTGGCAGAGTAGTTGCTTCCCACCAGGGAACCTCTTGTCTTATATCTGGGCATAAAGTGAGATACTGGGATTTGTCTTTCATACAGCAAGCAGTGTGGCTGGGAGGCCTACAGACAAAATTCTAGGTAAAGGCAACTTTAACACAGAACAACGATTTACCCATCTTTCTCACTCACTACAGAATTACCTGAACAGAGAACTGTATAATCACTGGAGAGGAATTTTCCTGCTAGCCCAGAGGCAAAACTCTATGCATGACTTTTAAGAGACCCACTTTTGTCATATCATGTATTTTAACATCACGTCTTTCCATCTACAGAGCAATTTTGTCACAGTCTTCCAGCATTGCTATCCCTTATGCTGCAGCAATCGTGCTGAAACCCTCAGTTTATAGAAAAAAATCAAAACTAGTAGGTCGCCTTGTCAATTAAGGATGGTGGGACACCCTCATAAGTCAGAACAGGAAGCAGAAAGGCAATGAAATAGACTGAGAACTTTTCAGTTTTGCAATAAAAAAAAGAGAAGCATCCTTCCCAGCAGGCAATATTGGCAGTGCTTATTTGAGCACTGGGGGGAAAAAAAAAAAAAAACCACCACCAAAACCCCACAACCTTGATACTTTTATTTGCCTAAACTTCCCTCAATGATACTGCTCCAGGCTATAATCAATAAGAGAAAGAAGCAAATCATAAAAAAATGAAAGAAAAAATGCAGCACAGATAAGCAAAAAACCTTCCATGAGCATTTTTGTTCTATAATTCACAGAATTTACCACAAATCAAACTTAAACCTACTCTCTAACCTCAGCCCTGTGTAGCAAGGGGGACTCAAATCCTCTTCCCTTTAGAGGAGCAATACTGCATAATACACTTGTGATAAACCTATTCCTCCCACTCAGGCTCCTCCGTACATGCTTTTATTTTGCTGTAGGAGCAGCTTTTCCTGCAGAAATGGAACTAAACTAATGTGGACAAGACTTCAACAAAAACTTAGTATCTCCCTAAACACAGAGTCAAATACTTCAGAATGGATTTAAGAAAGATTTATTGCTGCTTTGATCCCAAAGTACTGACTAAACAGAAGAGATTTCCATGCAGTTTGTACTCCCAGTGCAGACTCTATGCTACTAGGTTTCCCATGCAATAGGCAAAGAGATATTTTTACCCCTATTTTATAAGCAATACTGCTATACTTTAGGATGCTTACTTTAGAGAGCCTGTTCTGGTTGCTCATACACAGCTGTTAAGGGCTGGGGAGGACTGGAGAAAACTCAGTGAACCCTCTCCTTTTGCAGATGCAATAAGCTCAAATCCTTCAAATGTGGTAATTCCAGAAGATGCAAGGGAAGATCATGCCCAGGAACCATCCACAAGGGACACAGTCACAGTGCAGAACAGACCAGTAAGAGTAACATAGAACAAGAGCTAAGCCACGACTCTCTTCCTAGTCTGCAGCATCTGCCAGACTGGGCACTTTCCCTATGGTAAGGGCACAGTTCTCACCTAATGATCCTTCTTAGAGCAGTCATCCGGTGACGAACTCACTGCACATCCTCTGAAGGGCATCCTGTTTGCTCCCTTTTCCGCAAGTCAAATTCACCACTTTTGCCTGTCTTGCTTTTAACTTTCTGAGCCCTTTGACATAGCTGAGGCTAACTAAATCATGATCTGACTGCTAATCTTCTTGCCTCTACTTAAATGGTAATGTGATGCTGCCATTATTCACTTCAGCTGTTCTGTCGCTGAGCCTTAAAGTCATCTCAGTTCACCATGAGCTGCTGTGTTTCCTGCCTTACTGTGCAGCTACACAGTGATTGTCCCTCTCCTGGGGCTTGCCAAGGACATGATAGTTGCAGGGTGCTCACATGTACTTTTGTTTGATCTCCAGGGACACGCTCACTAAAGGCCAGGGGATCATGTCCAAATCAGCTGCTCTGCAGAGTCACATCCCTCCCCTCAAACTGCAGACATTGCTGAAGGTATTTCCTGTGTGCTATGGGGAAAAAAACAAGAGCATTGACAGAAATATCACTGACTCTTTAATGACCTTTTCTTTTAGTTCTCCTATTTAAGGTGAATAAGAAAGTCACCCCCTTAACTGGAAAATGGAAAACATGCAAGCAGAACAACTCCCCTTAATGCAGAGAGGAGCTATGAGGTTATGCAGCATTTAGCAAACCCCCAGTGAGGGCATTAACTCTTGCTTATTCCCATCAACAAAGCAGTGGTACAAACCCGAGACAGAAACCCTACACTCCTTATCACCACTATAGGGTAGCTCAATTTGATCCAAACCCTGAGCTCTGGAGGCCCAAAGAATAGGGCACAGCACTGACTTCCAGCTGCAACTCCACTATGGAAGGCAGTCTGCCACAGCCTCGATTCTTGCAATTCACAGAACGCTCCTTATTACGGCAGTATGAGGACCTGAGGCTGCAGCAAGCCATTCCCCCCTGTGCCTTGGGCTAGGAAACCTAGAGGGACTCAACAAGACCCTACTCACAGAAGTCACTTTAATCTGAACTTTCTAAGTCAATGGCAGGGATCTCAGAGGGGCCACTTTTCAATAATCTCTTAAAAAAGATGAAAGGCTTAGTGACCTTTCAGGGATTTGAGCCACTGGCTCCAAGGATTCCTGCAACTCCCCATGATGATTTGGTTAGCAGGCAAGCCTCCACTTGAGGTTGCTGGTGCAGAAATGCTTTTAAATCCACTTCAAAAGTTACTGTGCTGGGTGCCAGCGGTACTCTGTGTGGGTTATTGCATAAACTCTGAAGCTCTTGGGATTACCCACACAATGAGCCGTCGCACAAGAGAAGACTCTGCTAGCTCAGATGGGAAGCAGCCATTTTCTATTCAGCAACCTGCAATAAGGTACAAGGAAGGTACCTACCACGGGATTTCAACAGGATACCTGCCCATTTGTTAGCTCTCTTTTACTGCAGCTCAACACCTCTGCATGGTCTTAGCACAGCAAGGCTGTCAGAGATGCCAGCAGCAGGCTCCAAAAACAGTCCCTCTGGTACCTGCTAAGGACATCGGTCTGGCAAGGGAGAAAGCATCTCCAGCCCTCATCTGAACCACGGCTCCGCATGCTGCTGACTCCCTTCTGTGCCTGTGCAACAGTTCTGCTGAGGATGTGACTGCAAACACGGGAACTGTAATACATCTCAGGAGCATATTTCACCTAAATGTTCTTCAAACATTTGTTTACTGCAATTAAACATTTTAGCCTGGAATTTACACATTCCATTATTCTTATTTTCCCCCATTCAGGCTGCAGCTGTCATAATGGGAGGTTGATTTATGACTCACCCAACCAGCACTCAAATCCTTAGCACACCAAACCCAGCACGCAAGTCAGAGCATAAACTGCTCCTAATTTACTTAGATTAACTCCACATTTAAGTGCCACCACAGAAACTGCAGTTCCCCTCCCCTGAAAAGAATGGGTTCCAGAATACTCGATAAGCCAAATACTGCAAATACATGCAGAGAAGGGCACCAAAATCCCTCCTTCGGAAGTAACAGTATTAATGAAGACTTGTAATAAATCAGCACGAAAATGCATCAGTGAGCTCCATGCAGATAACTATGGCGACAGGCATCAGCACAGAACTCAGGGATGAAAAGCTGAGGGAGATAAATGCTGGGAGTTTTTTACCAGCCAGGAGCTGTTAAGTTCTCCAGGGTGCTTGGAGTTAAGATGAAGTAAGTGGCTGTCTCAAATTAAATGCATCACTGTCGGTGTAAGTTTAATAGCTCAACTCGCTGCAAGGATTCACTGAATCCATCCAAACTGGGAAGCTCAGGTATAACACTTGCAGCTGTGACAGGAGCTGCTGCCCTTAAAGACCAGGGGTGTGTTTCCTCGTCCAAACATCTTGCCCAACTCTCCCAAGCAGTGACCACAGCAGACACTGCACATGGCTGGCTGTGACTGTACCTGCAGTGAGTCACACACAGAGCAGGTCGCAGCATCCTGAGCCACAGCAGGGACCCCGGAGGACATTTTCAACAGTCTCACTTAGGTGCAGAGGTGGGAAATCCTGCTGCAAAATGCTGAGCATTCAGCTCCCACAGGAGTCATCGAGTGCACAAAAGTGCACAGGCAGAGGCAAGGAGTTTGTTTCCCAGCCCCACACAGTGTCTTCCACAGTTTCTTTGGCTAAACTCAGCAAAATTGTTTGGAGCTGAAGGACACACTCTGCCAGGATGGACTGGGCAATGCCACCGGTAGCATCCTTAATAACAGGCAGGGAGAGGGTAAATGAACTGCAGAACCAAGGGAAGTAAGTGACATAGGTGAGCATTTGCATTTATTTAAATGTCCCCTCATGCTGCCTGCACAGAGGTCAGGTCACACTGGGCAACAGTGGCTGCCCAAGTATTAGGGGGGGCTCTGTAGCAAAGCCAGGCATCCAACCCCACCCTGTAAAGCTGCCACAAGCCCCTTCAGTTTATATACAGCCATTCGGCTTGATACATCACCCAGCCTGTGAGTAGGATGGAGAGATGTAAACATACTGACTGATGCTAAGATTTCTTCATGAGGTCTTTGACTCTAGGGGCACCAAACAGTTGACCCCAGCTCCTTTCCAAGTGATGCAGAATGAAGGCCATACCCAGCTTCAGTTTAGCATGATTACAGGGTTAGTGTCACCTCCCGTTATAGAGCATTTATCTGGAGAAGAAAATGACTCTGGGACAATAGGGCTGCATGGAATATTCATCTATTTACTCATCCCAAGTGCAAACCTCCACCCAGGTCTAAAAACTACAGAGAAACAATTGGTGTTTCCAGGATGCATTACATGAAATAACAGGCTGTGCTGGCAGGGACGGCTTCTGCATTTGAAGGACACGCTTCCAAAAATGACATTTCCCTAACTCAGAGGGATGATGGGCTCAAGCTGATGACAGCACCAATCAAAGCAATCGCCTCCTGCCACCATCAGTGAGTCACTAGAGCAGAATGGCACCTTGTAGGCAAAAAGAGCATCTAGAGAAGTGATTTCCTTTCCTGTGCTGGCGCCTGCAAGGAGGAATAGTAATTAGCTCTCCAGCACGGAGCACAGCTGCCAGCCTGCACCCCTCCACTATGCCTGCTTTGCTCTTACAAAGATGAGTCCCTTCAGGGAAGTCTTATTTCTCACTTGTAGAGTAGGTGGAAAGGATATGGTTGCATGGCACTGGCACTTCTGCAGGCTCTCCCATATCCAGGGAATCAGCTTTACATCGATGTTAATACAAGTCAGAGGTGAGGGACAGAGAAAGGAGTCATAAAAGCATTGAAAACTGTGTTGCAACACGACATCACTGCTACGTCTCTCCCAGGCTACCCTTTTCCTAGGCGCCTCTGGATGTTAGAACTTAGGGAAGTCACCCTGCAGCTCACTCACTCTCCAAGGTCTGGATCCCATGGGAAAGCCACCTAAGTTCCAAGGCTTAAGGATAAAGCAGTACAAAGTCTTGGATGAGTTTTCCTAGAAGGCATATGCCAAACTAATGTATGTGACACGTGAGCTACTCACTCTGCACAAAAACCAACGACAAGACAGATATCACCAGCACTGCAGGGCCAAAAAAGGAACACAAAGACCACTGCAGATGAAACAGTGGGATGGGCAAGCGGATGAGAATTGATGGCCTAACTGCTACCAGGTGTTTTGGCACAAAATTGCTGACTACCTCTGGGTGAAGCTGTCTAGATGAATATTTTGCTGAAAAGTTCAGAGTAAGAGTAGCTAAAGCTATACACAAACTCCATCTCAGTAACAGAGAGAAAGAGGGAGGTCTGAAAAGAGTACCAGTTTTCATGTTTTCTTTCAACACAACATTTTGTTTGGAAATTGTTAGAAGAATCAGAGATGAAATCCAAAATTTCATTTTAAGCACAATGAAATATTACATTGGCTCTGAGTCCTCTTCTCCCCAGAAACTTCTTTTATTTGACCAGAGAACTAAAAAAAAAAAAATCAATTCTTCATACAGTTACACTCCTGGGTTTGTCTTTGCCTCCCCCAGGACGTGGTTTATGTTGCTCTGTTGATCCAGTGTGTTTTAACAGCAGACAAAATTTCAAAACATTTCCTTTCAAGAGCAATTTCCTACACCTGTATTGACTTGAGCTCTGATAAGAAAACCAAAGCTAGGCAAGAACAAAAGGCATAAAGGAGAGATGTAGGGCTGTTCCAGAAAGTTATACAAGGTGAGCTTTTTCAGGTAAAGGAATTAAAAAACCGAGAAATTTAATGGAAAGGAAGTTGTAGCTACAGCTCCTAAGCTGTCGTTTTCCAGCACAGTCAATGCCTTGGATACTGAAGGTTAAAGCTTGCTCATAAGTATGGATAGCAGAGCATACAAGATGTATTATTTATTTTGAGGAACACCCTGCAATTATTCCTGACATATTGTGTAATTAGCCAAAATTACAGCATATTCACTGAGAGTGAAACAGAGAATAGCATAAATATTATGTGTGAGCCCACAGTCACCGAGCACATTTCATTTGGGTACAGACGTGTCTCCACGAACCAACCATGTGCCACTCATGAGGCCTTCTCCCTGGCCCCTGGGGGCTGTGCCAGTGAAAACATCAGGAGTAAAATCTAGACTTTCCCCATGCCAGCAATGAGAGCTCAAGAGCTGCACAAAGATTTAACACACAGGAATACCCACACTGCAGAGCTTTTGGGTTGAGGGAGGATTGAGCCCAAAGCTCATACCAGAGAAAAAGGGGCCACAGTTCCATGATCCCAAGGGAGGTGGAAAGGCAGGCTCTGAGGATGTCTGGAGAAGCTGCTTGCTGGGCTTGGGTGCCTGGAGCTGACAGGAGGGAGAAACTGAAAACCAGCTCTGCCCTCTTGCCGTGCTTTCAGCACCTCTCACACTGCAGTTTCCCAGAGAGAGGGTTTCCTACAGAGTCTCATGTCACCCAGACACATCCTAAGGACTTGTTTGGTGGGTCAGAAATCCTGGGTAATGTTGTGGCAGCACTTTGCCATGTGTACAGTTAGAAAGACTTTGTTTTGTTTTCTTGACTCCAACGTGCAACATAAAACTTCTTCGCAATCAGTTAAGCAGATTTCTTCCTGGTTTCCTACAAAGATTTTGTTTGGATATTAGGGCATCCTTTCTACCTAGAATTTGCTCCGTGTGAGGATATAAAAAGCCAAGTTTAAAAACATCCTTCTGGGGAATGCACATCTGGAGTCAGTGTAGGACTGAGGTTGGACTAGGGGCACAGGGGTTCCCTTGCAGCCTTGCTGCTGGATGACCACGACTCGGTGGTGTTATCACACTTCTGCACCCCGAGTTTTTGAAGGACTCCATGATGAGAGTCCTCAGCTCCCCTCACCTTGAAGTGCCCCATGCAAGGCACCAGATCACTAATAGTCCTCAGATGAGGAGGGCAGACATCATCCCTGCTGTTCACACCTGCCACGGTGCTGTGATTTATGCTATTCTCAGATGCTAAATCTCTCCGCTTCCCCCATCAATCCAACAGGTCTGAAATACTGCAGAAACGCCGAGAAGTCCCTCACACAAACAAAACACGCTGTGGAAACAACTACATCAATCTTCCGCACCGCTCTGAATGCCTAGAAAAGTAAATTCATTAAAACAAAAAATAGAACATACTATCAACAAGCACTAAGCAGAAATTAATCACTTCACATGCTATCAGTCTTGGGGAGGGTACCTGGTCCTACCAACACCAGGTCACACAAGTGCCCCGGGTGATCACTGGATGGCAGCTCATGGTAAAATTTGGATCCCAGTGTCACTCTGCAAACTTTCATTAATACCAAGCAGTGACATCCTTTTTTGCTACAGTATTAGTCATGCAATCTTACAGCATTTTCCAAAGGGATGAGCATCTGAAACATCTTTATTTAACAGGTAATGAGCCTGTGATGTGGAAAAATTAAAGCTTGAATAAGTTCAGTTGCATTACAATAATTTTTTTGTTCACTGCACTAATGCAGCTTAAGCATTTCTGTAGCAGTTTGCAAGCACTTCTGACTGAAAATTATGATGTTACTAAATTTTAACAAATCTTACACAACACCCAAATGCGTAAAGCAAATGTGCTGCTTGTGCCACTCTGGACTGAAACAACATTACACTTCAAGAGCGAAGAACATGCTAAAAATGGCCAAAACCCACCATGTGACTCAAAGTTCTTTCCTTCTGCTTTGTGAAAATACACCTTTCTTTATCTGCATAATGATTTTAATTTTCCACCAGAGCCAAAGGTTTCCTTCAAACTAAAGAAAGCACTCACAGTGTGAGAAAGTCATCACCCACTTCATGCCACCTAAAGCTCTGTTTTACATAACGTTGCTGTTTTATTGTTTATCTCTCAACACAAGCACCTCACTTCTCATGTCAGGCAGCCCCGAGGACTCTAGCGATGCAGGCAGTCTCTCCTGACTGCTGTCTTGGGAGAGAGCTGCAAACAGTGAGCTCCCTCTCCAGGAATGCGTCTGCTGAGGATGACACAGTGCAGATGGAGTGAAAACAGAAAATCTGCCTCTCCAACAGGTCTCCGAACAGAGCTCCTGCTCCTCCAGCTGCCCAGGAGGGCTCAGAGAGAAGGAGCTCTCAAATTTCACCTGGTGGTTTCTAATAATTCAGGAGCTGCTATTGTGGCATACATCTAAAACCTAAAATTTATTTAATGGAAAGCTGTATTTTTGAAGAAACAGAAAGAAAAACAGAAGAAGAAATGTTTAAGGAAGTAAAGAATGTAGGAGTGGCATGGAATTAAACGAAGTAATAGACAAAACAAACGTTAAGAAATGTTTAAATAATGATGCTCAGCCAGCAGGCAGAGCCTGTACTGACGAACATCACACCACACTATAAAAAGCCAGCAGAGAACTGCTGGTTATAACTGCACGCTCTGCCAGACCTTTTAGCCACAGAAAATCCCCACAAGAGAGTGATGTCGATCACCAGAGAATGACCGCACAAACGGCTGCAAATCGATACCGGAGGCTGCCAGCAATTTACACCGGCTTCGGTTACAGGAGCTGTGCCAGGGAAAGCACCAGCTAGGAGCAGGTGGATGGTCCAACCTCACCTGCCAGCCCGTGATCCCTGCACCTCCTGCAGCCCAGCCACTCCCAAGTCCCCAGGGAGCATCCTTCAGCACGCCAACCCTACGCTGGGCCCCAGAAGCCAAAATCAGTGTCTTTTTTCCTAATTTCTGCAGCTTTTCCATTTTCTGGAACATGTGAACTGGCTTTTTGCAGCCTGGCTTCCTCTGCAGAAGTCCCATCCGCTTGACCTTTTTCAAACAGCTTTCCTTTGGGGAATGAATGAAATGTATTTATTTGGCAGCTTGTGCAACATGGGTGGCAACTACTGAGCAAAAAACTATCTGTGCAACCAGCAAGGGGAGGGGACGGCCAACTGTGCTCTTCTAGATAAATATCAATTAAGTCAGCATGTTCTATTAACCCCAAGACCTGACTCTTTTCTTCCTTCATTTCAATACAAAATCCTTAAATATTTCAAGAAACGCACATTTCGGGGAGGTGGGTGGGAGGGGTTGAGGGGTGTTTATCTTAACTGCAATCAGGTTTCAGCTGGGAAACAGAAACAAGTAACAGAACTACATTGCCTCTCTGTGGATATTTTACCAGGTCACAGCATGTAGCTGTCCACTGGATGTAACACATCCCCTTAACAGAGCAGGCTGCTGGAGGGAAGGTGAGACAGGAATGTCACAGGGAGAGACCCCTGCACAGAGCACTCCATGGATGTTGCTGTGTGATGCGGAAGAAGCTCGGTGCCCTCCATCACCGTAGCGGCTCTGCTTCTTCATCCTCAAATGCAGCCTCCACCATTGGAGGCAACCAGCTGTCTTCTGACATTTATCAATGAAGTCACACACTCCAAACACGAACTATCACACTGAAAAAGCCCCAGGAAGGAAGATGGGGAGTGCAGGCAGGCGGCAGCATAACTGCTCCCCTCCTTTCACCACAGCTGCCCACATCCTGGCCAGTGAAGTGCCACAGGTCCCCAGCTGAGGGTCTCTCTTTGGGAACATGGTGGTGCCAAGCACCATCCAAAACAGAGTTCATCTTTGTGCTTGGTAACACTGAAGGAGGAAGAGGCATTGATGCAAGTTAGACTGATTTGGACAAATTTCTCTTTCCTCCCACATAAAACTTCAAGTACAATAGATGCACATGCTGCTGAGAAGAGAGAGGAGCTGCTATTGCTACCTCCCTCCTTGTCCTGACCCAAGTAAGGGTCTTCACAAGAGCTCAATACTTCAAATGTAGAGCTCTGCCTGGAGCAGCACAACCCCAAACAGCATCTCCTCAGCAGGACCCCTGGGACAGCAGCACAGTCCCCATGACAAACCCACAGAGCAGATGCAGGAACAGAGCTGCAAAGATCCATTCTGGGATGATGCTGCTTCCCACACTAACCTTTATCTCACAGTGCAGCCCATTCCACGAGGAAAGGGCAGAAAGCAGAAATAACTGGACGCACTGCATGGAGCCAGCCTGCCCCATCATGCCAGCAACCAGCCAACAGCTCGTCCCTAAGGATGAGAAGGGCTCAGGGCTCAGGCCACTATCCTGCCTCCAAGCTCATGGCTTTATCCCTCTGTCACCTTTAGCCTGGAATGAGCACAGGACATCAGAGGTGTTTGGCAGGTGCCACGATGCATCCAGATGAATTTTCTCAGCAACCACATAAGCTCCATCAGGATTTCAGGGAGCCCCAATTCAGTGCTTGGAACAAGCACACAGTTATTTGTCTAAGCTGCAGCGTGGGGGCTGGAAAAGCCAGAGTGAGTGGTCTGCCTGAACAGTGAATCCCACAGCCGTGTTCCACAGCTCTCTAGAAAGCTACCTTCTGCTTTACCATTTAAAAATGTGTTGTAGCTGCTATTTTCAGACAGTACTGTTAAGAAGCTGTAGCCCTACAGCCCTGTGACCATGCTGCACAAATTCAGTCTCTGCACTGACTCCCGCAAAGCAAAAACCCTCCTTTCAAAATAATTTATTCCAGGAGTCCCTGGAAGCAGTGTTTGCTGGATGAGGGGCACAAAGTACGTCCATAGCTCTAGTACAGCTTTTAACAGAGACGCAAAATAAAACCAGCCTCTGGAAAGGCCGAGTTGTTTGGGGATTCTATCACATGTCACAATAGGGCAAAGGTAAAACAATAGATGTAGTAGTTTACTCCGTGCTCAGAAAGGCTAACGCATTAATATGAAGAATAGTGTTAGCCAGGGAATAGAGATGAACCACTTATTAAACAGGAGAACAGAGAAGGAAGGTACCATTCCCTGATAGACTGCAATGTGTGCAGCCCAGGGATAGAATAGATGATTTCAGTACAGGTCACTTCTCAAGAGATTTCCAAGATTAAGGCACAACAATAATGCAGCCATGGCAATGACGCCACAACAGCGCATGGAGCATATGGAAATGTATGTGTATTTAAAGGTAATTCTTTATTTAACCGTTAGTTCTTCGGAGCTGCTTTCTCTGACCTATTCTCTTCTGTGCTCTTGGTCGCCTTCTGCCAAGCCATGGAGCTTGCAAACATGAAACAAATGTCATTCTCCTGCATGTTTTGTATGATAAAACTCTTGCTTTGATTTTAATAATAACAACAACAAGTCACAGAGTGGTTTCAACTGTGTGGGAGTAGAAAAATCCCAAAAATAATGTGCACATGACTGTTCAGAACGATGGATCAAATGGAACGAACACCAGAGAAATGAAACAAATGCCTACCTGGCCACTGTGCTATCTGGCAGTCCATGGTATTCCCGTTTGGAGAGGTGAAAGAAGGAAAGCAGATAAGCCCAAGTGCGTTTACACTTGCTCCCCACCATAGTGAGGCTCATGGCTCTGTTTGTCTCTCAAACAGCCTCTTCAGCTCCCATGGCAGCTCTGTTCTCCATGCTGCCCAAGTCAAGCTGATGATTTGTTATGGTAATAGATATCTTTTCTGTTAAAATATGCAGTATCTGGTCTACTGAAATTCTTCTAAATTCGTGCTAAATTGAGCAAAGCAAGGAAGGAAGGAAGAAAATCTTATCTTTATTTTGGTATTTTTTGGAACTCAAGCTTTTGGGTTTATATTTCAAAATAGTATTTCATTTAGAAGTATACTCACAAGTTAAAAAAAATACAAGTATAAAAATCCTCCAAATGAAATTGCACCTCTTTCCCCCCCCCCCAAAAAAAAAAAATGCCAGCTGTATCAGTCAATGATAAACTGATTTATATAGATCTTTTATGGGGAGGGAAAATAATCACTCATGAACCTCTTTTTGCCCTGACTTTTCCATTTGGCTGATGATGGAGGAATCAATCATTTGTATTGCTCTAATGGTGAACCTCCTCTGCTGGCTAACGATTTCCACTGCTCCCACAAGCACAGCTACCCCTGAGGCCATTGGGACAGAAGATATCCATCCTTCTCGGAGCTTGGATGACTTCCATGAATTTTCTTGGCATCAACCATACTCAGTACTAGTACGAAGCAGCTTACTGACTGACATGCTCACCCATAAGCTGTGTTTGAAGCGGGCTGGCAGCTGACTTTTCCTGCTCTGGAGAAAGCCAGGAATCTGCAGCTCTTTCCCAGATTTTAGAGACGGATAGCTCAGGGTTGCTATCTGACCCCCCCAGTAACCGAGCACAGCCAAGCACCGTGACAGTCACCACATCTGCAAGTCACGAACGTGTGCGATACCACCCCCAGGGATCAATTTGATAAAATGAAACCCATCTGCTGAGCTGTCACAAGCAGGGGGGAGGCTCTTTCTCCCTCCCAATTATTTTGGCATTCCTTAGCACCCGTGGGTACAGAAGGAGCTTTCAGCACCAACAGCAGATCAGACCTCAGTGACAACAGACTGCCCCAAACAAGGAGGATGCACGCTCTCAAGGCTGTGCACTTCCCCTTGGTGTTACTCTGGCTGGTGACTTGGCATCCATGCCCTCATCTCAGCTAGCACTTCTATGAGCTCTTGCTGGCCAGGCAATGCCAGGATTTCCAGCCATTTCCATTCCCGTCAGCCACTTCTTAGATATGAGACACAGCACCAAATTCTGCAGAGGAGCAGGCAGAAGAACGTGATGGACCACCCTTGGCTGGGCATACACCCAGACACGCACGGACACGCTGCAGAAAAGTGCTGGGAACCAGCTGGAATCCTACTGCAGGGAGCAGCTATGCGCTGGGATAATGTAGCCAGCATTCAGACACTAGCAACAGAGAGGCCAAATTCCACAGGTTGGGCCGATATTACGGCTGTTCTGAGATGCACCACTCCACAAAAGCAGGGAAGGACTACAACAAATTTAACGGGAAGCTAAAAAGGTGTTTTTTACCCTGAGCTTCAATCATCATTTTCACCCTGCATGAAATCAGAAAGGACTTCAGGATTTAACTCAGGGAATTTAACAGCTTGCAGAGATGACAGACTTCTCAAATGTTTTAAATGAATCTCCGAATGAACAAAGTCCTTCTATGTCCTTCAACTAAAACTGCTTTTATATTTTACTTATACTGCTACAAAAATATCTACATCCATATATTTTAAGTTCCAAATTTCTATTTATTATTCAAAATGAGAAATGCCGCAAAGGGAAAACATGGTTTTAGTTATTGCTTTTTTGCTATGTGCAAGTCATTTCCTTCACTTTGGAAGAAGCCTTTAGATCTCCTTAAGGAAAAGCATCCTTTCCCTGGAGGAGCACAAAATATATATCTGACAAGGGGAAAAAAAAGGAATAAAAGTAACACAATTTTTTTTCTTTTTTTCTGGGGTAAAAAAACCTGTTTGAGGCTGAGCTCTGCATTCTGAGCTGGGAACTCATCTACAGAAGCAACATCTGAAGGGATGGAGACGATGCTACACAGTGCCTGGCACTGCCTGACCCAAAGCTGCCTCACTTCAAATATGATTTCCCCAAGTAACAACACCCTTTCAGTGGGCTTCACTCAGATAAAATTTCCACCAACCCCCACAGATACTCCAGCCTGTTTTCCCTCGTGCAAGGCTGCCAAACTCCTCAGCTTTGCCCTTCAGTGGCCATGGCATCCTCCACCCCAGCTCTCTGGGGTGAGCTCTGCCTGAGAAGATGGTCAGTGAAGCATCAGCAACAGCTTTCACAAACAAGCTGGACCCTCTAGCCCAGGCCTACCAGACTGTTACAAAACAGCTGAAGAAGGGACATGCCTGGATGCTTTAATTCAGCCACAAAGGGGATGAAACTACTTGGTTCAACTATTTGTTGGCAGAGAAGTCACGGGGAGAGAGCTGCTTGTCTAGTCTTACGAATTCAACTCATGGACCTACCAGTCTCTGAGGAAAAATCCACCTCTTGAACCTATACCAACAAGCCATGCCATACAGAAATTTCTTTTGAATCCTTTATCAAGTCACTATGGTCAGAGAAAAATATATAACTTATAGATACACAACTGCAGCCAATGACCTGTATTAACTCACAATAATGGGATTAAGCCGGTGTGTCCAAATGTTCAGTTTAGTCCACAGCACTCAGTGTCCTTATTTGGCCTATCTTAAACTGATAAGTCATCTTGGAGCCAAACACATGCAAGAGCTATAAAAGAACACAAAGTGTATATGTGAGACAGCTGTCTTTGCCCATTGAAAAGATAGACAGAACTAGTTCTCAGTTTACAACACGGTCCCTACTGCAACCAATAAATGAGATGTTTCTCCAGTCAACTTTTCCCTAGGAGCTGATAGCTTTGATTATACAAGATATCCCTGCATGGACCTGGTTCCCCGCAGCTTGCCAAAACCTGTGACTACTCATGCCCACCACTGAGCAAGACTTAACTGCTACAGGGTGCAAATTCTCCCTTCCCATATGAGAGCAGAGTATGTCACTTTCCCTTCACACAGGCTGCAGTGTGGAGCACAAGGTGCCAACCAGTGCAAAGTAATTCCTCTCACCCACGTCTCTACGGAATATTTTAGTTACAGCACTGTTTAAGTCACATATTAAAAACAATTGATGTAAGCTCACACAGTTACTCTACAGAAGCAAAGAGCAAAGGGAACATGAACCACCATCAGAGTTATATTTCTGTAATGGCGCAAGCTGCTACACCATTGCTGCATCGTGAGCTCGCTGGCAGTGGGGACCCAAAGCATGGTGTGCTGGGATGAGCATCAGGAATTAGGACTCTGTGTCAAGTAAGTGCTCTGTGCTTGGTCTCACCGTCTGTAAAACGAGAAAAATCCTCTCCATTTATTAGAGCATGTTGAGTACTACAGATGAAAATCACTCTATAAATCTGAAGTTTTTGACAGATTCTCCTCATAGTCATAAAACAAGGTCATGTTTAAAAAGGTAAAGAGAGATCCCCTAGCACTGTACCCACTCCAAATGTGATTGTACCCTTTTTGAACACGGATGTTTCTCTCATTCCTTTCACTGACTTGCAAACTACTGAGCCAGCAGATCATTAAGTAGACATAATCACTGGGGTTGTGGGTCACTGCACAGTGTATGCACACTTCATGAAACTACTTTCAATTCATTTGCATGTCATTTGCTGTGCAGAAACTGGATTCTGGAATGTGTAAGTTATCTGGGCACAATACACTCCCTGAATAAACAATCTGAGTAGCAGCATCCCAGTGGCATGCTGCCTTCTGAGAAGCACACCCAACATCAGGAATTGGATGTACCAGTGAAATAAATCTCTATTTAAATGATGGATATTAGGAACTAAAGCAGACACAGCCCATAGGCAAGGAAAGGACATTTGGATTTTTTCACAGCAACTTAATTCCTCTACTTCTTCAATTTTATAAAATGAATACATTACTGGTTACAAGTCATTGACTGACAGCTCTAAAGACTGAACAGCTCTATTTTTACAGCACTGAGTGCCATTGATCCTTCTTCTAAGTCAATAAAAAGTCTCCCTTAAATCACTCTGGTCTGTAAATCATCAAAAACCTTCCTCAGCATGAAAGACTATTAAAATTGAGGGAATTCTTAAAATTCACCAATTCTTCACAGGCATTTACTGAGTTCATGGAAGCAGAACTGGACCTGTCCAGCTGGCAGAACTGGGGTAGAACCAATAAAAAGCCTCCCAACTACACCCTGCCATAAGTCACTCAAACTTTAATGAGAACAAAGCATCTTGAAACCTAGGTAACAGGTCTAGACTTCCCAGTCCTTTAGGTCCTTAAGGAACCTAATTTAAAGGCAGATTAAGATGGAGAGAAAAGGGGAACAGAAAATTATTTTGTCAGTGTGACTCCCAGTTCCTACTCTTGATCCTTCAAAGAGTGATTCCTGAGACAAAATGCCAACGCTTTCTGGGAAAGGGCTGTCTTTTGATCTTGGTTCACAGGTTAACTAATATATAGGTTAGTCCAGTAAGCCACCACTCATCATTATTGAGTAGAAAAAAAAAGAAGGGCAACTTCTTTCCCCTTGAAGCACAATACTAATGTACATGGAAAACATGGGAGGGTTACACTGGTACATCCTGAAGAGCTGATTGAACAAGTATCTCTGTTTTTTAACCACGATACTAATGGACTCCTGAGAAAACTACATGTTCACAGCAGCTTCTCAAACCAATCTCTGTTTTCTTTACTTAGTGATGATCTATAGCAGTGAAAAAAATAAAGCAAGAAGTACTAATTCCACTGAGAAACCATGGAGGGCCTTTTCTTGCCAAGTACTGAGTTTTCACGCCTACCAAGGACAGCTGAGAGCACAAAGCACTGCTCAGAACTGAAACTGTGGGTGGTGGGACTTCATCATGGAAAAGTGAACTGTGTGTACACTAGGGCTGAAGTTCTTCACAAGGAACCAAGACTGAGCACATATATGCAAAAAAGAATAAAAGAAAGAGGAAAAAGGATTACCCTAAAGAGCATTTCTAGATCCTTGCAAGCTCAATATCAGGTGTAACCATTCTGCAGCTGCTATCTAGAAAGCTTTCTAAACTAATGAAATTCCCTATGGAACTCTGTTCATGAAGTGGCACTTGATGGATTTAGTTATCAAATGGCCACAATTTTAATTGATCCTCAGTTTATCGATTTCCCTGTCACTGTGCAGAAAATAAGACACCGTTTAAAAAAACTTATCTGCAAGGAGGTGGAAAAATACAATTCTGGGTGAAGCTCGCACAGATGAAGCTGCTGGGTCCCTCCTGCCGGAGGACCCGCTGTGCTCACGCTTCGGATGCTGGCGTCAGGTCGATGCCCACCCATCCCGCCAGACCGGAGAAGCTCCGTCAGGACCCAGGCCAAAGTTGAGCGCGGAGCAAGCCTTGTCCCCAGCCGGTCTCCGGCGGTGCCAGAGGCGCCCCAGGACAGCCATCCCGGCGGGTGCGGGGCTGCTCCCCTCCGCGGAGCGGGTTCCCACGGCCCTGGCCGGCCGTACTCACCCGGTCTCCTCCTCACCGGCCTTTTCCTGCCGCTGCAGAAGCGCACTTTGCTGAAGACCCCCAGGACGTGCCTCTCGCATAGTGAGCGCCCGTCCTTGCTGGGGCTGGAGCGGCGCTTGGAGGCGGACACCCGGTCGCTGTTGGACTCCCTCGCCTGCCGCTTCTGTCGGATCAACGAGCTGGCGATAGCCGCTGCCATCGCCGCTCAT